>CAJQZJ010000165.1:1287609-1323752 GCA_907164525.1 Lophiomys imhausi
TGTGTGTGTGTGTGTGTGTGTGTGTGTGTGTGTGTGTGTGTGTGTGTATACCCTCAGAGGTCAAGAGAGGACATCAGATTCCCTGGAAGTAAAATTGTAGGTATTTGTGATCAGCTCCTCATGAGTGTTAGGAAACAACAGTCTTCTGGAAGCAAAAACTGCTCTTAACTACTGAGCCACTTCTGGGACCTACTTATTTATTGTAAACTCTAGTTATCACTACAGGCTACCATAAATTATTCATAGATATCATGGAAGACTAACAGTCCCAGAAATTTATTATAAAGGATAGCAGGTTATAAATAGATTTTTATAGCCCTTCATAAAATAATAAATATCAAAGATACTCCATAGTAGAATTAAACAATAATATAGCTGAAAGTAAGACAACAACACAACCCAGAATGTCTTCCAAACTTTTATGTGTATAGAGGCTCCTTCTATTTCCACTTACGTCTGTCTAGTTTATAGAGGTGGTAGAAGGTATAGGAGGCTTAGATGTTGTTATGCAGCATGGAAGTCTCACAAGGAAGATGCAATTCAAAGGACAATGGCTGTATTTAGAGAGTCAATAGATGATGGTTAGCTGCAAATATCAACGTGGCATAAGCTAGAGTCATGGCGGAAGAAAGTCTCAATGTGAGATTATCTACATTGGGTTGGCCTATAGAGATGTCTGTGGGGTATTGTCTTAACTTAGTCAATAGATGTGGAAAACCCCCAAACATAAGCAGCCTCATCCCCTAGACAGGAGGTACTGAACTGTATAAAAGCTGAGAAATCCAGCTGAGAACAAGCTAGAAAGCCAGTGAGCAAGAATGTACTTGTTGCTCTGTGCTCTTCACTGTGATGTGATAAACAGCTGTTTGAACTTCCGGCCTTGACTTCCCCACTGTGATTAACTGTAAATTAGAATTTTAAGCTGAAGTAAACTCCTTTCTCACAAAAATTGCTTTATATCAGGGCATTTTTATCATACCAACAGAAGTGAAACTAGAACACGTGATTTCTGAATATTAGGGGGCATTTGATAGTCAGAATAGTGCAGGGACCATGGACAATTGATTGTACTAAAACTTTGAGATTTCTGACTGTCCATGAATGCTTTCTTCTAATGTTGTCACCATTTTTCTTTTGTATTCAGGTTTAAAGTGATTTATATTTTTATTCTAGTATTTAATAATTTAGTAAGATAAAAATAACACATTGTGGCCCAGCCTAGCCTCAAACTTCTGTCTGACATTGAACTCAGCAATTCTCCTGCCTTAGCTTTGTATGTATTGGGATTTCACGCATGGGTTAGTATGTCCAATTTAGAAGTATTTTTACTAAAATGATCACCTCCTAAATTTCTGAGAAAACTATGCATTGCCTTTATTTTAAAATAGAGCTGGCGTGTGTACTCAGTCATCTATTTGCAAACTGTGATGGTTGCTAGCATGTTGATTCAACTCTCTGTAACTTTTTATTTAATCTGGAAAATTGGATCATACGTTATTTATATAGCAAGGATGATGTATCTGAAATCTCTTATGAGCCATACAATTCAATCAATTTGCAGCACTTTTCCGTGTAGATAGGTTGGACTGTTTCTATATAGTCAGGTTATAATATTCCAAATCTCCAAGAGAACATGAAAAAGTAAGATTATATTTGATTATAGTGTCAATACAACTCAATTTTCCTATAATACTTGTGTTGAGTGTTGTATATGTATCTGTCAGTAACTTCACAGTGACCTGTGGGCTTCACATTAGTAAGAGATCATTGCACTCAAATTTTTTACTTCATTTGACCTACATTAAATCAGAGAATTCTAAGACATTTTACACTTTGATCAAGAAAACCAAATTTCAGCAAATTAGAGATGCTAAACTATTCCAGAGATTTTAGGAATGTTTATTTTCTCTGGTTTTATATTTGCTACTCACAGGCATCCTATTAAGATAGGTAATAAAATTTCATAGTAAAAAAGAATTAAATAGATATATATCTATATCTATTTAATTCTATATCTATCTTCAAGAAAAAAAAACAAAAAATGGATATATTATATTCCTATTATAGTATTTGTGTTTCATTAATACCAAAACCCTTTTTGAAAATATTTTTTTACTTAGAGATTGAATTTTTGGAAGGTAATGTACATACTTTTGAAAGTATGCCCCTACTTGATATTTAAGACTTGTAGGAAACAAGTCTACCATAAGAAATTATAGTAGGAAAGGGAGAAAAGAAGAAACAAGTGAGAGAAGAAGGAAGGTAGAAAAAAAGAAAGAAAGGAAATGACCAATTTGTATAGAATAAACTGATCAATTTAGTTCTTTAGAAAACCCCTTGAAATAATTTTTAGATGTTTGGATTTAAGAAAACAATGCTTATAAAAATTAAGTTGACAAGGTCCTATGAGACAGTAGTCATATGACCACAGACAGTTGTTTTACTATTGTCTGCTGATTGAATCTATTTAATTTTCTTCAACTACTTAGCGTAGTATCTTCACTTTACAAGTAGTTAATGAGCAAAATGTATTAACATGGAATTTTGAATGAAGTTAGGAATAAAATGGTAAAAATACACCAGGAATTATGTTCTCATGAAGCTTAAAGATGCGTGGGGCTGATGGACAAGGAAACACTCAGTTTCAATATGATTTGAAACTCATATTGTAGTTGCAATGTATAAGTAATTATATAGACTCTTCAACCCTGTATGCTCTGTGGGGCCTTTGATATCAATCACCATTGTTTATATATTTTCTGTCTAATTGTTTCTTACAGCACTCATGTGAGTGGTTGTCTGTTTTGCCAACAGGTCTGAAGCCTGGATCTCATTGAAGCAATTACATTAATGTACAATACTACGCTTTAGGACTATCTCTCTAGTGTCTTATGATTTGTTACACTCTGAGTCATTTAACGTTCCAAGCAATTTATTAATTTACTGCTGAGAGAAAAGCTGGAAGATTATTCTGTATAACTCATGAAAGAGAAGATTAGAAATTATGACAAGAAAAGGTGTCAGAAAAGAAACTAATATATTTTTATTGTAAATACATGGTAATATGTCCTCAGTTAAGAATGAAGTAACTGTAGCCACATATAGAAAAAATAAATCAGAGATGAGTCCCTGCTCAAAAGAGAAACTGAACAGCAAGTCAAATGGCATGTAATTCTTTTTTGGTGAGATTCTAGGGGAAAAATGTTTCTGAAGCGAAGCCATTAGACTATGAAATACTTTTCTCCTGAAAATCTTGGTCTTGACAAGGTTTTAAAGGTAGGAACATTTGATGCATTTTAATAAGTGAACTCACTTAGGATATGTGCATCCTTTAAGGTGGTTTCAGGGGAGCCGCAGGGAGGCACTGTAGCATTCTTGTGCTGGAATGAGGGGTAGTGAGAATATTTTTGTAGCTTTGAAACAAACTCCTTTCCATTACCACCCAGAATGTTCCAAAGGTATGCTTGTTTCTTAAACAAAGATTTATAACTCCTCGGTAAGATACTGTAAAATTGAATAAAAATATATTTTAAGGATCATATGCCATGATCACATTGGATTCATTCCAGAGATGTGGACGCATTTAACATATGCAAATTAATAAATGTAATACAGTATACAAACTAAGAACAAGACTAACAAACTAAGCTCTGTAGTCTTAGTGTTTCCTTATCTTTCTTCGGTCACCTTTTGCCCTGTGACCTCTGCCTCAGATGGATTTTTGAAATGTCACTGACTTCATTCTTGTTTCTCCTTCTGCTTTCTGAAAGAAGGTGAGTGTTGACTTCTCAGCCCTTTGCAGTGTTTAACCCAAAACTGACTATCTGCTTCTGGACTCTACCCAGTCTATATGCTAGGCTACATCTGTTCTCACTTCACCATCTTAGTTGGAACAAATTGTCTTTATTATTCTGAATGACTGTAAGTTTCCCACAGGTAGTGTACTGCTTTGTTGAATTTTAGTATGCTGTATTATCCTATATCCGTACTTATAGTTAGATCTATAGTGAGCTCTTATGTGCAATAGATAATGGAATTGTCTTTTGCCCATGTGTGTGTTACTTTTCTGTTGCTGTGAAAAAAATGCCATATCCACAAGCAACTTACAGAAGAAAGGGTTTATTTTGGCTTATGGTTCCAGCATGCTGAGCCCATTATGGCACGGAGGCATGGCAGCCAGGGGCAAGCATGGTGGCAGGACCAGGCAGCTGAGAGATCACATCTTCAACCACAAACACAAAGCAGAGAGAGGAAACTAGAGGTAGTGTGATGCAATGAACTCTCAAAAAACCCACCCTCAGAGATGTACTTTCTCCAGCAAGGACATTTCAGTTTCTCAAACAGTGCCACCAACTACAAACCAAATGTTCACATACCAGTCTATGGGGGATATTCTTATTCAAACTACAACATCTCTTTTCAAAGAAATGAGTTTTATTAATAAGCTTTATACATTAGGCATCTTATATTTAGGAGTGTATGTGTGTGTGTGTGTGTGTGTGTGTGTGTGTGTGTGTGTGTGATGTGTGTGTTTTATTTTTGATAGTGATTACAGGTAATTAGCCATGCTTTCCTAAGCTTGATTTTAAGATATGTCAAACACTATGCAATTTTAAAATAGTTGACTCCCCATAGCATTTCAAACACCCTGGTATGTTGTGGTCCATGTTTTACATATGAAGATTCTGTGGTTTTGAAAAGCCAGAACCAGAGTAGAACAAGGAAACTGTGTTCCAAAGAACATTAGGACATTAAAATGGCATTAGGTGTTTGAAAAACCTATATTTTGCTGGGGATATTGACTTAGGGCATTCATACAGACTCGTTTATCATAGACTTTCTTCCAGCCTCACTAACCATATGCATCTTCCAGGTCTCTGCAAGCAGGAAAGGCTTTTCTGTGGAATTACTCATAAGGAGTGTTTTTATAGAAAACAGGCTGTTATACTGGTACCAGGTTATTCTTTTCTAATGGTGTATTAAGATTCATTAATTGCTTCTATTTGGCAGAAAGTCTTTGTTCTTAGTTGGTGACTGGTTTCCTGCATTGATTGGCAGCCACGTTGCTATAGCAACATAGAAACTAGGATGCTTCCAACTAGGCAAGCTCCATTTTGTGTGGAAGACCTTGTCACCAGGTTTATCAAGCTGAAGTTTCCCGAAAAGAAAACACATTTAGAAAATATAGTTGAAAATGACTAAAACTTATTGAACAATCACCTTTTAGCTTAGAACTGCATTGAGGGTAGAATAAGATTATTATGGCAAGTCACGGGTCACGATTGTTCTATGTGATAAGAGAAGCTTAGGCATGGACTGGGAAAATAAATTAGAACAATTCTTTTGATGGCAGGCATTCCTCCATTTCAACCTGTAAATATGAAATGTCTTTAATCTGCACGAATAGAATACTTTATATTAGTTTCTTGTGAAGAATTTAAGGAAGGAAGCCTAGGAGTTGATGTGGGCCACTTCAGTGGTATGCAGATACATGGTGCTTTCAAACAGGATTAGTGCAGAGCGCATAAAGAAGCCACATAAAGATGCAAGATGACAGCGAATAAGGAATTAAGTGCAGTGCTAATGATCTGCATATCTTTTGCTCTGAAGCAAGCTTCAGAGAGAAGACATGCATGTGCAGACAGAGAAGTTGAAAGGAGGTGTCCACTGTTTCTTACTATAGTTGTGTGAACATTCTCCTTAGAGAACACTTTGCATATAGACAAACAGCCACCTGTTCTCTGAAAATTCCCCCACCCTGTCATCCCAAGAACTACATAGTAGAAATAGATTAATTTTTTGGTGTGTTATACTAAGTATATCCCTCTGACTCATGTCATATTTTATGTATCGCCAATATTTTAAAAAGTTTATGTGTGTGTGTGTGTGTGTGTGTGTGTGTGTGTGGTGTGAATGCTTACAGAGACCATGAGAGACCATTAGATCTCTTGGAGCACTGGAATCTGAATTTCAGTGCTCTGCTAGAGCAGTAAATGCTCAACTATTGAGCTATATATCTCAACATTAGCTATCACCATTAATTAAATATTCATTGTACAACTACTCTAAGACCACTGAATATGTGGACAAGAAACAGAGACTTATAAAAGATTATAACAATGAATCTGTGTTTCAAGGACAGGTAATTTGAAGGTAAGATATAATGTTGGGAAATATAATAATAAACAGAGATTTGTGTAGCATCCCTGAAGTTATTATAGTTGCATAACATAAATGATTTTTTTTTTTTCATGGAGAAGTCAGTGAAATTCAGTGACTTCTCAGTATTCATCGATGGGTCAGAAGCAAAAAGGAGGTGGATGATGTCTGTAACATTGTTTTCAGCACAATCTAGGCAGAAAAATGTTTGAATTCTAGTATAGTCATATGCTATAGTCAGTTATAAGAATGGTAAGCTTTACTGTATCTGAACATGTCTAAAATTAGGAAAGTACAAGGCTATATGTCTATTAAAGCTCCCTTAGAGTTGTATGGGAACCACTAGTGTATATGCAGTCTATAATTGATCAAAATATTGTGATATGTATGACCATATTAATATATTTATCTTGCTAATGCATATAAGGCAAGTAGATCAGCAGCTCTTAGGGCATCTTACATGACACTGGGTCCTTAGGGAAAACAAGCTAATTAGTGATTAAGTACTATAGAACCCATGAGACTTTGATATCACCATGGCCTTGCTAGATGGTCATAAGAGCATACTAACCAACACGAAACGAAGTCCATCTTATTTCTGTCTTATTTAGTTATATATATATTACAATTTATGGTTAGACCATTATATCTTACAGAGAAAGTCTTGATTACAGACTTCTAAGCATGTTTTCAAGAGTTTTTCTGATTATCCTGATATCATTCAGATGTTCAAATTCACCCAACCTGGAATGAATTGAGCTAACTGGTTTCCATTAAGCCCTATTCCCACCCTTTCAGTCACAGGATAGACTCATTACAAGAATGATAGAAATCTAATGGTTTGGGACATACTACAAAGGGACGTAGATTTGAGGGAGGCTGCTGGTATTATACATCAAGAAGCTTAAACCTGTAATTCTATTAGGTATTTTCTGGAGGGCAAATTTTCTACAAGTTTTGTAAGATGTGAAAAAATATGTTCATATCTTGTATTCATATTTTTAGAGTGAATCTCTATTCAATTTGAACCTGATAAAGTTTTTTTCTTGTTGTGAATGTTTATTTCTTCTGACTTAAGTCTTGCCTTATTAAATTCCTCTTGTACAATTTCATACATAATTAAATAGTTGAAAGCTGAACTTCACATTAGCCAAAGAAATTAGTTTTGGAAACAGACAGCCTTTTATTGGCGGCCTTCTTTACCCATAACAGCTAATAAATGAAGGCGGGAAGGTGACACAAGGAGGCCTGCCATGGAACAAAACATTAAAATACTCTCAAAACAAGTCCCTGCAAAACAAAGACAGGCTGCTTCATGCTAGAGCTTATTTGGATGCCAGAAGTTCTACAATTTTATCTTGATTTCCTCCCAGATGAATTTGGCAGAAGCCAAGAATTATTTTTCCAAAATTCTGCCCACTTAAGTAAAAATACCATTTTTATGTAACAAATATTAATCTACTGCCCCATTTAGTATTGAAACAAATATTGTTAAGGATTTCATTGACTAAGATGTTATATAAACTAAACAATGCCAGCAACTTTATTACATATTTTCAAAACCACATGATCTGTGAAGTGTAGTTAGCAAATTTATCAATGAATGAAAAGGAATCTTAAAACCTGTGGATGCTGCTTATGAAGGAATGATTACATTTATGTAGAACCATGGCACCATAAAATTGTGATGTCAACTTCAGACTTTCCAAATTAAAGAAGCAATATTAGCATACTTATTAAAGATGATGGGATTAAGTTAAAAAAAACTATTTACCTCATGGATATAATAAGGCAAAACATCTATAATATATTAACAATGCTATCTAAATAGGTTTCTAATGGATATTCCAAAATGATATGGTTTGTTTCTAGAAGAATTTACCAAGGGGTAACATGTTGCATGTTGCATATTGGATAATGAAATAGTAGATTTTAATTCAATGTACTGCTTAGAGAAAGTCAGAAGATGATGAATTCCTTCTTTGCACTGAATGTCCTGTCCCATTCTTTTCTGGCTTTACTTCTTGTTAGTTTGTCAATATCTAATTGATACTGAGACAAGCCACCAGATTCACTTCCTAACATTCTAACACTACAGATGACATTCTGAAAGTCACAAAATTGGATCTGTTGGGGAGGGGTGGTGGTGAGAGACTGGAAGAAATGGTGGGGAGGAGAAATTGCCATCAGGATATAGTGTATGAAAGAAGAATGAATTTTAAAAAGATAATTAACACATGAATATATATTAAAGATTTATATGAAATTGTCATATTAAAAGTTATTTTACCTTAAATAAATCTATAGAAGAAATAAAACAATCTTAAAGATTCTGTATTAAAATCTAATGGTATTATTTCTATTTGGATGATACAAGAAAAAAATTTCATTTTCTCTATTTAAAGATTTTAATCTATTTTTCTCATTTATCTACAATTAAAGTGTATTTTTTATAGAATGACAAAATTAAATAAAAATATAATAAAACTTGGAGGTATCCTTGTAATGGAAATGGAACTCTTTGACTTTTAAAAAAATGATTTATTTTAACTTCTATGAGCAACTTTTTTATTAGTACAGTGTATGGTCAGAGTTTGGTTTATTTAAAAAAAATGATTATGATAAGGTTTTTGTTTAATCCCAGGTGTGAGGCTGCTTCAGTTAAGACCACAGGTGTAAATTATTAACTGCTTTGTTAGCTAGCAGGGGCGTGGCTTAGCCAGCTGGGCAAGTTTAACTCTGAGAACTCAGAGGAGAGGGAGACAGAGCCCTGAGAAGTAGGGGGCTGCAAAGAAGAGAGAGGAATGAAAAACCAGAACTCCAGAATTTGGAGAGAAAGGGGGCTACAAAGAAGTTAAAGAGAACACTACAAAGAAGAAAGAGGTTGCTGCTCTCCCTGCTTCTGGTTCTTCCTGCTGCTGTTTGCTGGTTTGCTGGATTTCTGGATATCCTGACTACTGAAATTGGTATTGTCCCCAAAGAACCCTATGACCCTTATCAGCAGGAAGTAGCTCAAAGAGACCTAAATCCCTTCTCCCTCTAATCTTCTTTCTCTCCCACCTAATGTTGGGGGTTTGGAAGGAACAAGATGTTCACAGGAGGTAGAGGTATTAAATATAGCAAAATAATTAGGTTGAATAATTAAAGCAAAAATAATAAAAGCTACCTAGTTACAAATGGCATCTTACGTAAGGCAATGGATAAGTTATTATATACAGTAAAAATAATCAGAGAGAATAATATAAATAAATTAATAAAATAAGTGAATAAACAAACAAACAAATAAATAAATAAAAGCCACCTTGTTACAACACTGAAAAGAAGCATGAACAGGATTTGTTGGTTCACATGGAGAGGATATAGACACACTATCATTTTTAATACACCCTGAATTACTAGGATAAAGACATCATTTCAAAGGCAAGGGACAATGCACTCCTTTTAGTTCATTCCTCAGAAATTCCAGGATGGATCATTTTAATGACCCTACCATTAGTTATTAAGACCTAATATATCATCTCTTAAAAAGTATTAAATGAGGGCTGTTATTAAATTAATTTGGAAAGTGTTTATCTTGAAATAGGGGGCCTGAACAGAGCCCATGTAAAAGTTGTAGTGTAATCTTGGTGCTAGGAAGACCGAGACAGGAAGATCCCTGTGGTTCAAGATCAGCAAGCTTACCTATTTGCTGAGTTCCAGGTTAGTTAGAGGCCTTGTCGCAAACAAACAGACAACAACAAAAGCACTGATAGTGTCTGAGAATCGACATGTGGAGTTGTCCTCTGTTGCATACACACAAATGTACATATACTAGCAGACATACAGTGTACATATATGGACCTGTACATGTAAACACACAATACCATTAAATTCCTTAGGACTGATCTTTAAATACTATGAGGAGCCAAATACAGTTGATGTTTTTCCCAAGTCTTCACAGTAATGTAGCAAAAAAATCTTCTAAACCCTTTGACAGCTTTTACAATTTTCTCTCATATATGTCAAATATAAAACTCCTATTTTAAGTTGGATAATCATCTTCACTGGGTCATTAACAAAACTTATCAGCAACATGTCCCTATGTCATATTGTAGTACTGCATATGACTATAAAGAATGTGCTATCTCCTATCATTCAGAGGACAAACTCTGGCATGCATCATGAGTAACATTTCTTTGTCAGGTGTTAATTCTTCTGGCAAGTCTTATGAAACTGGTATGCTATGTTCCATAAGGCTATACAAGGGTTCCCTTTCCCTCCTGTACTCACCAGAATCTGTTGTCATTATTCTTTTTGATGGTAGCCAATCTTCCTGGGATGACAAACAACTCAAAGAGCCAATGAGATAGTTATGGGAGCTTTAATGTGCATTTCCTTATGATCACTGATATTTAACATTTTTCCATATGCCCCTTACACATTTTGCCACCTATTGAAAAATGCCTACTCAGTACCTTTTCCTTTCACTAAGTAATGCTATTTACTTTCTAATATTGAGTTAAGTCCCTCATAAACTTTACAAATTAACCCCTTATCACACATATAATTTGAAAAATATTCTTCCTATAGGTTGTCTCTTTTTGTGATAATTATTTCTTTGCTGTGACAAAGGTTTTTGAAGGTTAATTTGATCTTGCTTGTTTTTATTTTTGTTGCACCAATATAGACAAATCAGAGATTAATTTGTTAAATGAAATAAAGCAGCCATAGAAGGGTAAGTATTGTGTGATACCACTTATAAGTGAAATGTAAAACATTGATCTTATAAAAATTCGGGGTAGAATGATGGTTACTGGAGGCAGGGAGAGAACAGCATAGTAGATGAGAAAGGTTGGTTATTGTCACAGTAAGTTGGGAAGTTTGGTTAAGTTATAGCTCGGTAGGAATCTAAGCCCTGTTGTGGCATGTAATACGATGGTGACTATGGAGGACAGAAGAGCACTGTTTATCTCAACATCTAGAACAAAAGGATGTTGAATCTTTTTACCATGAAGAGATGACAGATGAATGAAGAGACATTTTTAACATGATGTGAACACTATATGACACACACATGTAGTAGAATCCTACTGTGTTTATATGTATGTGTGTATATGTACACAGGTATATATACATATATATGTATGTGCACATATATGTATATACACACATATATATATACAATTATAATCTTATGCATCAGTTAAAATAAGTTTTTCTTTTCACAAACTATTGTATTTGCTAGTTCTTACATCCCTTCTAACCTTTGCATTAACAATCACAATTCAGACTGATGCTCTTTTTTTTTTTTTCTAACCAGACATCAAATAACTACAATTTTGGGTAGTTGGATTTGATGATTAAGGGTTGATTAATGTGCCTGGGAATTGTTTCCATTCTGAGCAAGAGCCTACAGTGTCCAAGCATGTGCTCTGTGTATAGTAACTGTATTTTACCAGATGCTCGATGGCAGGGGAGTTGAGGGCAGTATGCATACTTTCGGAGCTTGCTCTTAGATCTGTGCCTCCTCTGTCCACATACTTATACTGCAGGCATTATTGGGTTCAGTACTGATTCTCAGTATTCAAATGACAGGCAGAGAGACAGGTCGGGCATGATCTAAATGCAAGGTGTGTGCACTGCAGAAAATTTTACTAGGACATCTTTGGCTTTCTGGCAGCTGAGAGCAAACCCTGAAGACTCCTGGTATGGACTAGCACACCTCATCTTCCTGCTTCACTGTGCTTTCTTATCATGTCCAAGCAGAAAGAAGAGACAGAATTCTTTTGAATGAAGGCCGTGGACTGTGAAATTTGTAATATATGAAATGCAGGTTTGCTTTGCTGTTGTCCCAGATCTCAGAGGCTAAGCATCAGTGTCGTTTCTCTGATCTCCAAGCGCAGACCCAAGATGCAGAGCAGGTTCAGGACTTAGAATCACATGGCAGGCATTTTCCTTGGCATTCTCATTTATTCATGTGGCTTTAACAACCTCTTGCTGCTCAATAGTAAATATGCAAACTAGCAGATTTGAGTAAGGAAAATAAAGTCTCTGTGGCTACAGTTCAAAAATAAATTTTAGACTTCACAAGGTAGTAGTGCATCCCTACATCAGATCTGAAAATAATATAATAAGAATGGGGATTAAGGACAGGAAATTAGAGAGTTCCACATTTTAAAAAAGAGACCACAGGGGGGAATTGTAGACACTACATTTTAGGCAGTATTTGAGATTAGATATTATGTTTTAGAGGTGCAGTTAGCCCTAGCAATGCATGACCATTCAAGGACTTCCTTTTGTGAGTTTTATTTTTTAAATTTATTTATTCAAATTACATCTTGATAACAGCCCCCTCCCTTATCATTTCCTGGTCCTACCTTCCCGCCCTTTTCCTTTTCTCTCCTCTCCTTCTCCTCAAATGAATGGAACCCCTACATATCAGTCCCCATCAATTCATCAGTCACTTGCGGGCTAAGAGCTTCCTCTTGAACTGGGACCTAACATGGCAGCCCAGGTAGGGAAAGGTGTTCCACTAACAGGCAACAGATTCCATGACAGAGACCAACCTCCCCTCCACTTGTTAAGGGATCTGCATGAAGACCAAGTTGCCTGCAATGTATATATTTGAGTTTTAATTTTTTAAATTTTATTTTATTTTTCATTTTTTTCAAGTTACATCTCAATCACTATCCGCTCCCTACTTCACCCTCCAGTCCCACCCTCCCACCCTCTTCCCCCTTACACCGCCATCCTCAATCTTTTTTTTTTTCAAGTTTAAGATTTATCTTTTTCCCCCCAACAGCTCCCCTTTCAGTCCAACAAATGGCTCTTTCTCTTATACCAATAAATACAACACAAAACAACAGAAACAAATAGGCCACAATTATGAGAGTTATAAGGGTTAGCATACATTTCCAATGTCCAGTCCGTAAGTATTTGGCAACTGACTTTAACATTCTACTATGCAACCATCTCTATGAGATTAAAGATCTATATCCAACTCAACTTCCATCCTAACTTGCATATCCATTTAAAAAATATCTTCTTAGATCCAGAACACCCTCTTAATTCCTAAAGAACTCAAAATTTAGCTATGAGACTATATCTATCTAGTCTTCAACCACATCTGAGACCTGAGAAGGATAAAGATATCTTATTATACAGGAAGTGCAGAGCCAGCAGCTCCCAAAACTAAGAAATGACATACAACTGGCTGCCTGGACCGTTCCCAATTTCTCTTCATAAATTAGAGCATCAATCTTCAGCCATTTGGCCCTATTTCTCTGACAGACATTAATTGTAACACAGGAATTATGAAGGACTCGCCTACCCTGTCTTGGCAGAGCTAGGCTGTCGACTTACCTGTTTCCAAGTTTTGTCCTTTTTGGACAGCATTCTGTCTAGAGTTGAAGCAAGGAATTTTTCTTGCCAAGTGACAGGCTTGCCACTAATTCAACCATCTCCAACTGGAGATTCTTTGTTGCTCATCACCTACTTGGAGTAGAATAAGGAGGTGCTGTCAGGAGCTGACATGTCTTGATATCAAAAATTTTAAGTTAAGAAAACATCTTTGAATGCCATATTCTACAGATCTCTTGAGATTTTTGAAGACCACCTATCTATCTCCTTATATTTGGATAAGCAAATGTTGCTTGTCTCTTAGCAATTTGATTTCTGAGTAGCTTAGAAAATAACTGTGATAGACTGTCATAGTAACTAACAAAATGACACGTTTGCATGACTATTAGTTTGCATTTCTTAATTATCCTAAACAGTTTATGATGGTTCGTAGCAAAAGGCCAAAACTTCACATTTCATTTTTAAGCATTACTAGGTACAATACCTTTAAAAAGCGTTACCCTTAATTTTGTATCAATATACAAAAATACAAAGATCAATACCGATTTAGCCAAATAAAATCTTAATTTTGTATCAATATACAAAGATATAAGAGCATATTCAATAATCTGTCTCATTTTCTTTATCATTCCTACATTATGTCTATATCTCTTTTTTTTTCTCAAGTCTTTTCACCCCTACCTAGGAGAGAAAGAAGGATACAGGAAAGAAAAAGAGAGAAATCCCTGGGTCTAACCTCCAAAACCTATTTAACAAGATCATTTAACAACTTGTAATCTCTCCTCCTAAATGACAACAAGTATCTATAACCCATCAATTTACCAAAGGAAAAAATCACCCACCCGCCTTCTGGAAATGGGACCTTGCTCTCTTAAAATTACTTCCTGCTGATTTGGGACATAGTAAACCTGTTTGGGGCCCAAATAAGAATGGAAAAATGGTTAAGCACATTAATAGAATCTTTTGATGTTCAGTCCTTTTGTGCTGAGCTATTTAAATGTCCTAAGAAGTTTGCAGTCAGAGGCTGAATTTCAGAGCTTTACTGATTTCTGGCTGGAACAGTCTGTGGGGCTGAAAAATCAGTGATTTTGAGTTGTTGTGGGTGTAGATTTTTGAGGAAACAGCTATCGAGGAAGTCTGCGAGCCTGGATCATATGGACTACTTGTCTTCTTTGGTGTCCGGGGGTTTGAATTTTTTGAAATGTTTTTAAATAAAAGTTCTCAGAAGTCAGCATCTAGATGGGTTGTCTGCTTTTTAGCATTTTAGATAATCTTTGCTCCTAACTTGGTTTTATATATGTATTTGTATTCATATATGCATATAAAATAGTGTGTGTGCATGTGTGTTTATGCATGCATGCATGTATGTATGTATGTAGGTATATATGTATGTACATTATTCAAAGGTAGAAGAACCAAAATCATCTCTACACAATTTTATAGGAGCCCACAGTTAGAAGACTGGATCTTTAAAGAAATTGTAAATCATATAATTTGCAGACAAATGGATAGAATCAGAAAAGTTCCTCCTGAGTGAGGTAAACAAGAACCATAAAGATACACATGTGCTCACTTAGGCATGGATATTAGTCATATAGTACAGGATAATCATCCTGCTATGTTTGCAGATAGGAACATAACATAGCTAGTTTATCCTCTGAGAAGCCCCACCCAGCAGCTGATCACAACAGACACTAAGACCCACAGCCACACATTAGTTGGAGCTTGAGGAGTCTTATAGAATAGTGGGTGGAAGAATAGAGGGATCAAGAGGGGACAAGAGCTCCACAAAAAGACCAACAGAATCAACTAACCTAGGCCCCTGGTGGCATCTTAAACACCAACCAAAAAAGCATGTATGGACTGGACCTAGACCCCCTACACATATGTAGCTGATAGGCAGCTTGATCTTCATGAAGATCTTCATGAAGTGGAGCGAGTGCTGTCTCACATAGACTCTGTTGCCTGTTTGTGGATCACTTTTCTCTATCTGTCTGGCCTCAGCAGAAGAGGATGCTCTTAGTCCTGATGTAACCTGAAGAGCTGGGGAGGATTGATAGGGGTGGAAGGATCCCCTTTCCTGAGGAGGGGGGGAAGAGGTAAGAAGGAGGGAGGGTGGAGGGGGATTGTGATTTGGATGTAAAATGAATAAATAAAATAAAATAAATAATAAAATAAAGAGAGGTACCTGAACAAGCCAGGGAAAGTGAGCCAGTAAGAAAGATTCTTTCATGACTTGGACTTCAGTTCCTACCTGGCCTTCCTGCCTTGGTTTCCCTTGCTTTCAGAGTGTGACTAGTAAACCAAATAAACCCTTCCCTCCCACCCCCAAATAAAGAGATTGCAGACTTCAAAAATTTTTTAATATTGTGGCACTCCTTGTGCCACATAAAGTTATATTGTGGTATTAACATATGATTTGGGGGACAAAGGAGAGGTTAAGGATTAAAGTGATATGTTTATGTATCAAAGTTGACAAAGGATAGACTGTCCTGGTTAGTTTCTGCCAAGTTGGCACAAACTGAGACATAACCTGGGAAGGGGGAATCTCGGTGGAAGAAAGGCTTCTATATGATTAGCCTGTAGGCATGTCTTTGAGTCATTTTCTCAATTGCTAAGTGATGTAGAAGGGCCTAACCCACTGTGGGTGCTAGACCACCGTGGGTGGTGCCATCCCTGGGCATGTAGGCCTGGGCTGTATTAGAGGGTAGCTGAATAAAGCCAGGGGGAGTGAGCCAGTAAGCAGAATTCTTCTTGAGTGTCTACTTCAGTTCTTGACTCCAGATTCCTACCCTGAGTTCCTGCCCTGGCTTCCTTCAATGATGGGCTGTAACTTATAACATAAAATATACTCTTTCCTCCCCACCCCAGCAAAGAGGATAGAATTGTAGTGAAGACTGAGGAGAGTGAATATTTATTTCAAATATGTGATGTAGCAGAGAAACCTTGACTCAGTACAGTAAACCTCTTAAAATTGGTATTACTTATTAAACAATAGAGATGTTTAAATTAATCAGCAAATATGGGAGCCACACCAAGAATATGAAGCTAAACATATATATATAATGCCTAATATATAGATATCAAAAATTTTGGGTAAATGGAATGAAACAGATGAAAATAAAGTCAAGAATAAGATGATAAAGTTACGGATGTAATGAAACGATGGGACTCACTTGATATGCTAAAATGAGACATGTTTTTGGGAATATCAGTTTCTTTTTCTCATTGTTTGTTCTCTGAATTTGATTCTATTCTATAATTAGAATAATAGTATAACTTACTAAAACATTCATCTTTCCATAAACAACAATAATAGCAAATGATAATGTTCCAACAGGCTAATGCACAAAGTCCATTGATTTTTGTAATTAAAAATATTTTCTACATGGGGTAAAGGGAAATAGAAATGTTCATGACCAATCAAAGAAATGATTAATACATTTAAAATCTGAAGGCCTAGATACTTTTGGTGAAAAGCATATGGAGATGTTTAAATTAAATATGATCAAAGTCATATGATTTATAACAAGCAATCTCTTACTTTATTTAGCTCATTATTCATCTTGACACTTTTACTTAATTATATTTTGTATAATTATAGTTCAAGCTTCAAGAGTGCTGAACCTTAAAAAAGAACACAAAGGTTAAACTAAAAGGAACATTTTGTTTTGAATGATTTATTTGGAACAAGTAAGCAAGTCCTTTTAATACTTGTCGGGAAGTTTTATGAATTTCTGTCTTCTAAATTTTTATTTCAAGCAAAGAAATATGTTGTGAGTTATTATAGCATAAATAAATTCCTTTTGGCAGGTCTATTAAACCAACATTTTCTATACTCATTGTATCATCAGTTTAAACTTCACATTATGAAGAAATAATATGTAAGAAATATGAGTTTTACTACAGACACAATTGATACTTGGTAGTTGTATTTTTTCTACCTTTGATGATGAGAATATTTTCACTTACTAAAATTCTTTTTCCAACCCATTCCTATAGACAGAATTTTCTGCTTCTCACCCACCTAGATTTAGAGATAAATTTACATTTTGGATTATTATGTTATCCCCAAGGAAAATGTTTTTCTAACAATGTGCTTACATGAAACTCACTTAAAGAGAGTGAAATGCTGGTTTGTAGGAGTGCTTCAAAAGAGTTAATAAAGGCTGTGATGTCTTTGATGTTTCTCTTCTTTGCCATAGTTGTTCTAGGACCTATGAGAACAACTAGTACTAGCTCTTTAAATATATACTGAATTGGGAAAGAGTAAAATTGCTAGTGGCTGTTAGAGATTTATTCACTCACCCAAGAAATAAATACTGAGCAAGGGCAACATGCCAGTCATGGGTCTGATGTGAGCCTCCTTAAGTTTGCTTTGTTAGCATTTTCATAACGAATCTCCAATTAAACCTTAAAAGCCTTCTCATTGTACAATGTTCAGTAGTTAGTTTTCTAGTCACTGTGATAAATTATACAACAGAAACAGCTTAAGGGAAGAAAGATTTATCCTGCCTCACAGTTTGAACAGTGAAGGAGACAAGAGATGGGACCAACAGGAGGGTGGGGTGGCAGGAGCGTGAAATGGCTGGTGACAACTGTGTACAGTCATGCAGTAGGACAGCTCTGGCTGCGGTGTGGGTTAGGATGTGGTTAGTATGACCACATTTATTTCTTCCAGTGAGCCTTCTGAAGATTACAAAAACAGTACCACCAACTGGGCACCAAGTGTTCAAACACACAAGCCCGTGGGGGGCATTTCATATCCATAGGACAATAGAATACAAAGCCAAGAACCCATCACTGTATTTCTGCTTCCCCCACATGCATTTGGGAAAATTAAT
Organism: Lophiomys imhausi; assembly: GCA_907164525.1. Taxonomy (NCBI): domain Eukaryota; kingdom Metazoa; phylum Chordata; class Mammalia; order Rodentia; family Muridae; genus Lophiomys; species Lophiomys imhausi. Next base: position 1,305,951 of record CAJQZJ010000165.1, read on the forward strand.
ATCATCAATTTTCCTTTTAGGAAGCAACCTTCCCCATTTATTGATAAGGCTGGAAATTGATGAAGACAGACATTAGTGGTTTTCTTTTAAGCCTTGACTCTGTGAAGCCAAACCTAGATTCATTAAAGTTATTATACCTATTTCAAAGAACAAGCTAAGTCACATCTTGGTGGCATAACCAGTGTTTCCAACATGTGCTGTTAGTTAGAAACACGGCTCCCTGAAGAATATCTGAGAATAACTATGCTTCCACAAAAATGAGAATGTTTATGGGAGTTCCTCAATTCTGCAGTGATCAGTCCAGAAGATAAAATTAAACATTTCATTTCCATTTAGGAAGGTATTGGATGACTATGAATTACACAGAGGGGTAAGGGAATACATAAAGAAACACATGACCAAGTTACAAAGTAAAAGAACAAATCCTGAAAGATATCAGAACTCAACTTGGAGAAGTTCTCAGGAGAGTTGGACACTTGATCATGATTGAATCAGGAGTCACCGGGAGATAAAAATTGGCTGTTCCATCAGTGACAGTGAAATATTTTAAAATGACAAAACTAGAGGTGGCATGACAGAAAATCTTAGAGCTTTCAAAATGGAAAGGATTTCCTGTAGACAACCAGGTCCATGATAAACAGAGCAGAGAAGGTTTGGAGACCCCTCTGACTAAGAGAAAGATCAGTTGGAAGATCAGACAGCATTTACAAGACCTTGTTGGAGAGTAATACTCTAAGGAAACCTTTTAAGCGTGCTCTTTTGATAACTTTGTAGATAAACTCATTGAACTATATGTAGCCCAGCTTTGTACCCAGTAAATTAAACAACTTCCTCAAGAACCTTCTGAGAATTTCACTCCCCACTCAGGTTTTTGTCCTGTGCCTATCCTTTGTCTCTCCTAACCTGAAGTAATCATTATTTTACTTTAGGACAGAGCAGTCTTTGTTCCCCCAACAAAGGTGCTTTCTCTGTTCCTTGCATAGAGAGTCGAATCCTTCTGTCATTGTCCGTGGTGCAAACCAGGTGACTACAGCTTTAACCTTAAGCATTTTTCATTTCCCAGTTAGAGAAGGAGATAATTAGTTGCATATTATCTACCACGTACCAGCTTTGTCAGGGGACTGGCAGAGTTCATGGAAACGCAACTCACAACTTTCTACAGCCACACACATCACTTTTAGTCAAAGAAGCTGATAAAAGGAACATGGTCAGAATTTAAAGAGTCACATGGCCTCTCTGTGCCATAGCAAATGGAGAGGCAAAATTAAAACATTAAGATTAAGCTTAGCAATTACTGTTTCTAGATTTCCTTAAAAATAATATAGTTAGATAATGACTAGACATTAATTATCTATCAATGTGATATTTTAAGATTACTTAAAACACTTGGAAACTGTCTTTATGCTCTCACAACTGCAAAACATCACTTCTTTCCAAGTAGAGGTGTTAAAATAATCATCCTATTTCATTAGGCACAAGTTCACATTTTTTGTTCCCTAAATATTTAGGACTGGCTTGTTTGGCCAATAAACTTTTTTACTTTAGAAAGAACTAACAAAACAGAATAAAAAACACCAGCCTGTGCTGTATCTAATGCTGAAGACATGACCGATTTTTATTAAATCATTGTTAAATTAGCCAGTTTCTTCTAAAAAAAATTATCTGCAGTACATGAGCCTGTGAATATGTAAAGCCACCTGATTCAGTATAGTTAGTACACTAGCAGCATTGGATGTTCATAGCCTTCGCATTTGAAAATTCTAAGAATGTTTAACTTATAGAAGCACTTACCATTTAATAAATACATTTTCTTTCACAATTTCAAACATACGCATATATAATACATATATAATTTACTTTCATCACATTCGCTTCATTATGCTTTTAAAATTTCCTATCCCTTCGTGCCTAGTCTCCTTCTTTGTACTAACAACTCCTCCTACTGTCACATCTCTTTATGTGTGTGTTCCCTACTATATTTAGAGTTGACTATAGGATCATGGGCAGGGCAACTCACCAGTGGCTACTGCACTAAAGACCATGATATCTTTTCTTCCAGGAACTATTGATTGCTTGTTACTTCTGGAGAATGTGGGACATGGTGAAGCCCTCCTCTTTCTATGGCTGAATGTTGATGAATCTCATCTTTTATGGGTCTGTTGTAGGTAACAACTGATGCTGTTGTGTTCATGAACACAACAGATACACTCTGTTTCAGAAGATGGCATGTCATAGCATTCGATCTCCATACTCTGGCCCTTAAGAATTCACCTTAACTCAATTAGGTCGGAGTTCATTTAATAGAAGAGATTTGGTAATATGAAGAAGTAGACAACGTCCGTACTCACAGACAGGTTAATGTTTGTGTGCTGACACAGGTAGAGAGTATATAAATTTAATTATTAAAATTTAACTCCACACCAAACATAAATAGAACAACGAAATTGGCTAGTTGATATCAAACTATTCTCCTGTGTGTGGGTGTGTTGGTATGCATGGGTACACATATATGGGTGTGCATGAAAGTCAGAGAGAGAGGCCTCTGGTGTAGTTCTTCAAATACCCCAGGGAATCTGCTGATCTCTACTTTCCCAGTACCAGGATTGAAAAGGCAGTCAGGCTAGCACACCTGTTTTATTTTGTTTTGATCTCTGGATCCGGGGCTTTGAACTAAGGTCCTCATTCTTTCTTAACAAGCTCTTTACTAATTGAGTCATCTCCCCAGCTCCCAAGTATTCTGAATATTATGTTTTTAGCAGGTATAAATGGCCAATTGATTTGAATTTAAAATAGCTAATTAGAAAGAGAGTAATATTGGCCAACCATGGTCTCTGCCATCTTTTACCCAATGGAAACAAGATTTCTATGACCCATGAGTCCATTACAGAAATCCTCACATGGTCAGACCATGAATCCAAGAAAAGTAAGCAAAAATAGTCCTTATCACTCATAAGGAATTTATTATCCATATGTGCTACAGAAACGGGAGCCTGGAACACAGACAAAAGACATTCACTTTTGGATCCCCAGGACACCAGTGAGGAATGGGTAAATAAAGGGTTCCTAGAGGCTCCATTTCCTGGGAATAAACTAGAATTAAAAAGGGGTGTCTGAATCCATCATAGCTCCAGTGCCAAACTGTGAAGGTCAGTGCACAGGAGACCAAAGAGGTGTTTTTTTTTTTTTTTTTTAATTCAGGCTACAGAAGCTGTAGGAGCATTACAGATCTGAAGGTTAAGTCTATGGATGATATTTCCTTGGAGTTTCATAGGAAAGGACAAGGATATTATAGGTGGCAATCCATGCCTTGTGTTATTTCATGTCTATCATTGGCTATTTGTGTCTATCACTCCCAATAGACTAGTACATGAGGTAACTAACTAGTAATAACAAATCACTGCAAAATTTGGTTTCCTAAGACAACATGCATTTGTTACCTTATAGTTCTGGAGGTCAGGCCTCTGAAATGGACCGTCATTTGGCTGGCCTATGTTCCTGCTGGAGGCTCTAGGACATAATTGATTTAATTTCCTTTTCAGCTTCTAGTAGCCACCTGCATCCTTTGGATAGTAGCCTAATTGGTCTAGAGGCTCAAACATTCTTGCTCTAAATCAACGAGGCAAAGTACTTACTTGGTGCTGAGTTTCTGATTAGATCCCCATCTGTGGGGATACCATGTCTGTTGCCAAAGGTGGAGTTTGTTACTGATAAGATCTTTTCAAAAAAGGAAAAAGCGTAGCTCTCATGCAAATATAAAATAAACACGAGCTAGTTTTAAACAACTCAGTGATCAATATAGGAACCATCAAATTAAACCCTGTTGAAAACTGGATTTATATAAACTTATATTCTCTGTAGATACAATTCATTTGCGTTGCTGTAAAAAGCACTGATGACAGTTTTCCTATCTTTTAAAATGTTACTGTTTTGTATGTGTGTGTTGTGTGTACAATGTGCTTGCATGAACATATGCTCACGATGCCTGAGTGTGGACTTTGCATGCATGGAGGTCAGATGACAATTTTCTGGATTCAGACCTCTCTTTTTAACGTGTGGGTTCTGCACATTGGCCTCAGGTCATCTGACTTGGTGGCAACCTTTATTTCCAACTGAGCTGTCTTACTAGCCTCATATATGAGTTTTGGAATGTTTCTTTTTTCTTTTAATTTTATTACCTTGACATTTTATCTAACTGTGAAATATATTACCTCCATATATTTTAAAAGATCCTTGGGCCATAAGGTTCTCAGTAGGTGCCCGATCCTATTAGCTACCATTAAATTGATTTAGGTTTTCTTGTTCTTTCCTATCAAATTAAGTATTGAACCAAATTAGCACTGGCATCTACTTAGCTTCATATGTTCACATAACTAAATAAAAGAATAATGCCTGACAAGTGTTAAATAATCTGGAATACATTAGAAAACCACAGATATGAGTGTAGAGTCCAAGTAGGGCCTTCTACATCTCCAACTGAAGTGTTTAGGCAGTCATGTTTGCTTTGTATTATAAAAATTGGAAGATAATTGTAGATGAGTTGTATTTTACCAAGTGGCCTATGGATTTGCATGTTCTAATAAAAATCAATATTAGAATGTGGGATCATGTTCTTCATTGGGTTTCTCTATTATAAAGGAAGACAAATTTGACTTGAAACTGAGAAAACATCCTAAATACAAGTCAACATAAAACAGTCCACTTCTTCAGACAGAGATGATCAGAGAACTCCACCCCCTTTTGCCTGCAATCTAGCAGAGCCACCTTTCCACTAAACCTTTCCTAGGTCTCCATGCATACTTTAAATGTAACTCAGCAGAGCTCACATCCCTCCAGGCTCTCTGTCCAAGCTTCCAGGCCTTACATGGTACCTCAAACCTCCAAGTTACTGGGAAAGAGTTCTCAGGGTTAGCCCCCTTACACTGAGAGAGATGGAGCTCTCAGTGAAAACCTTCTAATCGCTGGTGTGTTCTCTGCTTACCAGTGCTGGAGACAGCTGATGTTCCACTTAAAAGAATGGGAAAAGCAAACTCCCCTGCTGTCTTTATTTCTGAGATATTCTGATTTCTTCCCACCTACTAGGTTTCTCAGTTTCAGTCTTTCTTCCTCTGCCTCCTCCACTAGATCTTAACATGACCCCCCCCTCCTTAATCTAGATACATTCTCTGGTTTACTTCACATGTCTCCCACACTTTAAATACCATCTTAATGTGGCGTTCCAGACATTTCTAGTCTTTCTTCTCATTCCTAGACACAGAGATGATGTTGTGTACTTGACACTTCTACTTTGGGGTCACAATGATGCCTGTCATACCCATCACTTCTTGCTCATTAAATCTCCTTTATTTCCAATCTCAAGAAACATCAGTCGCATTCACATGGCTCTCCCTTTGCAGCGCAGGGGTCCTCTGTAGCACTACTTTCTCTTACCTTAATATCCTGTCAGTTATCTTCTTGAGATATGTGTGTATCTCATATTTTATCACTTCTTTCTTATCTTCAAGGCCACAGTTCTGAGTCATTCTTCAGTGACCTACTGCCGGGGCCGTCTTTATGTCAGTTGTACAGAATTGGTCTGATTTTGGAGTGGTGCTGAGGATGTTTGTAAATAGATATAAATATTGTTCTGACTATTCACATACAGATTTTCTCATAGGTAGTGACATAATCCAGTTAATTTGTAAACCTTATATTGTTGCAGTTTTGATCACATATTTATAGATTTTAAGTTTTTAAATCATATCCTTCGATATAAAATTAATATTTTATTTCAGTTGAACCAAAATATTTTACATGGAAATATGTGTTATGTCTTGGATAAATGCCACACATTAAACTATACATATAAAGAATAGAGCAAAGCATTTGCATTGTGACTTATAATAAGTAGAGATTTGTATAAGTGAGAGTGAGAGTCAATGATGGTATGAGGGGCAGGAAGAAAACATTTCATATTCCATGAAATGCCACCACAAAGAGAACATTGAGAATCCTGGAGAAGGAGGATGTTTGAGGCGAGAGATAACACACTAAGAAGATATGTTATGTTCTTCCTAGCTTCTCCATCCCAATTGTAATGAGTAAGAAGTGAGTAGAATCTTTGTAGTATATTGTAAGGGATAGGATGTAGCTACGGAATTAAGCTAAGATCAAAACCACAAATGACAGCACATGCTGGCAAGGATGTGGAGAAATGGGAACACTCCTCCATTGCTGGTGGCAGTGCAAGCTTGTACAACCACTATGGAAATCAGTCTGGCGATATCTTAGAAAACTTGGAATAGCTCTACCTCAAGACCCAGCCATACCACAACTGGGTATATATTCAAAAGATTTCTCCCCAAACCACAAGGACATTTCCTCATCTATGTTCATAGCAGCCTTATTTGTAATAGCTAGAAACTGGAAACAACCCAGATGTCCCTCAAGTGAGGAATGGATAAAAAAAATACAAACTGTGGTACAACTACACAATGGAATAATACCCAGCCATCAGAAACAACAAAATCATGCAATTTGCAGATGAATGGATGGAACAAGAGAAGCTCATCCCGAGTGAGCTAACCCAGGCTCAGAAGGATGCACATGGAACCTATTCACTTATAATCGGATTTTAGCTATGTAATACAGCATAACTATGCTACAGCCAATGCACCAAAGGGAACAGGAACATAGACTTTGTTTCCTGTCCATGAGACACTTTGCCCTAGTGGTGCTGCCTTTTAGGCCCCCAGTATGTGAGGAAGCTCTTAGCCCTCATATAACTGCTGAACTGGGGCAGGGGATTGATATGTAGGGGCACCCCACTCCAGAGGAGTAGGAAAGAAGAGAGAGGGGTTAGAGGGTGGAATGGTTGGACTGGGAGGGATGGAAAGAGGGCACTGTAATGGAAATGTAACTTGAAGTAATAAATAAACATAAAAAAAAGAATAGACATATGATGTAGTAAAGCATCTCAAAGGGCTGGCACTCAATAGTATCATCAAGTCTGGTCCAGAGATTTTTCAGAAGATAAGGCTCCTTCATCAGAAGTACAGTTTTCCCAAACTTGGTGTGAATTTACCCTGACAACAACACCTTACTGTATATAGGAAGGAAATACTTGACAAGTTATATAGACAAACTGAGGATAGTCTCTAGATGGATACCTCCATACCCTGTAGTCAGGGAGGTAGAGGGTTGTCTAACTGCTTATTTTAATTGTCTCGTCCATGTCGCCAGCCTGTTCCCATTATCTGTCTTATAAGATTGCTGCCAGAATCCCGCAAATATCCCAAAATACAACAAAATCTGAAACTCATCTTTGATATGAATAAGACAGAAGTTTCCTCTGAGGAAGCTGACTATAGCTGGATCCATATGAGAGATCCCTGAATATAATAAACCTCCATATTCTATTGTGATGTTTTATTGAATAATTCACAGGAAAAAGAAACCTCATCATGCATTAAAACAAGGAGTGGGTCAACAACCTGGTACTTTGCCAATTACAAATTTCATTGAGAACTCACCTTAAAATATATTTTACAAACATCCACTCTATCATGACCTTTCTTACTATAAATGATCTCCAAATTCCAATGTTAAAAAATTACTGTGGCTAAATTTAACTAGTCTCTATTCTGAGCAATAATGTAAATGATAGTATTATGAGGTCACTTAGAATTACAGTCAGGGAAAGTAATTTTCCTTAATAACATATATACTTAAAATACTTAATCACATACTTATTGGAGTACAGTTATTAATACAGCCTGCATAACTTATAATTATATATAGTAATAAATGTGAAGAAATAAAATATCAAAGTTATTCTCTTTGTGAAATTGTTCAGCAACCTCATGAGACTTAATAATAATTAGATGTGCACAAACGGAAGAATATGAGCTGTGTTAATAAATCTATCTATATGATATTCTATTGCTTTCCTATTTTGCAAAGAGTAAATTTTATACTACTGCTAAAAATAGAATATGGAGTTGGTAGGTAGTTATATTTTAAATACACACACATACATAAGTTAGAAAAATTAAGGTGCAATTACACTTCGTTTATAGTAATGATTTATGCCAACAATTATTCTGCAGGGAAGAGAATGGAAGATTGAAATATCTACTGATTTTGAGCTCATAAATATTGAAGTGATGTCTCAAGGCTTTACAAATAAGAAAGACATGCTCTATCTCATGTTTTCTGTGATTTATAACTTCAGTCTTCCATGAAGATATTTGAAGCAAAGGCATTTACTTACACTTTATACTGAGTCTGTATTTTTCCCCAATGCGTTTATTTGATGTCCTATGTGTTTTACATATGCTATGAGCTACTGGTGATGCAGAAGATTCTCATAACAAGATAGCTTAGCCTTATGCACTTATTGTAACTCATGAAACTGTGGACATTAACACAATACAGTCTTAAAATGGAAAGGTGAGAATAGCAAGCACTTTGGACAAGCAGGGAGATTTTCAAAAGATTTTTCACCTGCTCCCTTTGTGCCAGGCTTCTGGGAACTAGGAGCAAATTTAAATGCTCAGGATTGTTGCTGTAGCCTTTCCTTCAGTTCCTTCACAAATTTCTATCCCAAAAGTTCATAAACAAAATGGTAAGTGAGGGACTAGGGACAAGGCTCGGTGTCAGAGAACTTGCCTAGCCTGCAAGAGGGTTCCATCCCCAGAATTACAAAAAAGTAAACATGGCCAAGATCAGACTGATAAAATAATATACACTGTGTCTGCCCATGTGTTAAAGGGATTTTGAATGAGCATCTGCACTTTATGCACTGACTTTAGAGCCCGAGACTCTTTTAGATGCAGACCTTACAGTCTGGCCACTTTTCTTTTAGAAAGTGAGGATTAAAGGGCCATTTATCTGCACCCACACTCAGGCCTGCCCTGAAGGTCGGTTTAAAGAAATATTTCTCAACACTTAGTCTAGAATATACCTCTTTACCCTGGAAGGCAGTTTCTATGGCAAGCAGGCACATCCCAGTTTCTGACCTCAGGATGTGAGCCCAGGTGCCCTATCCAATTATCCTGTCCTTTCTTTCACTGGGTCTTCTCTCTGCCTTTCTCCAGAGGTGACCCAAGAGACTTGCTGCCTGAGGCATGAGTTGTAATGGACTTTTATGCTCAGGACCATAATAGCAGGGTTTAAAGTTATAATAGGTGATTATATGCTAAGTAACAACATTTGTTACTAAATGTAAAGTTTTACTTTGTAGATTTTTATTGTCAGAATTTCCCATCCTTCCTCCACCTCCAATAGCAATATACTTTACTGAATGAAAAAAAAAGAAGTCTTAACTTGCCTTGCAGGCGTTTTGTTAAATTGCGTCCCCCCAACAGCATCCCCTTTCTTGCCGAGTAAGACTTTCAGAGTAGGTGAGGCTTTTCTCTTATAGTAGAGATACACCCTTAAGGGACCAAAAGCTGAGAGTATCGCTTTAGTGTTCTTTTGCAGCTGATTTGCTGTGGATTTATCTAACTTCCTCAATCTCTTTGTGTCTCATTCCTCTCTACAAATTGAGGTTGATCCCAGCAAATTCCTGACAGGGTCATTTTTCAGTGCCATCAGGGAAATACAATAGATATATAATTAACTACTCATCTTTGAAGCCATGTTTTACTAATTTTTATATATCGTATCATATCATATCTATCTATCTAACTGTATATTCTGGCCTGAAAGCAGTACCACTTGATGGGGTCTTGTTCCCTATAGATTTTATAGAAGACAAACAATAAAACCCACCCTTGGATGAGTCTTCCAGTGTCTTCAAGGGACCAGGATTATGTAAATATTCTGTTTGCTGGGTATTTGATCAACAAAGAAGAGAAGTAAAATTAGGGCAATGTTCATACTATTACAAGAGCAGTCATGTGGTAGGATGGTGGGAAAATTCAGAATATATTGTGGGGCCTTGGAGTGTCAGAAAATGTGGCTCAAAAGGGCTGATAGTTAATCTGGTTCATTAAAGATGAGTAAAATTCATCAAGTGGATAAGTTAGTAAATTTAATTAGCAGAAAAATGATTAGGAAAGATTAGTGTGTTCAACAGGCCGCTGAGAACAGCATAAAGGGTAGTGCAGGTGAAGGAGCCTGGCTTGACCAGGGTCTGATGCTAGTCAAAAGTTTTCAGGTTGGGGCTAGAGATATGGCTTGGCTTAGTACTTACTAAGTACTAAGTACTAATTACTAAGCAAGTACAACAGTACTTGCTGCTGCTCTTTCAGAGAACTCTTGGTTCTAGCATTCATATTAAGCAGTTCATAACTGCTGAGTTCAACCTCCAGTTCTTGGGTATTTGTGGCCCTCTTTGGTCTCTGTGAGCACTTGCATATACATGGTACACACAGAGAGATATAAATAAAAATAAAATAATTTTTAAAATGTTTGAGGCCATATTTCATTTGCTTGTTTTGCATTAAAATAATTGAAGGTCCCATGCCATGTTATGACATGAGAATGTTTTTCTTTGAAACTATGTCACAGCTTCCAGGTCAAGTGTAAAGCTGAGGGTAGTAAGAGCATGCTGGAGGCAGTTAACCAACTAGGTCAGTTATGGCTAATTGTTTTATCTTTTTTTTATAACATGTATTTATTAATTCAAGTTATATCTGGATCACAAACCCCTCCCTCCTTCCCTCCCACTCCCACTCACCTACCCTTTACTCCCTCTCCTCCAGTGTGGGGTCCCCCACAATCAACGCCCCTCAGTTCATCAGTCACATGAAGACTAAGAGCTTCTTCTTGCTCTGTGACTCGACATGGCAGCTCAGTTAAGGTAAACTGTCCCGCTAATAGGTAACAAAGTCCATGACTGAGACTGCCCCCCCAACTGCTAAGGGATTTGTATGATGACTAAGTTGTTTATCCTCTATATTTGTATAGCGGGGTCTAGGTCTAGTATAAGCTTTTTTCTTTCTTTCTTTCTTTTTTTTTTTGGTTAGTGCTTCAGTGTCTGTAAGCCTTTAGGAGCCTAGATAGATTGGTTCTGTTGATCTTGACCCCAACCTCTCAATTCCTCCTCCCTCTTTTATATAGAAGCTCCCAGAGGACCACCTAATGTTTGAATGTTTGTCTCAGCCTTTGCTTTGCTATGCTGCTGGGTGGAATTTCTCATAGGATAGTTATGCAAGGTTCCTATTCCTTTGAGTCTGTGGGTTGTAGGATCATTATCCTGTATTATATGTCTAAAATCCAGTTATAAGTTAATATATGCCATGTGTTTCTTTCCAGGTCTGGGTTAGCTCACTCAGGATGAGCTTTTCTAGTTCCATCCGTTTGGTTGCAAATTGAATGATTTCCTTGTTTCTGATAGCTGAGTAGTATTTCATTGTGTAAGTGTATCACAGTTTTTTTTTATTATTATTACCATTCTTCGATTGAAGGGCATCTGGGTTGTTTACAGTTTCTAGCTATTACAAATAAAGCTGCTATGAATATAGTTGAGGAGATGTCCTTGTACTTTGGTGAAGAATCTTTTGGATATATGCCCAGGAGTGGTATAGCTGGGTCTTGAGGTAGAACTATTCCCAGTTTTCTGAGATATCTCCAGACTGATTGCCAAAAGTTTGCACTCCCACTAGAAATGGAGGAGTGCTCCTCTTTCTCCACATCCTAGCCAGCAGGTGCTATTGCTTGAGTTTTTGATCTTAGCCATTCTGACAGGTGTGAGATGGAATCTCAGAGTCATTTGGAGTTGCATTTCCCTGATGACTAAAGATGTTGAGCGTTTTTTCAAGTGTCTCTCAGCCTTTAGAGATTCCTCTTTTGTGAATTCTCAGGTTAGCTTTGTACCCCATGTTTGAATGGATTATTTGGTTTCTTAGTGTTTAATTTCTTGACTTGTTTATATATTTTGGATATTAGCCCTCTGTCGGCTGTAGGTGGAGGTGGTGAAGATCTTTTTCCAATCTGCCATTTTGTCCTATTGACAGTGTCCTTTGCCCTACAGAAGCTTTTCAGTTTCATGAGGCCCCATTTATTGATTTTGGTCTCAGAACCTCAGCTATTGGTGTTCTGTTCACAAAGTTGTCATCTGTGCCAATGAGTTTGAGGCTTTCCCCCACTTTCTCTTCTATTAGATTTAGTGTGTCTAGATTTATGTTGAGTTCTTTGATCCACTTGGACTTAAGTTTTGTGCAAGGTGATAAATATTGATCTGTTTGCATCCTTCTACATTTTGATATCCAGTTAGACCAGCACCATTTGTTGAAGATGCTTTCCTTATTCCATTGTACAGTTTTGATCTTTTTTTTTTGTCAACAATTAAGTGACCATAAAGAGTCAGGGGACAGACAAGTGACTGAAAAGTGACTCAGAAAGATTTTAAGCAAAGGCTAGAAACTTAAGCATGGAGAAGGGTGAAGTGATGCAGATCCTTGCTTGAGAATTAGGACCAATTTCACAAATACATTCACCAAAATATGGAATTCAATGGAATAGTTAATTCACATAATAATCATGAAATTCATTCATATCACTTATCACCTCTATACTATATATATAGTTAAAGAAATAACTACAGATTGATGATTTGTCCTTTTGGTGTGTATTTTAAAATTTAGGAAAGTAACTGAAACAGATGTGCAATCAAATGTACAGACTTTTAAACTTTTCACAAAAGAAGTGATTTGAATTAATTACACCTGGGGTGCATATTATTGACTTTACCATCGTGATGAGGCATCATTATTGTTACACCACTCTCCTAAAGGTTCACCTTGCTTCTTCTCATTGGCGAACTCCATCTTACAAAAATTCTGCTGTGGCAACTCCTCTTGAACTGTCTGTATATTAAATCACAAACAGATCTTGTTCAGGGCTGTCAAGTTTAAATTCTTTATTAGTTTTCTCAAGGCCATTGGCTTGTACTCTGTGACCACATTATTCATTGGTGTCTTTTGCCTTGACATTGTGTCGAGTTTCATCATGAAGGATGGGCAGATAGAGTGCAGACTCAGCTAGACTTCCGAACAACTCTACTGATCATAGGACAGTCTTGATCAATGGTCATCAAAGCTGATGGAGGGGCTGTACCAGTGGAGGAAATGTTCCTATAGGATTCTGCTTCTGGTTTGACGTTTGACTTTGTAAAAACAATTTTGCCCGACCGAACCTCTCTTTTACCATCTGTCAAAAGACTTTATTCTGTAAAATTCTAGTTCCCTGATCTGAATACATTGAAGTTTGATTATTTCTGTTTTCAACTACTTCTGGATTAGTAGATTTAAACTTTTTTCAGTTAGAAGACAATGAGAAATTTAGGTGAGAACTAATTATGTTATAGAAAAGTTATTTTGCAAAAATGACTGGAATGTGCTAACTGTAGAATTTCTCATAACATTAAGATTGCTCTATGTAAAAATGAAGATTTATTAAAAGCAAGGACTCCCGTATAAAGGGCAGCTTGAAGCTAAGTGATAACAACCATGTCATTTTGATAGTGTCCAATTAGGCAAGAACTGTAGAGCTCATCTGAGAATAATTTGAAGCAGATGCTAGCATTAAGGCACAGATGTGGGACATTTTTCAATGGCACAGTAACATGTGTGGTATAGGATAGCTGATGGCTTCATCATTGTTTTCCTTTCCATGATATTGCCTGGGGAAAAGGTATGAACATTCCACTATGCCTCAGCTCTCATATTACTCCCAGGAGTAGGCTTTCTCCAGGTAGACGTCCCTTTAGAGCTGAGGTCATTAGGTTTTGGTGTATTCAGTCTACATGCCCTTTTGGTGATCTCATATCTCATATCACATATGTGAAAGTTACAATAAATTTTGCAGCAAAATACGCAGCACTGGCTCCAGATGGACAGCCCTGATATCACAGGATTTTCCTCTGTCAAAGCAGTCATCAGTCACTGCTATTGCAGAGACTGAAGTAGGTAATTTCAGATCATTAAATGCCAATGCATCTTAAAGCCAGACTCAGTAAATCTAACACTTCAGGCTGACAATTTTTTCCTTCTGATTTTTGTTCTATGGGTTTGAACACTAAACTGAAACTTTAAGTTTCTTTTCTATGAATAGCATCTTTCTCTCTGAATGTCAGTCTTTGGATTTAAAAATCTCCCTTAACTTCCTGACTTGCTCTGCCTTTGTCCTGCCATATAGAACTTAAACATGGTACCCAGAAGGATGCTGGGCTGGGGATTGGAAGAAGATAGGTGAGCATGGTATTGAAGGAAGGATGGTGATATAAACATGTATCTGAATCAATTGAAAATTGTTCTATAAACATCATATTTAAGCTCATCTGAGAATCAGGAGTAATTGTGGAGTGAATTGGGATAGGTGTGGAGAAGAAATGTCAAGGTTAGCTTACATCACAGTTGAAGTCCACAGATGTGATGTGTGAATTCAGAATTCAAAAGACAGTAATGAATGGATTTCTAAAATCCACCAGAGTGAAGAGAAAATAGATGGCCTCCTCTTCAGCTAATAGAGGGCCTTGGGAGTTAAAGAGAAACAAATGGGCTTACATTGTGCACAGCAGAATGGCATACTAAAAATACTGCAGAGTGATGAAGAGCTCAGTCTGACAGCAAGGGTGCAGCTTTAATACCTTTTTGTCTTAGTTAGTGTCTCTGAGTCTCAGTTGTCCTTGTCTGTAAAATGGGCCCAAGCCATACAGCGATGTCTATGATCTGCTGTGAGATTTAGGTGCTGGTGAACCTGAGTAAGCCAGAACCCACAGTAAACACTCAGTGTTCATGCCAGCAATAATCCTTCCTATTTCTGTCTAGTCACCCCAGTCTGGTGGAGCAGGCAGGATGACCTTCTTTGTGATCGCTTTCAAGGTTTTCCAAATTAAATGGGCTCTGATTCATTTTAGGATGTTTATTGCCTTTTCTTAAACTTTAAGGTGTTCTTTCTGTATCAAGAAGTCTCTGCTACAGCTAGTAGAATCGGGCTAGGCAATTCCTCAGGCTGCAGAAGGCACATTCTTTCCTCTGTGTGTTTGTGTCTGTTGAAATGACTCTTTATGCTCATCCTCCCGGGGAAAGCAATTGTCTGTTTTGCAACAGCATTACAAAGTACGAGTATACACAACTTATTATCCACTATAACCAGGCTCTTTTAAAGTATTATTTATTTCCAAGAGGAGAAAGGGGCTTTCATTTCAAAACTCAGCGGCTGATGATTTTCCCCAGGTAAATTATCTCGCACTATTCATGTAAATTCTCTTGTCATTATGTCTGCCTTCTCCCCAAGCCTGTCATTGTGCAGTTCAGCCCATCTCTTCTCTTTACTTTTTTTGAATTTGGAATTACATGCACATTTCATTAATGCTGGGTTTAGATCACCTGATGTTTTGCAGATAGAGTATTATTGACTGAAACCCACTCTCCCACTCTAAGTTTTGAGTTAGTGATGAGTGCTAAAAAAATCATAAGAATTTGCATTAAGTCAGGTGTGTATGACAAAGCTTCCAAATTAAATTTGTACATAAATAAATAATAATGATAATATAATAATAGTAGTAGTAGTAGTAGTAGTAGTAGTAGTAGTAGCAGCAGTAGTATTAGTTTGTGTATGTGTGTGTGTTTGTCTGTGTGTGTTTTTGCCAGTGAGGGTGCCAATGTGCTACAGCACACCTGTGGAACTCAGAGAAGAACTCTCAGGAATGAGTTCTCTCCTTCCACTATAGGATCCGGGGATTGAACCCAGGTCCTCAGGTGTGTTCAGAAAATGCTTTTACCTGTTGAGCCATCTCACTGACTCTTAAGTGTAATCTTTAATTTTTTCCTAAACACAGAAATTTACATCAGCCCTGAGGAGAGTGAACAGTTGTGACAAACACAAAATGAAGATGCATCTTGGCTTAGAATAATGCTACCCAAGTCCTACTAGATCAGTTCCAACTCACTATATTGTGTTCATGGCTGTTTCAGAGGCTGGAAGATTAGAGACTACAACCCTTTCTTGGGAATCTAGAGATTGAATAAAAAGATATGAGCTCTTCAGGGTATGAACTTTCTTCACAGAAAGGTCAACGCCCAAGAAATGGAATTCACATAGGAGGATTCCCTAATGGCTGAGAGACACTTGAAGAAGTGCTCAACATCCTTAATCATCAGAGAAATGCAACTCAAGATGACTCTAAGATTCCACTTCACACCTGTCAGAATGGCTAAGATCAAGAGCTCAAATGACAACACATGCTGGCGAGGGTGTGGAGAAAGGGGAACACTCCTCCATTGCTGGTGGGAGTGCAGGCTTGTGCAACCACTATGGAGGTCAGTCTGGCAATATCTTAGAAAATTTGGAATAGCTCTGCCTCGGGACCCAGCCATACCACTTCTGGGTATACACCCAAATGATTCCTCACAGAATCACAAGGAAGTTTCCTCATCTATGTTCATAGCAACCTTATTTGTAATAGCTAGAAACTGGAAACAACCCAGATGTCCCTCAATTGAAGAATGGATTAAAAAACTGTGGTACATCTACACAATGGAATACAACTCAGCTATCAGAAACAATGAAATTATGCAATTTGCAGCCAAATGGATGGAACTAGAGAAGCTCAGAAACATGAACATGACATCTATTCACTTATAGTAGGATTTTAGCTATGTAGTACAGGATATGTATGCCACAACCAATGCACCAAAGGGAACATGGACATAGACTTTTTTTTTATTTGTTTGTTTGTTTTTTAGTTTTTTCTCCCTGGCAATGAGACACTTCTCACTGGTGGTGCTGCCTTGTAGGCCCCCAGTGTATGAGGAGGCTCTTGGCCCTCATATGACTTCTGAACTGGGGTGAGGGACTGTTATGTAGGGACACTCCACTCCAGAGGAGTGGGATGGAAGGGTTAGGGGGTGGAGGGTGGGAGGGTGGGTCTGGAAAGGGGGGAAAGAGGACAATATGATGGAGATGTAACCTGAAGCAACAAATAAATAAAATTTTTTATTAAAAAAATGCAGCTTGGTCATCATGTGGGTCCCTTAGCAAGTGGAGCAGGAACTGTGTCTTACATGTACTCTGATTTTTTTTTTGACCACTTACCCCTAAAGGGTGCATAACCTGAATGAAAGAGGATTTGTTCAGTCCTGATGGGACTCCATGTACTGGGGTTGGATGGTATGGGATGGGGCCCCCCTTCTCTGAGGAGAAGGGGAGGGTCAATATGGGGGAAGGGGGCAGGTAGGCGGGACCCAGAGGAAGGGAAGGAAGGGGGTATGGGGTGTAAAATGAATAAACAAGCTGAATAAACTTAAAAAGAATATAGAAGCTTGAACTGAAAAGATGGCTTAGCATTTAAGAGCAGGTACTGTTCTTGTAGAGGACATGATTTCTGTTCCCTTCATCCTTTTTGGGTGTCTCATATCTGCGTGTATCTCCAACTTTAGGGGATCCAACACCCTCTTCTGGCCTCTGCAGACAACTACACTCATATGGACATAACCCTCCTCCTTACATGTTAGAATTAAAAATAAATATTTTAAATAGACTAAATAATAAAGTGAACAAACCACAGCACAAATATGTACTTAAAACCTGCACTCTCTCATCACAGACTTTTTCTATGGAGGAGGCAAGTTCTCTTCCCTCTCAGATTTAGAGGGTACCAAAGATTAAGGAAGTAATTCTAAGTCCACCTTGGTAAACCAATGAGTTTACTGGTGTGGTTTACAAAAACATGAGAGATGTAAAGGAAATCACACCCATCAGAAAGGTAAGTTGCAGGCAGCGTAAACTACCAAAGAATGATTCCCATCCATTGTTTACCTCAGACATGCCTGGTGGGAATCTTCTAAAGACTCTGGAATCTCTTGATCCCTAGAA
>CAJQZJ010000165.1:1323762-1349078 GCA_907164525.1 Lophiomys imhausi
ACGTAGACCAATAGAAGCCATCTGCTCACCAGGCAGGCTGACAGATTGCTAGCTGCTCAAGTTATAAAGCTGGATGGCTCGGTAGTTCCAATCTGTTGCTGAAGGCCTGGAAGATTCCCAGCAACCTTCACGCCATGTGGGAAGTTTAAAGAAATTGAAGTCTTCTGTCAGTTGAAAATGGCAGTACAGTAGGAGACGGAGAAGATAAAGGACAAGGAATAAGAGGGCAAGGAAGAGGAAAGGAAGGGGAAGAGGGAAGAGGGAAGAGAAAGAATACATCAAGAAGTGAGGGCAAGAGGGCAGGTAACAGTGCTTTTCCATAGACTTTTTTATACCTGTTGGAAGACACTGCTCAATCAAGGGGTCTTAGAGGCACAACTTGTCTTCTCAGTTAACCATTCTTAGAAATGTTCTCATTGAACTACCCAGTGTATCTTTTAGTAGATTCCACATCTTGTCAAGTCAAAAACTGAGACTGACCCTCATCACAGTTGCTTATTTAAATATTTGGGTACTCTTACATAATAGAGCAGAAGATTATTTTTAAATGTTTATTGTGTGTATGTATGTGTGTGTGAGATAGATGGATAGATAGATAGACAGATAGACAGATAGATAATACACACATGTTTGTGAAGGGTGTAAGACTGTGTATGAGTGGAGACCAGAGAGAGCATCAAATCAGTCAGAGTTGGGGTTACTAGCAATTGAGGAACATGGATGCATGGGGTCCTCATGATTGTACAGCAAGTGCTCAACTGTTGAGCCATCTCTTCATCCCCTCATATTAATAGATTTTTCAAAAGATTGTTTCTAACAAAATTTAAGAATATTCAAAGACATTATAACGATGTATACATAGCTCATGTATTTGAATTTTCTTATTAATTCACTGAGACTATGTGAGAAAAACAGAGGTAATAGTGCTTTTGTGGGATTTTAATGGACACCACCATGACATCCTAGAAATGTAATTTTATGATAAAGCTAGAAGTTTCTTCCCAAATAGGCATTGTAGCAAAGAATTCATCATGTGTATTCTACAGTAGAAGTTTGTATTCATTGTCTGGCCAGGTTGAATAGCCAATGGTTTACCAAGTATACTAATTTGTGTTTCTGCTCCAAGTGTTTACTTAGAAATGAGACACTTGGAGCAGAAACATAATCCCAGCACTTGGGAGGCAGAGGCAGGCGGATCTTTGTGAGTTCAAGGCCAGCCTGGTCTACAAAGCGAGTCCAGGACAGCCAGAGCTGTTAAACAGAGAAACCCTGTCTTGAAAAACCAAAAAAAAAAAAAAAAGAAATGAGACACTAGACTTACAATAAATTAACAAATTTTTCTTTGTTCTTATTTCAAATTCTATTACTAAAGCTATTTTAATCTATAGTGAGCAGCAATTTGATAATGCTAAGTAGTAATGGGGCATGAAGATATAGTAGAGGACCACAAGGGATTGTCTTGTACTTATATACTTAGATTTTCATTTGGAGACCCTGATATCATTTTATGCACTCATTAAAACTTTTTATTCCTGGAGATTATGAACAAAATATAGTTCCTATGTTATGCCTGGAGTAGTTGGATAAAAGTAACGAACTACACGTACTTAAAACACTATGCACTGATGGGATAAGCATTAAAGTTTCACTTTTATGAATCACATTGGTATGGGGATTGGTGACCAGGTGAGTACCAGGTAATTAAGAAGGAATGTGGGCTCACAATCATAGGTATATGAAATGGCATTTTAGTGTGTGTCAGAATATGCAAGGGAGAGATGAGAGATGGCGCAGTGGTTAAGGTCATGTGCTGCTCTTCTAGAGGAGCCCACTTGGATACTCATCACCCATGTCAGTCAGGTGGCTTATAATTGCTTGAAACCCCAGCTCCTGGGGATCCAGTGCCCACTTGGAGATCTTCTGGACTCTACAGGTACTCTACCAATGTGCACAAACCCATATACAGACATGTGCACATACAAATAATTTCATAATAATAAGTAATAATAATTACTACCAATAAAATATTTTAAAAATATGTAGAGGATCTGGTGAGAGAGCTCCTATCATGCTGACATCTCACATATGTAATGTAGCTGGGTCATGGCCAGTGACTTTATAAAGGCAAAATACACAGATAGGAATTGGGAGCCAAACATTCCTTAAATAATGAGACTGTTAAATAATTTAAGGGTCAAATGCTATGTGGTTTGTGTGAAGAATTTGAAGAAACAAAAGTGTATAAAACCTATATACTATATGTAGCAAAAATGCCTACAATTCAGATAAAATTTTCTTTCACATCTGTTCATATTTAAAAATGTGTCTTTGCAAAATGATAGATTGTATTGTATACATATGCAAGATTATTTTAAAATCATCTCTTGTTAGTGTTTCATTTATTGTTAAAATTCTATAGAGTATTTGCAAAAATGGAATGATGGGTTTGCTAGATCAATGTTCTGTTACTGGTTCGATGATGTCTCTATTGTATGTTTAAAATTCTTTCTGAACAGAAATGCTAATGTGTGGTATGGAAATTCTAATTTTAAAGATAGGTCTAGAGGAGAAAGAATGCAGACATCTGTATCAATGTTGCACAAATGAGGATACTCGGTGTGTGTTTAAGAAACAGCTAACTGGTCTGTGTGGGTGACCATTAAGTTTATGAGTGATATGGGTTGGCATGGGTCCAGTGAGCCTTGAAGGTGAGGCCAAGGTGTGGAGTTGAGGGAGGAGCTGCAGTCTGTGCATAGCTCTGAGACATTCGCACAGCATTTCCAAGGTCAAACTGCCTAACAAGGACAATGTGGGGAATAAAGGAAAAATCAAGGAGGAAGCCATGGCAGAGAGAACAGGTTATTTGAATAGAGAAATGCAAGATAACGAGACCTGGAATCCAGGTGATGACTGAGGGAAGGGGAGGAAATTGACATTAGAGAAAGTCTAAGCATTTGTTGTAGTGTTCCTCACTTAATGCAAATTAAATACACTGGTGAGTGCTTAGGGTGGATATTACTAGCCGTTTTTTTTTAGCAAGTGCTGCTAAAACCAGTAAATGCAACATGACCCTGCTGCTGAGGTCTCCTTATCCCTTAGAAGGTTCTGCATGGCACAGTTCAGTAGTTTAGACTGACCTACTGAATGTTTCTTTGTCTTTCCTCTCAATTTTATCATTTCCAAGGCTGACTTGATAGACCTGGGGTTATTTTTTTAATGATCTGCAGTACTGTTTATTTATAAATAATGGATCAATTGTTTGCAGTTGAGATTTTGCTTGGTCTGTGTTCCCATGACAGCCTGACTTTCAGGCATGTGGTGATTTAAACTGCTTAATAAGAAGGCTTACCATCCTCGAATGCTTTTCAGCTCATTTTGCAATTATCCCTTCTAGAACCATAGCCTGTTTGGTAAATGAAGAAATACAATATCGTGGGGAAGAGAATGAGAGTCAGATTCAAGATTGTGGTGAAGGATGACTGGCATCCTTCTCTAGGCATGTTGCCTCCTGGCTGCCAGCTGTTTTGTTGAGAAAGATTCTCCCATAGTGGTTCAAAATCAAAGTTGCTACTGCTGCTGTACTGACGGTTGCTACTGATCACTGGGCCTTTTTTCTTTGTTGACTGCCAGGAAGATGTTCTTCTGAGTGCCTTTATTGGCATTGTTTTCAGTTCTTACTTTGAACATACAAGATAGACACATCTGTCAAGGGTTAGACACCATTACTGATGAGGAGAGTAGAGTACTGAGAGAGCAGATGCCTTTCTGTAGGAGAGTGAAGGCTGGCCATTAAGCCAGGTCCTTACTGCTCTGGAGGACTACCAAAGGAATTGTTCTACTATCGAAGACCAGTGAGAAATGAAAGCCTGTAGCTTTGGGAGCTGAGGGGCTGAACTCCCATTTCTTTCTCATTCAGGCTGTTGAAGATGCATAGCCTCCTTTGGTTCACTATGTCTGTAAATGCTTTTCTATGCATGTGACACGTTGGAGTGTCCCTAGATTTTATGTCAAAAAAATTTTTTAATCATATTTACAGACATACATCCAGTCCTTTTTTTCTGGCTATATCTGAAGATGGAAACCAAACCTAGGTCTTCATCAGTTCTAATAAACCACACAAATCTTGAACTTGGCATACCACCATTCTGATATGAGCTTTGAAATTGCTTGGCTGCTGGGTACATTACATGTTGCTGAATAAAAACATTGTCTTTATCTTGATTTCCATTTATACCCTAGTACACATGTACAGAAAAATAACTACAAGAAAAACAGGATACAAATTCTTAAGCAACTCCTTATTAAAATACCTTGTTAAACCTCAACTGTTCTACTATTAGAGTTGTGTATTTTTTTTCAAAATTACTGTAAAAAAAGACTGCAACCTTGAGTTAAAAATATTTCTAACTTGATCCTGTCCTTTTGTATAAGTAAGATTAAAACAGTGTTGGATAAATCTGTATTACTGATGATTGACAAGAAATCTAGCTTTTGATTTTTAAAGTTTTAAATACCTGATCACATCTGTAGATGTAGCTGTGGGGACACTTTTATGAGATGAGAAAAATTTGTGCAGAACAATTCAGCATTTTTTCAAAGATGTATTTCTCTATGAGAATAAGTATAATTTTATAATTTGAGTGGCATTTGAATAACTACTTTGGAAGGTAAAATAAACAACATTTTAAAGACTGAGGATCAAATTTTGAATGAGAAAAGTGAGCTAATCCTGGGAGATCTATTTACTTTCCTTTTATTCCTTATCCTAATTCTTATGTACTTCATTGTATAAGCTCCCGATTCTTTAAAATTCACTATTTTGTTAGAGATAAATTTTTGATAACCTAACTATATTTTCAACTTAAAACATAATGGCAAGTCACTGTCACTACAACCTAAGCTAGTGGGTCTACTCAACATTCCATGAGTCAGGAAGCCAGAAGTCTGAGTACCAATGAGAGTCTCTCATGTTCAACACTATTTTATTTTTGAGATCCCAGTAAACAAAACTAGGGCTTCATGGATGCTGATACTCTGGAGGAAGTGCACTGTCCTTAAGCTCTATGTTTTGCCCTTTGATTTTTGGTTTGTTTTAATTTTTCCTTTGAGACATCTTCTCCATACATTGCCTAGGAACTGTCCTTTGTAGCCCAAGTGACCCTCCTGCTTCAATCTGCAGAGCACTTTGGATTGCAAGCCTGTGACACCTGGCCTGGGTGAAACTCTTGACCTTAAAGGCATTTTTTTTTTTCATTGTTGTCATCAGATAAAATCTAACATCATGGATGTGATGCTTCTCATAAAGCTGTGGCCGTTTCCTTAGGGTTGCAGTGGGAAGCAGGGAAGAGGCCACTTTTGCTTTCCTAGGGGGAAGATGAACTCATACGACTGGGCTGCCCTGCCCTAGTATTCTTTGATGTCTTTTGTCCCACGTGTTAGTTGCTTCCTGTAGTTGCTTGTCATTTTAATGGCTAGCAGAACCCTTATGAAAGATGACTTTTCTTTTTTCCTCACAGAAGCAGGTATACTAGGGACTATTACTCATTTTAGTTGTATTCGGTGAGAGGCTGTAGTATATTGGATTAGCTTCAGAGTCATGTGAACTTAGAAAACATTCTTTTTCAAGGAGAGTAGATTGATCTTGTAGATGGGTGCACAAGTATAATCAATCATGCCAGCCTGGCTGGTGGTTGATTTTTTTTTTCTCTGCACCATGCACCCATGCTTTGTCTCAAATTCCACACAGTGCAGATTTTAGTGCCATTTTCGATGCAGATAAGTAGAAGGACCATAGAGAGTTGAGGACACAGTCTAACGGCCAGTTTTTGAGAGTGTCAGAAGAGGTTGGGTATGGGCAGGGTTCAACCTTACTTCTTTCATGGCTAGTCAGTTGAAATATTATGTGACGTTTTCAACATATTTTGATTGATTTGTCTAAAGTCTCCAAACCATAATTCATCAGTTTGCTTTCTTAGTTTAAAGTCATAGACCCAACTAATTAATAAAGGGTCCTGTTTGCTTTCTGTATATCTCTTTCCATTCCCTGTGTTATTTTGCTACTTAGCTGGATGGCTTCTAATTTGTCCCTTTGGCTCCAGAGTCTGATTTCTTCTGGCTTTTGTGATTTTTATCAAATTGTTCTTGATTGTATACACACCCAGACAACAGGAAGCGTGGCATGACAATGAGGGTGAGAGGAGAGGACTGTCTAGATATCTATTACTTTTGTCTCATTCTCTGCTTAGGTTTGACTGTGTTCCTTCTCCTGAAGGTTACAGAGATTGCCAGGCAGCTATCTCTGTACAGATCTCCCCAGGTACTCCTCAATGATGAGGGCAGGGGGAAAAAAATTAGTATTCTCTCTGCCAAGTATAGGCTTCTTATGATCTGATAGATTTAGGTCAAGTGTAGCAGACAAATGCACTCTAGGCTATCTTCCAGTCTGAACTAAGAAAGGGAGGGTCTCTGCTGTGGAAATTTATGCAAGGGACTGTAAGCAACCTTGCAAAAAGGGAGGCCAGAGAAGTACACATGGATTCAGTTCTTGCCAGAATCAGCCCCACTCTTGGCCAAAGAGATCAGGCAGTGATGAATCTGTAGCACAGTGTGACAACAGGAAACCACCTTGAAATATTTCTCACTGCTATCAAAAGAGTTTACTCTTGTCATTAGAGTAGAAGAGGTGTTTCCTAGGGCTGTTGATGAAAGTCATCATATGGTGTCTAAAACCAACATAAATTTATTTTTAAACATATGGCAAATAGAAAGTCAACACTGATATGTCCACAGGTCTCTGAAGGTTCTGTAAGATTCCTGTTTCCCTCTTCCTGGTTGGTAGTCATCCCAAGATTTTCTGGTCTTTGTTAGTTTTTAGTCACATTATTTTAATTGGTCTTCAAGTGGCTTTCTCTAACTGTCTCAGTCTCTCTTCTTTTAACAACCTCTAATTGGATTTAGGGACTTGTTCTAGATTCCTTTGGTGCCATTATAAAACACTCTAACCAAAAGCCAATCAAGGGACAGTGATTTTTGTTGTTGTTGTTTTTTTCCATACTATTGGTTATTCATCATTGAGGGAAGTCAAGGCATGAACCTTGAGCAAAACCTATGAAAGAATGCTGATTGCTGACTTGCTCTCTCATATGTGCATTTGTTTTTTGTTTTTGTTTTTGTTTTTTTTTCTAGATTTCTTACAAAGTCCAGGATGAACTACCCAAGATCTATACTGACCACAGGGGGCTGGGTCAAGACAATACTAGGCAGATAGATGCTCCCAGATCCTATCTAGGCAAAATATTCAGCAGGCCTTTCATCTCTGATGACTCTAGGTTAACTACAATAGGACCACTCTCATCTAATACAACCCCATTTTAATAAATTATACTCACAAATTATGCTTTAGGTAAAGTCATGCTGTAAGGTTCCAGGCGACTAAATTATTTGGGGACACCATTTAACGTGATGCAGATTCTATCTCCATGAGCACCTGACCAAGAAAACATAGCCTGAGCTTTGATAAAAAGTCATAAGTGGATATCTAGGTAACCCAACCAACTGGTTCTGTTGGTCAACACATCTCCTTGTTACCTCAAGGGTGTTTGAATTAGGTTTTCATCAATATATCTTTGTGTTTTCAATGCTTCCATTTCAGGTAGTACAATTTTGACATCTAAAAAGTGTCCCTGTCTGTAAACAATTGATCATGTTAGTAATTGAAGGCATACTTTAAAACTATTTATTAATAACTTTAAATACCTTCCAACCTACCAACCTGAGACACAAAAGAAAGGATATAGACCTCCTAAGTCACAGGTCCTTGGGGTAACTCATCAGCAGTCCAGCCAAATCAGCATACACAGGAACAGATGCAATCAGCAGCAGGAACAGAGCAAACAGCAGAAATGGGAACACAGCTAACCAGGAACACCAAGGACAGTTGAAGAAGCAGCAGTTTTCACAGACCCAAATGGGGACAGCCTGGGCTCAGCCCAACCTAGGCCTCAATCTTCAGCAAGTCTCAGCAGCAGCAAACTTTGGCAAAGCATTGTCTGGAATCCTGCACAAGGACAGCTCCCAACTGGCCAATATCGTGCCCTCCCCTCTGTAAAGATACTCCCTGTTTATCAAGATTGTGAGCTCTTCAAGTAGTCTGTCCATCAAACGATGTAAATATGTTCCCCACATGTGACAGTTTTCTGTCTGGCAAAACATCACATACTCTTTCATTAGGATGGTTTGTATGCCTCTTTAACAAGTCTGTTTTTCAGTAGTGTACAAAGCATTGTACCCCACATCCCATAATTGAGACCAAAACAAAGAAATACATTCATTCAACAGGACTGTGCCTCCAAAGAAATCTGAACCTCCACCACAGGGGGCCAAATAACATGACAACCATTAAGAAAATAGAACCCCCACATGATTTAGTAATCATAATAATCAGTGATTTTGTAATCAAGTACAAAACAAAAGTGAAGAGTATGGAATAAGAACTTTACCAAGATATCTAAACATCCCTGTTCACTGCAGCTTCATTAAAAATTCCCAAGGTGTAGAAATGGATTGTTCTGTCTCCAGATGAATGGATGAAGGAAACATGGCATGCACAGATACACAGAGTGAAATTTAAACCTAAAACTAGAAATAAACCAGATAAAGAAAAAAAAATACTGCATGTTCTCACTTGAGTGAGAAATCTGGGAATATCAATGTCGTAGGCAGAAAATAAAGTCTGTTTCAGTGACCTGGGAGGTAGGAGAAATGAAGCTATCTTGGTAAAAGGGTATAAAATTTCAGATATGAACTGAATATATTCTAAAGACCTAATGTATATTTCCTAAATATTTATAGCTATGAAACAACACAATGGCTACTATATACAATAAAACAAAACCAACTATTAGCACAGATATGTAATAAAGGAATTTTTTGTAAACATTTGGTAGGAACATAAATGTATTTGCTGTGAAAA
Organism: Lophiomys imhausi; assembly: GCA_907164525.1. Classification (NCBI taxonomy): domain Eukaryota; kingdom Metazoa; phylum Chordata; class Mammalia; order Rodentia; family Muridae; genus Lophiomys; species Lophiomys imhausi. The sequence continues at coordinate 1,332,734 of CAJQZJ010000165.1, forward strand.
ACAGTATAGAGGCTCTTCAAAATATTACAGATGGGAATAATGTATGAATCAGAAATCCCTCCTGTATATGAAAAACCCAAAGGAATAGAAACTGGGTCTTGAAGAGATAACTGCATCTTCCCATTAATTTCAACACCGTTTAAAACAGCCATATCCCCAGCTCGCATGTCCATCAGGAGATCAACAGATAAACTCCTGCATCACTGCGCACACGATGGAATATTATTTGTCTTCAAAAGAAAGAAATCCCACTCTGCCTTTGCTGCAACATGAATCATCGTAGAAGGCATTGTGCTACACAGCTTAAGTGAGAAGCAAAGAAGTGGATGGCCACACTCACATCAGAAAGCTAACAGTTCAAAGCAGAGGAGCAAAGACTTAAGTGATGTTAGTGGGTTCTGGGAGGAAGAGGAGTTTGGGAGGTGTCAGTTAAAAAGTATATCCCAGAGGGCTGATCTGTAACATAATGTGTCCTGTAACATTACTGGACCATACAGTTGAAAAAACGAAGTGGGAAAAATTTGCTAGATGTTCTTATAAGGAAAATAGTGAGGTTAGACCTTTGAGAGGTAATGGTTAAGTATAGTGAATTATATATGGTGACTATTTCTCCATATATACTCTTCCCACATGCATCCAAGTGTATACATTAAACATGTGTTCTCATGTTCCAGTCATACCTCAATAAAAAGTGAAGTCTCATAGACTGAAGAAAAAGCAATGATAGCATGAAAAACATCAAAGACTTAATAGTATCAAAACTGACGGATACATGTCCTTACGCCCACATTTACATTCCTCAATGACAAAGAGTATCAGTACTGTCTAGGACAGAATGTCCTATGTACAATTGGAGAATGTAGGTCTTTTTACATGATAACTTAAATGTACCTGTAACTATATAAAAGTTATCATTATAATGAACTAAAAGAACAATGTATTCATGTTTGCTACTACTCAAGATTGTTTAAGCCAATAGTATTTTATTCTATAGTCTTTAATGTATCAAAATGTATTTGTAGCTCACAAATGACTTGCTTGCATCTGCCTTTTGGATCTATCATTAGTGCTAAATGTGGGTGTGCTAATAACTAAAATGCATCTTAAAATAACTATTAATTATTTTTCCATACTGCATTGATGTGGCTGCATTTCATTTTTAGGAAGAAACAGGTTCAGTGGACATCTTGAGAAAGGCATCTGTTCTGAGTACACATATCATATCTTCAACTAATGGTGTTAGTTTTTGGTAATTGAATTAATTAAAAGCTTGATTGCATATTTTACATATATTTTAATCAAATATTTTAACTGCTCTATAGCAAATATGTACTGAAGTGAATAACTAAATTATGATTACAATTCTTAGTTCTTTTGTCAAATGTTTGGTGACATTAACATGCTGAACAGAAAAAAATGAAATTAAGCATCAGACATAAACACCAGAAAGTTGCTAATGCTTAACACCTAATGCTTAAATACAGAGACCAAGTGTGTCTGAAAACAGCCCTTTCTGCTGGCATTTCTTCCTCTCTTTTTCCCAAGTCAGTCTTCTCCTTCCCTTAGGGTCCACATAAAACATTTTTATTAGGGACAGTGATATTCACTCAACGTAATGATCCCATTAGTTTGGCCAAATACCAAAATCAATGCTCTTGCTATTTGTCTGGTGTCTGTGCTTCCAAAGTCAGGGCATTTCTGTTCACTCCATAAATTCGAGATCAGGTAGCACATAGCAAGTCCAGAAGCAGATTCCCAGGGAAGCAAAGGTAGGATTCTTTTATTTGATGCTTTTGTTTGCTCGCTGTATTGGCATCAGCTTTGTGGAGGTGCATAGCTCCTCTCCTTTACCTTCGGTTTCTTCAGAGTAGATGCTTCAGTGGCCAAGTGTGACCATCTGCTGATCAATAAATGGTTAATCTATTCCAAGTGCTTTGCCAGTGCTCCATGGTGTGACATCACCCAGGTTAATCTCAAACTCAGCCTTTCTTATGCTGGGATTATAGGTCATTGGCATAATACCCAGGTAACTAATCACTATGCCTCTTTTATTTCTGCTTCTTCAATGATAGTGCAATACCCATTGGATGCCACAGTTGTATTAGGGTTTCTTTCTGAGTGTAACATTTTGAAGTATTTTGAAAATTAATTTTATTTATTTATTTATTTATTTACTTACTTACTTATTTACTTATTTATTTATTTTGTGTGTGCATGTGTGGGCACCCATGCGTCACAGAGTGTGCTTGGAGTGCAGAGGACAACTTGTTAGAGTTAGTTCTTTCCTTCCATCATGAGGGTCCTTGTGATCAAATTCAGGTTGTCAGGTATGGTAGCAAATGTCTCAACCCATGGAAAAATGTTTCTGGTCCAGGTATGGCATCTTTAATTGTTGATTTTCTCTTTTATACCAGGTGTTTATTTTGTGTTATTTATTTTATTCAATTTCACAGTGAAAGCCTATTTTTCTATATTATTTTTGAGTTGAAATGGGTAAAGCTCAGAAAGCTAACTCACTGGATAAGTGGATGATTGTGGTACCAAGCCTGTGCTTTTCCCCTGCACTGGCCTGATACTTGTTAATGACAGTGATGTTTGTGCTGTGTTGGTTGTGTGGCTGTTACTGGGGACAGAGAAGATGCTGATTTGGTGGCTGTGGTGTTTGTGGTTGGTTGTGTTGCTGTTGATGGTTGATAGTGCTTTAGTTATTGATAGTGGTGGGGTGTGATTTTAGAATGATGCACATTATCTGAACACTTTTCGATGCTTGGATGGTGGGGAGAAGGTACACAGGCTATTTTGTGGAGATGCCTGGTTGGGTATGGTAGCTTAGTTTCCTTTTTCTGGCTCTAGAGCAACCTTGAAATTGAAACAATTCTTTTTCCTGTTGGCCAAACAGCTAGCCATTTCCTTTACTTCCCTTTAGTGTAGACATTCCCTATATTTTGAGTTTCCTGATGCCACAGACTGAGTTCTATTTATTGTTGAATTTTCAGAACCCAACACAGTGTCAAGAAGCCTGAAGGTGTTTCATAAACACATTACCAAGTAGAGACGTCTTCCCAGGGCCCTGAATCTTAGCTTCCCTGCACAGGTTCACTTGAATGTCTGTCTTGATGGGTAAGAAGGGGCACAGAAGTATTTTCTCAAAAGTCTTTTCTTCAGTCTCACTATGTCTTCTGTAGCAATTCAGTTACTTCAATGGTGGCCTCTTAGATTGCTTCTTGAGAAAAATTATGGGTCTACAGTCACTACAGTCATCTTGTTAGCAAAAAAAAAAAAAAAAAAAAAAAAAAAAAACAAAAAACTACAGAGATTGATTAGGAAGCCCTGGATCATTAAATCTCTGTTGATTGGCCATATATACTTACTAGTTTTGCTTACATCTGGGGATAGTGCAATGTAGAAACTATAAGAAACTCAATACATATGAAATTCAATAGATATGTGTCTGGTCACTTTACAGCATATGCATTATTAAGAAGCATTTTTCCTACTCTGTAGAAGGAAATTAACCATGCCAGAAATGTATTCAGCATCCACACTTACACCTGGTGGAAACAAAGAGCCTAGGACAGTCTGATCTGTGTACTGACTCCATTTACTCTTTTAAATGTACTGAGTTTGTGGATCATTTTCAGTCCTTGAGGGATTATAGCTGTTGAGTAAGAACAGATCGTTAGGATGTTATGGTATGCTCACTTAGGGTGAGCTTCAAAGATTCAGGGACAAACAGCCCCATAAGCAGATTAGATTTAATGATTAGAAGAAAATATATACTTTTGTCAAGTTGTTCCTATTGACACCAACATTGATTTTTTTTTTTTTTTGCAAAAATTTAATTTGCATTCTTAATTTTAAATCTTTTATTCAGTTCCACATATTGGAATTCCGCTGGTTTACATGCTCTCTCTTTAGGGAAAATCTTATATTCCTTGTCATTTTTCATCTGTTCCTCAATCTTGTTTTCTCCCTTGTTTATTTTCATTCCATTGCCCAATAAATCCATTCTAAGTTCTGGTCATCCCTAGCAGATTATCACCTGCACCACTATACAGTACAGATATATAATGTGGGATAAGGGAAAAACTTCTTCTTACACTCCACAGAGTGTCAATGCCACAGGCACAGGTTCTTGTTTGAGTTGAACACTCTACAGAAGAAAGGAAAAGGACTCCCTCATGTACTGATCTTATCTCAACAGAAATCAGAAGAAAGCAATTATGTTTTTTAAAAATGTGGAAGAAAACTAGTCTCTAAGAACTGAAATGAACAATGAATTGAAGTAAAAACTTGAGCAAGTACAGCCAAGACACCAAGATGACTTCACTGTAAGAATCTTCCCTTTAATCACCACCATGTTGGATTCTTCCATTCCTGTCCCCTGCCCCCAAGCAGGTCTGTTATAGCAGAGTCTGAGATGTATTTGAAAGCATACTCAGGGCAAACAGCCAGAGAAAACAGAGTAGTAGAAAAAGGAAGTATTTGCTTTGGCAACATATTTTCGCAATGTTTGTGTGAATGCATTTCCATCAATATTTGAATTTATTTTCCTGTGTGATGCAAACAGTATTATACTATAGTGAGACTGTAGCATGGAGAAAGACTCCATTTGTTACTGTCACACTCCACAACCAGACATACTTAAATGATTTGCAGATAATTTTCACACCGTTTCCCTTCTATCCTTCAAACAAGAAAGTATTAATCAAAGTACTTACAAGGAAAGTGTCTATGGATTAAAAAAGGAGGAAGTTTTTGTTTTTTCTTTTAAGTGTGGAGGTTTTTTTTTTTTTTTTGGTCTTCATACAAATGTTAATGAGGTTCTTTGTTTTTCAGGTGATACACTCAGTGTCTTTTCGTGGTATTTAAAATGACATCTTCCTAGGGATTTTAGAAGTGCTTAATTATACAATACTGAATACAGAACATGCCAATAGAATATTGTTTATTGCAGTCTTACCCAGTATATGTCAGTGAATGAGCTTCCAAACTAGAAAATAAATTTCCACCTTCCATGTGGCAGGTGAGGAAGTTTATATCTTAGCTTCCAACATTATTTTAGCCACGTCTGAAGAGAACAGCACTAGGAGTTAGCAGGAAGTCAAAAGTCCTAACTTTAAATATAACAAGTTTAATCAGATTTACAAAGAGAATGTTAAAAAGCCTAAACTTACAAAGGCAGGAGAAAGTGTATGTGACAGGGTAGCACAGCAATTAGATTCCAGTGAGAAAATAAGAATACTTTTTAGAGCCTTTCCTTTCTATGAGACAGATGCCACTCTCAGTGATGATTCCAGGGAAATTTCAACTGTGGGAGAAAGAGTGTCCCTCATGAACAAGGCTGTCTCTCACAGTTGAATGGCTAGTTGATCAGCCTGAGAGTATATTTCCATGCACAAGTGTTTTCCGGGTAGATTGGGAATTAGGGGAGTATATTGCAAGAGTAAAGTGCTACCTCTTTGGAGTAGGGGAGAGGAACCTGCATTCCCCTGGAGCATTTATGAGAATCTTCTGTCTCATAAGGTAAAGATAATAAGACACTAGTTATTTTCACAAAGCCCCAGCTCAGCTACTTACATAACCATCCTTCTCATCCTAAGAATTCCAGTTCTCTTACTAAGCTCATGAACAATCTCCCCACTGGCTTTATGATTATGAGATGATAGGAAATGAATCTTTTAAATGTTCCTGTTGTTTACTCCTTATATATTTCCTTCTGACCTCTCTTCTTCCTCTTCCTCCCTTCTTCATCTCTTCCCTTCCTTTTCTACTCTACTTTCTTCCATTAAAAAAAAAAAACAAAAAAAACTTTGTTGCTCCTTGATAGTTTAATCAATGTTGGGCACTCTCCTCTTCTGGAGTCCATAGCCTCTGGTTTACATTTTGTCTGTGGGATCTTTTGGATGTCTTCATTTTGTGCTACCATCTCAACAGAATCAGTGGTGTTCTTCATAGGACGCTCTTCTTCCTTTTCACCTGTCCTTCTTGGATCACATTTCTTGCTCTTATGTCTCCCCATTGTGCTTGGGGTGTCATAATTTGGACCAGGAGTGTATCTCAAAATCTCAGCCTTTAAAAACTTTGTGTGACCTTTGAAGAGGTTACACCTAGTAGAAGGAAGTTAGGTCTTTGAGAGCATGCCCTTGATGGAGGAGATACTGGAATTCTGAACTCTCATTTTCTCTTTCTTTTTTTTTAAATTTATTTATTGCTTCAGATTACTTCTTCATCAAAGTGTCCTCTTTTGACCCTTCCCAGTCCCACCCACCCACCCTCTACCCCCTAACCCTTCCATCTCACTCCTCTGGAGTGGAGTGTTCCTACATAACAGTCCCCTGCCCCAGTTCAGCAGTCATATGAGGGCCAAGAGCCTCCTCATACACTGGGGGCCTACAAGGCAGCACCACTAGGGCAAAGTGTCTTATCGACAGGAAAAAAAAGTCTATGTTCCTGTTCCCTTTGGTGCATTGGTTGTAGTATAGATATCCTGCACTATATAGATAAAATCTGACTATAAGTGAATAGATGCCATGTGCATCCTTCTGAGTCTGAGTTAGCTTACTGAGAATGAGCTTTTCTAGTTGCATCCATTTGGCTGCAAATTGCATAATTTCCTTGTTTCTGATAGCTGAGTAGTATTCCATTGTGTAGATGTACCATAGTTTTTTAATCCATTCTTCAGTTGAGGGACATATGGGTTGTTTCCAGTTTCTAGCTATTACAAATAAGGCTGCTATGAATATAGATCAGGAAAGTTCTTTGTGATTCAGTGAGGAGTCATTTGGATGTATACCCAGAAGTGGTATGGCTGGGTCCTTAGGCAGAGCTATTCCAAGTTTTCTAGATATCACCAGACTGACCTCCATAGTGGTTGTACAAGCCTGCACTCCCACCACAATGGAGGAGGGTTCCCCTTTCTCCACACCCTCACCAGCATGTGCTGTCACTTGAATTTTTGATCTTAGCCATTCTGACAGGTGTGAGATGGAATCCTAGAGTCATCTTGAGTTGCATTCCTCTGATGATTAAGGATGCTGAGCATTTCTTCAAGTGTCTCTCAGCCTTTAGGAATTCCTCCTTTGTGAATTCTCTGTTTAGCTATTTCCCCTATTTTTTAATTGGATTATTTGGTTTCTTGGCATTTAATTTCTTTGGATATTAGCCCTTTATCGATGTGGGGTTGGTGAAGATTTTTTTCCCAATCTGTAGGCTGCCATTTTGTTCGAATGACAGTGTCTTTTGCCTTACAGAAGCTTTTCAGTTTCATGAGGTCCCATTTCTTTTTCTCTTTCTTTCATTACTTGGCCACTATGAGATGATTCCTACATGAGTCTCTATCCTGACTGCAAAAACATCAATAGGACCAAGTGATCCTGTGTTAAAACCTTGGAAAGTATGAGTCAAAATGGACTTTTATTCTTTTTAAGTCATCTTAGGTTTCTGTCCAAGCAATGGGACTATGACAAATGCATGGACTGAAGTTTAAGGGATAACCACATGATGTTATGTAAACAACTTTCATAGTCTCCATGTATAGAGGCTCTACCAACATTCCCACTTTCTCTATGCTCAGATTCCTCTGCACAGTTTCCAGTTCTTAGGCCTATAACATCTAGATAAAGGCTCAACTCACAATGGGTGAACAGGAAGTGTAACAGGTTTCCACACCATCACTGGCCTTACTCCTAAAAGTTCCATGTGACCTTGCTCAGATTTTCACCTGCTCTTTCTGACTATACAGCCATTTTGAACAAACTCTTTTCATTTCCTCATAACACACTGTCCTCGTCTAAAGCCAACCTCTTCCTCTGATCCATGAGGAAGTACGAATCACAAATGAGCATTTAAAAATTATTCCTTTTGTTTTTTTAGTTTATAATATAATCACATAATTTCCCATCTCCAAACCCTCCTGTATGTCCCTGCTTCCTCTCTTTCAAATTCAAGTGTTTTTTCAGTAATTGTTGTCACATACATATATATGAGCATCTTGTAACTCAAGCAAATTCATCTTTGTTGTTATTCTGTCTAAATATTCTTTCCTTTTGCTCCAGAGAAGACTTGTCATTCCTCCTGCTTAAGACACATGTGACCACCTCCTACCTAGCTTTCTAGAAGTGATAGCTCCAATACTCTCATTTTCTAGTTTCAATTGTCACTTTTATATGTGATAACTTTCTTTAAAGTACAGAGGTACAGTTGTAGTGGAGTTTTTTGTTTCCTGTGTTTTTTTTTTTGGGTGATGTTATCTTATCCTCTCTTAGTTGAAATCATCCTTCTAGGATCTTCTGTAGAATTGGATTTGTGGATAGATATTGTTTAAATTTGGTTTTGTCATGAAATATCTTGTTTTCTTCATCTATGGTGATAGAAAATTTTGCTGGATATAGTAGTCTGGACTAGCACCTCTGGTCTCTTAGGGCTTGTAGACATCTGCCTAGACCCTTCTGGTTTTTACAGTTTCTGAGAAGTGAGGTGTAATTCTAATGGTCTGCCATTATATGTTACTTGACCTTTTTCTTTTACAGCTATTAATATTCTTTGTTCTGTACATTTGGAGTTTCAATTATTATGTGGCAAGAGGAATTTCTTTTCTGGTCTAATCTGTTTGGCGTTTTGTAGGCCTCTTGTAATTGTACTGGCATCTCTTTCTTTAGGTTTGGGAAATTTTCTTCTATGATTTGTTGAAAATGTTTCCTGGACCTTGGAGTTGGGAGTCTTCTCGATCATCTATGCCTATAATTCTTAGGTTTCATCTTTTCATTGAATCCTTTATCTTGGATGTTGTGGGTGAGGAATTTTTAGATTTCTCATTTTCTTTGGTTGTTGTACTGATTTCTTCAATCCAGTCTTCCACACCTGAGATTCTTTCTTCCATCTCCTGTATCCTATTTGTGATAATCATTCATATCTGTATTTCCTGTTTTCCATCTCCAGGATCATCTCTGCTTGTGTTTTCTTTATTGATTCCATTTCCAATTTCAAGTCTTGAACATTTCCTGTTCCAATTTAATTGTCTTTGCCTACAAATCTTTCATAGTCTTGTCTCTTTTCCCCTCTTGTTTGGATGAGTTAGCTTGGAGGTCTCTAATAGAATTCTCCATTACTTTCATTTTTAGAATTGTGATTTCTTTAAATTCTTTCAGGGATTTCTTTTTTTCTTTTAAAGCATCTATACTTTTCCTAAGTATATATTTGTAATCATTTTTCATGCTTTTCATCTGTGGTGGAATGGTTAGGGCTTACTGTATTACCATACCTGAATTTTGTTGGACTCATATTTCCCTGACTTTTGTTGTTTTGGTTCTTTTTCTGATCTTTAGCCATGTGGTTGTCCTTAGCTGTTTACTCCTGGTGCCTTCTGGACCTGGTGCCAAGGAAGGAGCTTTGGTGTAGTGGCCATATAATCTTGGTGGTCTGTAGCTTTCCACAGCTGGTTTGGGTCTTGTGTTGGGGAGTGGATCTCAATGGACCTCCTGAAGTTTACCACTTCCTGTTGTGTCCCAACTGGATACTCAGGTCATGGATAAGACCCAACAAAGAAATAGAATTTCAGGCCAATTTCCCACATGAACGTACATGCAAAAATACTAAAGAAACACTTGCAAACTGAATCCAAGAACACATGATTAGTATCATACACCATGATCAAGTAGGCTTCATCCCAGGAATGCAAGAGTGGTTAACATAAGAAAATCACCAACGTAATCCACCATATAAACAAGCTGAAAGAAAAAAAAAAAAACACGATCATCTCATTAGTTGCTGAAAAAGCATTTGCAAAATACAATACTCCTTCATGCTAAAAATCCTGGAGAGAGCTGGCATACAAGGACCATACCTAGAAATAATAAAGGCAATATACAGCAAGCCGGTAGCTAGCATCAAATTGAATGGAGAGAAATTTAAAGCATTTCCTCTAAAATCAGGGACAAGGCAAGTATGCCCACTCTCCCCATATCTCTTCAACATAGTAGTTGAAGCTCTAGCTAGAGCAATAAGGCAACTAAAGGAGATCAAGGGGATACAAATTGGAAAGGAAGAATTCAAAGTATCCCTATTCACAGATTATATGATAGTATATGTAAGTGACCCAAAAAATTCTACCAGAGAACTCCTACAACTGATATACACCTTCAGCAAGGTGGCTGGATACAAAATTAATTAACAAATTCACTAGCCCTTCTTTATACAAAAGATAAATAGGCCAAGAAAGAAATTAGGGAAACCACACCCTTAACAAATAGCCACAAACAATATAAAATACCTGGGGGAAACTCTAACCAAGGAAGTGAAAGACTTCTAGGACAAGAACTTCAAATCCTTGAAGAAAGAAATTGAAGAGGACATCAGATGATGGAAAGATCTCCCATGCTCATGGATAGGTAGGATCAAAATAATGAAAATGACCATCCTACCAAAAGCAATATACAGATTCAATGCAATTCCTATCAAAATACCAACACAATTATTTACAGACCTTGAAAGAACAATTTTCAACTTCATACAGAATAAGAAAAAACTCAGAATAGCTAAATCAATCCTGTACGAAAAAACATCGGGAAGTATACCATCCCAAATTTCAAGCTATATTACAGAGCAATAGTAATAAAAACAACATGGTACTCATATAGAAACAGACCAGTTGATCAATAGAATCTAATCAAAGACAAAGAAATAAACCCATACACCTATGGTCACTTAATTTTTGACAAAGAAGCCAAAACTGTACAATGGAAAAAGGACAGCATCTTCAACAAACGGTGCTGTTCTAACTGGATGTCAACATGTAAAAGAATGCAGGCAGACCCATGTTTATCACCTTGCACAAAACTTAAATCCAAATGCTTCATGCTACTTATTTATCAATCTATCTTGGAGACACATTCATTTCAACAGGCACAAAATTGCATCATATACTATGCAGTTATGTGTAATTTATATGCATATGCAATAGTTCATTTAGAGAAAATCCAATTTAGGTTGTTCTTTTAATGTTGTAAATGTTGATACAGTGACCAGCTTTGTACATTTCATTTTGTGCACACACCATAAATACATGTGCATATTCTACGTCGATAGGATTTGTCAAATTACCTTTCTCAGAGGCCAGGCCAATTTACATTCCTATCAGCAATGCCTGTCCCCTATTCTTGTCCTTGGGCATGCATCCATCAGCTGGCCCCTATCCTTAGTTATATGTTGTCTCCATGGAGGGAAGAATGAATATCTTTGAAACCTTATATATTTCTTTTTCTGTGAGTAGTTTATTATTTTCCAAGCTCTCTTCCATGTTACAATTTCCTCAAATATGAATGAAAATCTACCAAAGTGAAAGACTGTTTATATGATCAGATTGACACTAGGGCAGGAATAGATAAGCATAAAGCTAAAATAGGAGAAAGTCCTACATTTGTAAGAAGGAATCTGACTCATTAGTAACTACTCTGGATTGAAGCACACAGTCAAGTTTGTATACAGATAGCAAAGGAACCAGGTAATCATTCAGCATGACTGTACACTAGCTGAAGACTAAATGAAAATTTAAATAAACAATATATTGAGGGAATGATTTTATTCCTATGTGTCTGTTTATACATATTCTGTTTAGCAAAACAGTGGCAGAGTGGGTGAACTTACTTCCCATGTACAAGCAGAAAAATATGTATTATGTCTGTGTTGCACAGACTATATATAGAAGAAAAAATACCTTATGGGGGGAATATCTTAAAGCTTTCAATAAGTTTATATTCTCACATAGAGAAAAATGATTCTTTAGGGCCAACTTAGAGCTAATTATTAATTGCTCAGTTTTATAGTGCCTACATGTGATCAGGTGACTTTTCCATGCTTTAAACCAGTATCAGTATGGGAAATTCCATCATTGGACATACAATGTAGGTGGGATCAAAATGTCTGCTGCTTTTGACAAAGTACCTAAAGCAGAATGACAGGTATATGAGGCTCAAAGTCAGATCTGAGGCACCCTGCATCCCCACCAAGGGAAAGATCATGGATAGGATTATTTTCTGAGTCCTTAGAAGAGGCTCCTAGTTTGCTCCCTTTCAGGATTGACATGCTCCCCATTCGATTTGACAGTCTTTCTAATGACCACCTCACTATTTCCACAGGAAAAATCCACATCCTTACTACCAATCCTCTATTGAATTGATCAGAAGTTTCTTCTTAATGGTGTCCTTGTTTTGTGGGAAATTAACAAGACGTGTTTGCTAGTAGTCCCTGTTTATCACTCCCCTCAATTTCTGATGATCTACAGTTCTTGACTCCTTTCACAGCTTCCTCTAGCCCTGTTTTCCTTCTCAAAGGGTCATAAAGCTCACTGATGTTACACTTCAGTGTGCAGAGATCTTGGAGTTCCCTAGGCTGTCATCTGCTACTCAGAAGGAAATTATATTCAGCTGTATTTGCTTTAAAATATGGCATGACTGACACCTGTTAGTAGCCTCTCTGGTATATTATTCTGTGATTTTAAATATTCTGCAATACTTCTTGATTTAAAAAAAGTTTCCCCCAATATTGTCCTTATAGAGAAATTTAAGGATGTAGTCTATGGAATCTGATGGCCCAGGTGATGGAGCAGGGCCCTGAGATATGTGATTTTTCTGCTAATCTGTTCTAGATGAACTGTGTGGGTTCTCATCAGCACTGTAGATGTTCTAAAGGTTTGACTATGAACTTATTATAGACTATGTGATGGTTTCTTTGCATTAACTTCATGATTTCTCAGAATATTTGGCACTGTCCTATCATTATTTTTTGATCATCCACATTGGTTATCTTCAGGATAACCCCTGTTGGAGGTCTACGTGCTTCCCCGAGGATCTGAAACTCTGTTAACTTTGATTCTGCTAAATGTATTTGGATATATTTCAATAACTGAAATCTCTAAAACTTGGGTCATAGCCCTTACATATTAAAAGTGTCTATTGCTTCGTATGCCACTCCTAAGTGCTTCACACTATGAAAAGAAGTGTGTGGCTGGTAGATGGTTATGAGACTCACATTCTTGCTTTTTACTAACTCTACGGAGCTCTAGCACTGTCTATTACTGGACGAACAAAGCCCTGAATCTCACATTCTTCAAATACACCCCACCTGTCATTAATACTTATCATGAATACTATGAATTCTTACTGACTTCCGTATGAATTCTTTATGTCTGCACACCCTTTAAACACCTTAACTATATCTTGAACAAAATAAATATCTAAATTTCTCAAAATTCTCCTCTACTCCACACGTCTCCCCATATGTCTCAGTCAATGTCTCTGTATTCTAACCACTAACCTAGAATCACTTGGGAGAAAATACAAAAAACTACAAAAAGAGGAAGCAACCTCTAATTTTCTCTTATTCTTACTTCACCCCTGGCTCTTTGTAGTGTATTGGCAAGTGGTTTCAATTTTGTCTCTCAAACCTGAACATCTCACCCCTCCTACCCCCACTATTTCCTATCATCCTGTTCTAAACTGGGTTTTGTTGTTTGGATAATATTTTCCCCACAGGCTCATTACTGTCATTTTTAAGGTGTTGCTCTCCAGCTGCTGATGTTATTGTGTCAGTTTTAGAGACTCTGGATTATGGAGGATTAGCCTCAGGAAGTGGATCACTGGGGTTATGATCTTGGAGCAGTAGCTTCGGTCCTCTCCCACCTTCTCTCCCTTTTACTTTGATTTGAGATATTCTGCCATGTGCTTCCACCACCACGGGGGTTCTGTCTCACCATGAACCCAATGTCAAATAGAACCAAGCATTGGGAACTCCCAGCTCAGTCACCGAGCTTAAATAATCCTTAGTTAAAATGATTTCCTTCAGGTGAGGAAATTCTGAATACCACACATCTACACTTTCTTGTCTTGAGTATTCTAATTGCTTTTGTTTCCCTCATTATCTGTCTTTATGCTTGTGACATAAATCAGAGCCTGTTCTTGCTTAAAGCAATTGGGTCTATATTGCCCACAGGAAAAACATTCCAAAGTGATACACTGGCCTGTTCGACATCTTCACTCTCCATCACTTCAATCTTTGCCACTCTCATTCAAACCAGCAGCCTTTATTGTTTTCTGTTCTGTACACATGCTTCATTCTCCACTCCACTGTTTGATCCTGCTGGAAGACAATTCTCTGCATTTTACTTGAATTAATGCTTCAGTCTTACAATTGGAAACCAGCTTGAACACCTGTCTTGTAGAACGTTTCTCTGGCATCTAACCTAGCGATGACACAACGTCACTGACAATGGACTTTGTTTACTATTATTCTTGGTATGCAGCATTATCCTGTGGTATGCATTTGTTAAAATAACTGAATTATGAGGGTTTTATCCCAGGTGCGAGGCTGCTTAAGACACAGGTGTAAAGTATTAATGATCTCATGAGCTACCAGGGGTGTGGCTTAACCAGTGAGCAAGTTTAACTCAGAGGACTTGAGAAAGAAAAAAAAAAGCCAGGAGAAGGGGGCTCTACAAAAAGTAGGAGAAAAGGGGCTACAAAGAGGAGAAAGGGCTACAAAGAAGAAAGTGGTTGCTCTCTCCCAGCAGCTGGTGCTCCCCCAAAGTGCTGCTTGTTCTTCCTGCTGCTGCCTCCTGGACTTCTACTGGGACTGGTATTGCCCCCAAAGAACCCAACAACCATAAATCAGTAGGAGGTAACTCAAAGAGACCTATGTCACTTCTCCCTCTAACCTTCTTTCTCTCCCACTTAGTGTTTGGTGGTTGGGAGAAACAAAGGGTGGAAGAGAGGTGGAGGTACTAAGTAGAGTAAAATAAATTAAATATAGCAAAAATAATGATAAAAGCCACCTTGCTACATTATCACATGTTCTTCATGTTGGTGTGCCTGTCCTGTTTTCTCTTCTTCTTTTCCAAAACATTGCAGAGCCTCTGTGGATCTTATAAGGATCGGAAAACTGTATTAATGAAATGAGTAAATCAATGTGCAAATGACTGTGGCTTTTCAGAACAGTGAATTTTCTGCCTATAGCTGCTTCTTTGGTTTATAAAATGTCCTTGAGTGAAGGACTACATGCATTTTTGAAGGAAAAGAAGGAAAAAGATACAACACAAATTAATATTTGAATAAACTGGCAGTTCTCTGCAGTATAACTCTATTGAGTAGATTAAAAAGATAGAACTATGTGGCTTTTACCTTCCCTAAGCTATGTGAGCAGAACAAGCAAATCCCCAATGGTATTTGATTTTTTTCACCCATCTTTAAAACTCAAGTAATAAATCCTACCTCACAGAGGATTTGGGGGAAGCAAATAAAATTGTACATGAAAAAGTACTTCATAAAGTGTTTGCAATAAAAGCAGCACATTGTGTGCAAGTCCTTGTTAGACTGGATCACAGGAGAGGAGGCTGAAAATGCAAAAAGACGCTGTATAAAGCACAGCCTCACACAGAGTGGTCAACTAATGTAGTCTAGGTTCTCATTCCTAGTCCTGCCTTTTCCTGTCCTATCCTATCCTTTCCTCTCCCCTCTCTCAGACCTTTCATACATAAGCAACCTATGTTTGTTACTCTGACCTATTGTACTGTCTAAGGCAGTGGTGGTTCTCAACCTTCCTAATGGTGTGACCCTGTAATATAGTTCCTCATGTGGTGATGATCTCTTAGCCATAACATTATTTTCACACCAGGCAGAGGTGGCACATGCCTTTAATCCCAGCACTTGGGAGGCAGGGGCAGGAGGGTTTTTGTGAGTTCGTGGCCAGCCAGCTCTACAAAGTGAGTCCAGGATAGCCAGGGCTACACAGGGAAAGCTTGTTTTAAAAAACCAAAAAAAAAATTATTTGCGTTGCTACTTCATAACTGTAATTTTGCTACTGTTATGAATCTTAATATAAATATCTGATATGCAGCATATATGACATGAAACCCTTGTGAAAGGGCTGGATGACTCCAAAGGGGTCACAACTCACAGGTCTGCTCTATGGTTTTGATATCTTGATATTTTTGACTTTCCTTCTCACAATTATTTCTGTTCTCCACCTGGTCTATCTTCCCACCTTGACTGTAAACTTTCAGTGTCACAAGACACCAAGGCATCATTCATGAAATGGCTCTGTTCCCCTGGTTAATCCATTAACTGACAGTATTCACTGGTAGTAAAAATGAGCAAAGCTAGGCTGAGGAGATGTCTCAACAGATGTTTTGCCTGCTAAACAAACATAAGGACCTGAGTTCAAATCCCCTGATCACATTAAAAAGCTGAACATGATCACAAACAGGTATGTAAACCCAGGGTTGTGGTT
Organism: Lophiomys imhausi; assembly: GCA_907164525.1. NCBI lineage: Eukaryota > Metazoa > Chordata > Mammalia > Rodentia > Muridae > Lophiomys > Lophiomys imhausi. The sequence continues at coordinate 1,349,012 of CAJQZJ010000165.1, forward strand.
TCAAGGCAGACATTTCTTGGGCCTTCTGGCTTCTGGCCTAGGCACAGGTTCAATGGGAAATACTGTC
>CAJQZJ010000165.1:1349088-1413906 GCA_907164525.1 Lophiomys imhausi
GCCTTCTGGCTTCTGGCCTAGGCACAGGTTCAATGGGAAATACTGTCTCAAGGGAGTAAGGTGGACAGTGATAGAGTAAATATTTGATATCTTCCTCTGGCTTCTGTATATGTACACAGGTGTATGGATTCACACATGTACACCACACATACACATATACCTCACACACTACAGACATGCACCACATGCATGCTATGCATATACACTACACCACATACAACACACACATGCACACACATTACACTTATACCCTGGATGTACACCTACACATGAGTGCACTCACACATGCATACTCTCACATACCACACAATACACTCACATATATGCACACATGTACACTATGCATATAAATACACTATATACATATACCACACGCATGTATATTAACAGAGATAGAGCATGAAAGAGAGAAAAGGACACACAGACCCTCCCCCCCCACCACACAGACTGAAAAAAACAAAGTCTAAACTTGTCCTATATAGCTCTGGTATTCTTGATATCTGAAAGCCTCTCACTTTCATTGCTCACACCCTGCTCCTTATATTGGCATAATAGGAGGGTATCTCTTCTAAGTCAGTCACAGGATTATGAAGGCTGATAAGTACCACAATTAGCCATTTATAAGCTAAAGAACTAAGAAAGCTGGTGGCAATTAATTTCAGGTCTAAAAGTTGGGGATACAGGGGAGCTGTTGGTGTTAGTTTTGCTCTAATTGAAAGACTGAAGAACTAGAAGCACACTGTTTGAGGGTAGGAGAAGATACATTTCTCATGCCAAACAAAGCAATTTGCCCTTTCTCTGCCTTTTATGAGACAGAATGTTGTCTGCTCAATTGGTTCAAGCAATGCCTTTTCTATCTATTAATTTAAATGCTGATCTATCATAAAACACTGTTACAAACATGCCTAGAAATGTTTTCCATCTAACTGGGCATCCTTAATGAAGCGAGTTGGTACACAACTTTAACCATCAAACCCATCATCTGGGTTAGCTCAGTTCTAGATGATCAACTGGGAGGTTGATAATTCTGTGTGGGCAACTCACAATGTTTTGCTCACCCTGGTTTGGTGGCATCACCAAGCAGTAAAAACACATTAAAGACACATTTTGAATTTCTTGGTCCATAAAACCAAAGACAAAGATGAAGTATTGTGAACTGGAGGGTACTGAAATGCACCAGGAAATTATCAGGAGTCTTGAAAGCCTATTGAAGGATGGAGGTCTAGAGTTGTCTTCATGTGGAATGGAAAGCCACATATTGGAATGTCTGCAGAGAAGATACAGGCAATGAGGACAAGAAATCATTATACAATGTTGCATCACATATACCTGTGTGTGTATGTGTGTGTGGTGTGGTGTGGTGTGGTGTGGTATGGTGTGTGTGTGTGTGTGTGTGTGTGTGTGTGTGTGTGTATGTATACAGCTCCTCTACTATTCTGTGTATTTCTCCAGAGTAGAAGGACTCATATTAGAGAGGAGAAGTATCTAACAACACGATTCAGCAATGGGATGCTTTGCTTTTCCTGCATCATTTAGTAATGACTCTAGATCAGACACTCTACCGAATCCTGAGAAGACAGATATGAGAGGAATGCAGTCCACCATGCACCATATCTCTTGAATCCACTTGCTTCCTCCTTCTTTCTCTCACCATTTCAGCATAACTCACAATTACGTTCCACTCTCCACAGGCCTTGCCTGCCATGTATTCTCTAAGCACTCACAGCATGGGCATCCTTCATACCACAGCTCCACTAATGTACGCAAAGCACTAACCTGATGCCTCCACTTCCTTGCTCTGTACTTTAAACTGAAAATATCTATTGTGCTTAAAAATGAACAACAGAAGAGTTAGACTCAATCTAAATATCTCTTGCTTTTTGGTGCCCTGAATCTCTATCTTCATTTCACCTACCCACCTGCTCGCTGGATTTTTAGATTAGACTTTTTCATGTCATTTAGTTCCTCATATATGAGGTAACTACCGCCCTTCTCTGGGAAATTTGAACAGGCTATTTTCTCTCATGGGACAGAGTAACAGTATCATAACTCTACTCTTCCCCTTACAAATCAATACAGTATCAAGTTAAAAGTCACTCCCCACAGATAATGAAGAGCAACTTGGGAAATCTTACTCAGTGCAAATTCCCATGTTATGCAAGCATCCCTCGTGAAGTGTTTATTTTAACTATAATTTAGTGACTATATAATTATTCACTAAAAGCCCAAGACATAACCCTCAGCATCCTGAGAGACCGATCATGTCTAACTTTCTTATCTATTCCTATATATGCCTATCTGTTACCACAATTCCTGGCATACATTGAACATCCAGTAAGCAAATAATAAATGAACATGCCAGCAAATGAACAAAGTAATAAGTGAATGAGAATAGAATAGAAAATTTTAGAAACTTTCATTGTGTAGGGGAAACCTCATAAAAATCATATAGTGAGATGTTAATAAATGGCAAACGGCTCTCTTAGTGAATCTCACTAAGGCATACAATGTGGGGTTAGTGTCCACAGTCAACAGAGGGGAAAGCTGGAAATGATAAAGGGTAAAGTACCAAGATCAGGGTTACATGTAGACAAGTTTAGACCTGTTGTTAGAGTCTGGATCTTCCCATTTCAAATCGTGCTCCCATTGTGCTATGTTGTCTTTTATAGATGACAGAAAAGAGGCAAATGACAAATAAATGAACAAGAGACCTGGGCAACTCTTCAGACATGTGGTGGTGTCTGTGCTATAAATCTCCACCTGCTGCATCAAATCATTTCAGAACATAGAGCTTCTCTTCTAGAAAAAGCACCTGCTGAGATGTGAGTGGTCACAAGAGGTCCTGTGCATGGCTGTGATGCAATTTCAGCTTCCCTGACCCTGACAGCAAGTCTCGCTTTCTGTGGTGTGCTTTAAATCAACCACCTGGCCAACTACTGAACTCACAAATCTTTAAAAAAGAAATTACTCATGCCCAATAACACTACAAATATAAAGGAACAGAATCTGAAGAGCAGAACCAATGTATGTGTGTGTGTGTGTGTGTGTGTGTGTGTGTGTGTGTGTGTTACATGGCCCAGAACACTTTGACTGCTAATACTGTTTTGGGTATTGTGTTTCCTCTATGGATCATTACAATCCTATGGCATAGTTTCAAATTTATGTCAGAAATAAGAATTGATTTGTATAGAGCTTGTGAGACTAGAATAGATTTCAGCAACAATCCTGGACTTGGCATGGACTTTTTGAGTCCTACCAGATACCTTTATGGATAGTATGGTTTGCCAGGTTTACAGAGAAGCCCTATGACCTGGCTGTGGTGGCAAACATCTATGATCCTGACACTTGGGAGGCTGATGCAGGAGGATTGGAAGTTTGATTCCAGCCTAGACTGCATGGCGAAATCTATCTCAAAAGATACATAGAAATAAAATGAAGGTGTGTTGGTTGTAAGATAGTTATCCTGCACTACATGACCGAAATCCAATTATAAATGAATAGATGTCATATATATCTTTCTGAGTCTGGGTTAGCTCACTCATGACGAGCTTTTTTAGTTCCATCCATTTGGCTCCAAATTGCATGATTTTCTTGTTTCTGATAGCTGAGTAGTATTCCACTGTGTAAATGTACCACAGCTTTTCTTTTTTTAATCCATTCTTCAGTTGAGAGACATGGGAGTTTTTTTTTCCAGTTGCTGGCTATTACAAATAAAGCTGCTATGAAAATAGATGAGATTTCCTTGTGGATTGGTAAGAAATCATTTGGATATATACCCAGAAGTAGTATGGCTGGGTCTTGAGGTAGAGCTATTTCAAGTTTTCTAAGATATCACCAGACTGATCTCCATAGTGGTTGTACAAGTTTGCACCCCTACCAGCAATGGAGGAGAGTTCCCCTTTCTCCACAAACTCACCAGCATGTGCTGTCATTTGAGCTTTTGATCTTAGCCATCATAACAGGTATGAGATGGAATCTCAGAGTAGTCCTGAGTTGCATTTCTCTGATGATTAAGGATGCTGAGCATTTCTTCAAGTGTCTCTTAGCTATTAGGGATTCCTCCTTTGTGAATTCTCTGTTTAGCTCTGTTACCCATTTTTTGATTGGATTATTTGGTTTCTTGGTGTTTGATTTCTTGAGTTCTTTATAAATTATGGATATTAGCCCTCTGTTGGATGTGGGGTTGGTAAAGATATTTTCCAAATCTGTAGGGTGCCATTTTGTTTGAATGATAGTTTCCTTTGCTTTATAGAAGCTTTTCAGTTTCATGAGGTCCCATTTATTGATTGTTGGTTTTAGAGCCTGAGCTGTTGGTGTTCTATTTAGGAAGTTGTTACCTGTGCTGATGAGTTTGAGGCTTTTCCTCACTTTCTCTCCTACCACCAACACACCACGAGCAACAGGAACATAGACCTTGTTACCTGTTAGTGGGACATTTTGGTCTAATAGAGTTGCCATATAGGCCCCCAGTACAAGAGGAAGCTCTTAGCCCTCATATGATTGTTGAACTGAAGGGGAATGATATGTAGGGGCAACCCATTCTGGAGGAGTAGGATAGGTGGGAGGGGGGGGGAGGGTGAAAGGGTGGGACCAGGAGGGGTGGAGAGGGGACTGTGATGGAGATGTAACTTGAAGTAATAAATAAACATTAAAAAAAGAAATAAAGAAATAAAAGGAAGGAAAGAAGCCATAATAAAATGAAAACTCTCACTCAGAGAGGCACTGGAAGAGTTTGTCTAGGGCAACTGATATGGAGGTGTACTTGACTTAGATGCTCTGTTGAAGTTTCTAGTATTAGAAGATATATTAGTAAACTTCTAAAGCAGTGGCCCACAAACTTCAACAAGGTTGGAATCTATTAGGATCCCAACTCTGGAATTTCTATGCTTGGGGGCCTTAGGAACCTGTACATTAAAAGAGTGTGTAAGGCAGTTTCCAGTGCATGGTCAGATTTGAATTGCTCAGGGCTACATCCCAGCCCCAGACACTGTGGTTATTCCCCTAGTAAATGGCAGGTTATGGTCTTGACTATACAATGTGATATTTGTGGGAATTGCAGAAAATGTGGCCCCAGGGGCCACACACTAAGAGATTCTGATGTCATTTGTCTGATGTGAGACTCCTATAATAGCATTTCGGTAAAATTCTTAGTGGATCCAAATGTGATGGTGTGTGGGGCTTAAGAAAACAGATCAGTCACTGAAGACTCATGGATTGACTGTGCACTTGAATTAAGACAGAGGTCCACTGAAAGAATTCTAGTCATTTCTCAGCTACCTAGGAATTAAAAAAGCATGATACCATTATTAAATATAATAAATCCTTCCATGAAAATGGCATGATAATAGTCATATACTTGAAGATTATCATATAATCCACTATTTGAGATATTTTTAAAAAAGCAAAATGCAATTATGGAGACAAAGATGCTCAAGGCAACTGGCCAGTTCATGTATTAGGAGATCAGACTAAGGGAGTGAATGCAGCTTCTAAGCCAATAGTTATATCAGGTAATGGATTCTTTCTTTTTTATGTCTTGTTAAGATACTTACAATTGAAAAAAGGGAAGGGTGTAGATGTGGCACCTTCTGGGGAGTAGATTTTTTTTTTTTTTACCTTGTAAATGGAAGTGATAAACAATGATGACTACACACAGGCACAAACACACACACACACACACAAATAGATACACACAGATACATGCGCACACAGATATCACATATGCTCACACAGATGCATGTGTGCACATACACAAAACAAATATATACACATGCATGAACACAGACAATGGACCCATGCAGGCATTCATACACAAGTACAAAACAAACACTTTAGCTTTAGATCACATGCTAACCTGTGTGTTCAAAGGGAATAATAAAATACCCTACTGAGACCCAGTTGTTCGCCTTCTTTATTGTAGTGAAAAGAAGTTCTAACCGACCTTTCCCTGAGGGGTGACTATCTTATACAGAGCTTCCTATACAGAGCTTCCGCTACTCTGTGTCAACACATTGTCTGCCAAAATGGGAAGGCCTTATCTTATTTTTCCCTCACTTAGATGAAAACCATTCTGCATATACTGCTTGTGAATTTATTGCACTAAGAATGACTTCTGCGTGTCAGGCAAATACAAAAGTTCATTGGGTGTAGGAGAAGAGCATGTAGGCTTTGCTGTGAGACCTGTAATAAAGGGTGATTGATTAGCTACAATAATTTCTTCTTGAGAGAGAGAGAGATGGGGGAATGCCTGTGTTTTTATAGTTGTATGTGTGCATATGTCTATGTGTGTGCACCTGTGTGTTTGTGTGTGGGAAGGTACATTTGGAGGTATGTTGGGGTGCCATCTTCAGAAACACCATCCGCCTCCTTTGGTATAATGACTCTCCTTGCCTTGAAGCATATCCATGAGGCTCCACTGAATGGCCGGTGAACACCAAGCATCTCATTGTCTCCAACTGACTTGCTAGATTTGGGATTAAAATCTTGCTCCAGATGCTCCTTTGTCTTCTGCTGGTGACTGAACTTTGACCCTCATGCCTGCATATCAAATGCCTTACCAAGTGAACAATTCTTCTAGCCCCACTAATTTGTTATTTTGCATCTGAAGGCAATACTTATAGCAATATTTTCATATAACTTGGGGACTTCTGGGAACTGTCCATCACCCCCAGCACCCTTTGCGGTCTTGATTTCCTATACCTCTTTCACTATCTTACAAATGGACAATCATTTGCTTACTTTTCTTATTTTTTGTCTTGAGATCACATGCTACAGGAGAATACGTATGCATTTTGTTTTGCCTAACACTATTCTAAGAACCTACACTGCTTCTAACACTCAATAAATATTAAAGATGCTGTTATCTGTTTACATACTAAATAAATCTATTTAATATCACCCAAAGGGGTAGATAATGATTTTCTCAACTCCTGCATTTTACTTTTGGGAATAGTCATTTTAATATTTGTGTTTCCTTTTTTACCACTAGTAAATTAAATATGCTGATTTTATGGAGGTCTTGATGTCTTAATTGGCTTACTTTACCCCCCTCAGAAAGGCTGAATCATTTTCTCTGTGTACTTTATATTTGAGGAGTATCAAATACTGTCTGAAGTGTACTTATTGTTTTATAGGAATATAGAGTCATTTTTTCCCAAAAACATTGGTTTAGAAAAACATGAATTTGTTCCAACTTAAGTGCTGAGCCATCTCCATGTCCCCAGATTAATTTTTTTGTAACAAAGAATCTACTAATCTACTAATCATAAAATAAATAACCCAATCCTATTCAAGGTCACCCACTTACCTGACAATGCTATTATTCTATCCACTTAATCTCACGTAGCCACAGCTGCCCAATACAGCTGCCACGGGGATGGAAATTTCAATATAAATGTCTTGAAAACACATCCAACCATGGCAAACATGGCAGGCATTGGGAAAGGCATATTTCTCGTCAAGGAGTGTTCTTTTGAACACAAGGGAGGTTTTCATAGCTTTGCTCTGTTAGTCGTCAGGTACATTGTGTTTGGAAAGATGCGGTCAGTGACTATAGGACATCTGTTGTAGGCTCACGTTTGAACACTTGCTCCCCAGTTGGAGGCACTACTTAGGAAGGGCATAGACCCTTTATGAGGCAGACCTGCACTGCAGAAAGTAGGTCACTGGGGGCACTGCTAGAGGCAATGTAACCCAGCCCACATCCTATTCACTCTGCTTCCTGAATGTAGATGCAATGTAACCAGCCATCCTCATGCTTTCTCTTCACAGGCATGGTGGACTGTATCTTTCCAGAAATATAAAACTAAATGGACCCTTTCCCCATTAGTTGCTTTTGTCATAGTATTTGATCACAGCACCAAGAGACCTTAAGACAGCATCATAAATAAACTGACAGCTAGGAGGTGTCCTCTGACCAGAGTTCCTATGGCTTGGTAGGTCCTTTCTGAAGAGTGATCTTCCTCATTTATATCATGCATCGACTATTCTGTTTCTAACCAATGGGGTCTTTTGTGTTTCTGCTAAAAATCTAAATTTGAAGCATTTCAGAATTATATAAAGGTAAAAAAAAGTGTACAAAGAGGACAGAGAGATACCTTTCTTCAAGACCCAGCCATACCACTTCTGGGTATAAATCGTTGCTCTTTTGTTGATGTTAATGTTTCATAGACAGCTTATCCAATGACCTCACCTATGGCATTAGCAATGATAGAGTTACCTTAATGAACACAGTTCTTATTCAGTTTATGCCAATGGTGCAACTGATTCCTCTTTCCTTTGCAGAATCTAATACAGTATTCTACGGTGCATCACTTGTCTGGAGTTCCTGTGCATTTTACATATATGTGCAATTCATAAAACAATTCATATAACAGCTTTTTGACATATGAAAATATTGGGTTCATCATTGTCAGTGAATGAGACATTAAAAATGTCAAGGGTATGTTCTGTGTTAATCCTATTCTCAGTTACACATACAATTCATATTTGAGTTGCCTAGCATTTAATTAACAGTGAATACGTGGAAATATATAAATTTTGTGCCTCTTATGACATGAATAATAAAAATCAAACTATTGGAACCTAGTTTCTTTTATATTTTGAAGCTTGTGATTGGTATGAGTTAGTAAGGAAAGGAGAGGTTTTTATAGAGGGTAGTATTGTTTACAGATGTATAGGACTGGCATATCCACATAAAAAACTATAGGATAGAATCTTTTTGAAGCCAACTGCCACACAAAATACACTTAAATGCTCATCTGGATAAACTAAGAGGGCCTTTGAATGACGCTTTTTTTTTCTCATGTTGATTTTCTTTGCAAAAAACACAATACTTGTTTTCCTTTATTGTATTCATTTACACATTCATAGTTTAAGTGTCCAAGAAGTTCATAACAATATGGATTACTACCTGAATAAAAGAACATGGATTTAGAAATAATAAATTGGAGTGAAATGCAGATTTTTACTTTAAGTCATATAAAAACTATAGGAAAAGAGAGTTTATTTTAAAAATTAAAAGCACAGTTTGTTGTGCTTGGTTAATTGATTTATCAGAATTATATCTATTATAATCTTTATTGATTTATATTATGCATTTGTAGTGCAAGTTCTGTTTAATTTTTAATGTTGTGTGTGTGTGTGTGTGTGTGTGTGTATGTGTGTGTATTTGTGCACTTGTATGCAGATTTGTAGAGACCCCAGGAGGCTGTGTCAAGTCCTCTGTAACAAGTTACAGGCAGTGGTAAGGTACTTCATGTGAATGATGGAAACTGAACTTGGGTCCTCTACAAGAGCAGCAAATGATCTTAATTGCTGAGCCATCTCTTCAGTTCTACATCTTGCCAGTTATTTTCAGAGGATAATGTTTGTCAAATTTTTTTGTTTTGTTTTGTTTTTGGTTTTGGTTTTTTTTCGAGACAGGGTTTCTCTGTGTATATGTGGCTGTCCTAGACTCACTTTGTAGACCAGGCTGGCCTTGAACTCACAGAGATCTGCCTGCCTGTGCTGGGACTAAGGTGTGCGCCATCACCCCCAGTACTGTCAATTGTTTTTTGTTTTTTTTTTTTTTTACTTTACCAAATACATAGTAATGCTTTTATTTTTCCTTTGAAATGCATAGTTTTTGTTTCTATGTGTATACTTGTATTCTAACTACAGTCATGTTGGGCTTTATTTCTCCATCTGGAAAGCTTTGTGTTTTTCTAAAGTGTGATGATGCCAGTGTACTTGCATATGTGCACACGGTGCTTGTGTGCATGTGTGCGTACATGTTGGCATATATGGGTATGCATATGGAATCTAGAAGGTAACCTTGGGTGTTGGTCCTCAGGATTCCTTTCACTTTTTTTTCCACAGATAGAATCACTTTTACCTGGATGTCTTAAATTTGGCCAACATGGCCTCAGATTTCAACCCAAACATTTAATATCCCATTTAACCGAGATGTTTTTACTTTCTTCCCTGTTTCATTCCTTTGTCTTTGGCTTATATAGGTTATGATCTCCATATCCTCTTCTATCTGCCACAGAATACTTCTGACTCAGGCAAATTTCCATGTTCCTATATGATAAACACTTAAAACATACCATAGAAAAAAGTAGTTTCTCCCTAGTTCATTGGCTCAAGACCTTGTCCTCTCTCCCTTTACTTTTGTATGTCATTATGTTTCTTTGTATTGTCATCATTTGTGTTAATGGACCATCTTGTTATGAAGCCACAAGCTATTTAAGAATCCAAGAGCCATAGTTTAAAGGCAGATGAGGACCAATGCAGCCAAATCATGCAGTTTTTCTGGCTTGCAAGAAATGAATTTAAGGAGTACTATTCAAGGGACGTGAATATAAATGTCTTTCTTGCCTGTGTCAGATTGTGCTAGAAATATTTTCAATGCTGTAATGAGATATCTGAGATAATTAGCTTATAGCAAGAATACATTTGCATAAAGCTTCTAGCCCATGATTGAGCAGATTCATTCCTTTTAAGGTTCTGTAGTAAGTACTTGGTGGTAGTGGCAGAGACAGCATGGGGGAGCAAATTGTGCCTTGTAAGCTGGAAAGAAGTAAAAATAAAGAAGAGAAATGCAGGGTCCCCTTAAGGAGCATGCAGTCATTGATGGAATGAATCCCAGAACCTCCACACCACATTAGATCTTAGTTGCAGAGGTTACATCACTTCCCTTAGGACAGTTGTGTGGCACCAGATGTCAACATATTTGGGAAGGTATTCAGGATCCAAATAATAACATGTGTTAGCATACATAATAGTATTTATTCTTAAATTTCTTATACATTACTTACACAAAGCTCACACTGTCAGGTATAATAACTGGAGTTGTGGGTGCAAACAAGAAACCTCACACATGTGTTTGAGCAGGGCTAGTGTTTTCTAGCAAAACAAACTTGGGCCAAGATATCTACATTATTGAGATATTGTGTTTTATAGACTTGGTGAATGAAGAGGTGAAATCCCACTCCAAGTGCCCTGTTCACTGGCTGTGTGGCCCATTTCCATGGTATCATGAGTAGAGACACCTAATCTTTTGCTTTGGTATCTCTTTTTTTCTGCCATAGATTGACTCTGCCAGTCAATTTAACTGAATGGGATGTCACGACAGTGTTCAGATTGATGTTTGTGCTCTGTTAACACACAAAATTCTGTGCTGAGTTCATCATCAGGATTTCCCTACGATGTTTTGGAAGATTTGCTCTGCTGCTTATCTCAGATTTTTTTTCTCTAAAAGCTAAAAACTTAAAACAAACAAACAAACTCCTCCAAAAACTAAACCACCCCCCTCTACCATTTCATGCTTCCCAAAAACCCATTTACCACTCCTTCTGCCCCAATCACATATCCTTTAAAACTTTGTGTTTTACCCTCAATATTTCAACACCCTGATCTATTATCTAATGTGTTTTTAATTTTACATGATTAGGATAAAATTGAGCATTCCTGTTTGCAATTGGTGTGTGTGTGTGTGCGTGTGTGCATATGCATGTGTTAAAGAATGAGGACAGGCATAACATTTGAAACTAGGTTTGACAGCTCAACTGTTGATAGTAACCTGAGAGAAAGGACAGAAAAAAATACTCAGACAGATGAATTACTTACACTAACCCTCCATGTGTGAATAACTGTGAAGAATAAATAAAATAATAAATCAGAAGTAGAGCAAGCAATATGCTCCAAAGTATCAGAGATGATTCCAGATTTTTAAAAAATCCTTCTATCAAATAAAAAAATGGAAGGAAACTCAATGGTGTTCATTTCAGTCAAAGCCGAACAATATTGCCTCTTATTCCATTGTCTACACTGATGTGGAGCTACCTGTTTCATGAATAAAGTGATGACTGGTTTGGGAAGTTTGAATTGGAATATTTTGGGGATGACTTTCCAGGTATAACTTATGTAAATATTTACCTGGGATTTATCTTCAGAGGAGTCAGAGCAACGTATTTGAATGCTCATGCAAAAAATCCTTGCTCAACTTGAAAGCTATTTGTTGATAAATGGTGGTACCAGACACTTTTGAATTTTATAAATATATATATATATTATAAATATAAATACATATTTGTGTGTGTAGGTATATACATATTTGTAATAATGTCCCCAAACATTGTGAAAGTGAAATATTGATGGCACCCATGTGTGAAGGACAGATTCGCTAAGTCTGAGAAATGAATTTGGGTCAGGATTAGAAAAGCAATATTTCCTTTTAAACTAAATCGTATTTTAACTGAAAGTGACTCTCTCTCTCTCTTTCTCTCTCTCTCTCTCTCTCTCTGTGTGTGTCCAAACCAAAGCAATTTGAAACAGTCTGCTTGATAAGTGCTTCTGTGAAGAGCCCAATTTCCTGGTTATGTTGGCTTTCAATGAATTAAAAAACAAAACAAAACAAAAAACCTAGTTTCAAAGAAAATGACGTATTTCTAAAATGAAATAAAAGTCACAAAGAAAAGCGGTATCCATTACTTCAGGGAGCCTGAGCAAAGGGAATTCTTTATAATTAAGTTTTCAATGTAGATATAGTGTGAATATTTTTTCTAATTTATTCTCTTCAAGGGTGATCCATTTTAGGAACATGAGACAAATGTAGCTGCATTTTCCATTTCATCCCCTAGAGCCGTAATCTGCTCTACCTTACAAGATATCCAGACTTTACCTTTGTATCTGTGCCAAGAGATGTTCAACAATCAAAAAGCTCAAGTCTGTCTGTTGATATCTATGTGTAAACCAAAGTGTTTATTCAACTATTATATCTCTTTAATTTTAATTCAGATATGAACTGTACTGACAAGTATTATAGCCTTTAAAATATTTTAAGGATTAATTTATCTTCTTTTTTTGCATTTTTTCCTTTATTTTTTATTTCTTCAAGTTACATCTCAATCGCAGTCCCCTCCCTATTTCCCTCTCCAGTCCCACCCTCCCACCCTTATCCCCCATCCTCTTCCTTTTTTTTTTTTTTTTTTGCTTTTAAGTTTAAGGTATATCTTATTTCCCCCTACAGTTTCCCCTTCAGGACAACAAATGGTTCTTTCTCTTATAATAATAAATACAATACAAAACAACAGAGGTAATTAGGCCACAGTTATGAGGGTTATACGGCTTAGCGTACATTCCCAATGTCTAGTCCATATGTATTTGGTACCTGAATTTAACATTCTACTATCTAAACATCTCCATGAATTTAAAGTTCTATATCTGACTCAACATTCATACTAACTCGCACCACAATTTTAAAAGTATCTTCTCAGATCTATAACACTCTCTTGACTCCTAAACAACTCAAAATTTAATTATGAGACTCTAGCTATCTGTTCTTCAACCACCTCAGAGACCTGAGAGGGATAAATATATCTGATTTTATAGGAAGTACAGGGCCTGCAGCTTCCAAAACTAAGAAATGACATACCAGTGGCTGCCTGGACAGTTCCCATTTTCTCTCCATACATTACAGCATCGATCTTCAGTCATTGGGCCCCGTTTCTCTGACAGACATTGATTGTAGAGCAGGGGTTATGAAGGACTTACCTACCCTGTCTTGGCAGAGCTAGGCTGTCGACTTACCTGCTTCCAGGTTTTGTCCTTTTTGGACAGCATTCTGTCTACAGTAGGAGCAAGGGCTTTTCCTACCAAGAGATAGGCTTGCAACTAATTCAGTCATCTCCCACTGGAGATTCTTCAATGCTCATGTTCTACTTGGAGGAGAATAGGGGGTGCTGTCAGGAGTTGATATGTCTTTATATAAAAAAATCTAAAGTTACGAAAACATCTTTGAATGCCATATTCTGCAGATCTCTTGAGGTTTTTGAAGAGGCCCTATCTATCTCTTATATTAGGGTAAGCAGATGTTGTTTGTCTGTTAGCAGCTTTATTTCTGATTAGCTTAGAAAATAACTACAATAGGCTGTCATAGTACCTAACAGAATGACTGGCTTGCATAACCATTAGTTTGCATTTCTTAAATATCCTAAACAGTTTATGACAATTAGTAGTAAAAGGCCAAAACATCATATTTCATTTTTTTTCTTTACCTCCTAACCCTTCCATCCCATTTCTCTGGGGTGGGGTGTCCTTATATAACAGTCCCTCATCTCAGTTGAGAGGTCATATGAGGGCCAAGAGCCCCCTCATTCATTGGGGGTCTACAAAGCAGTACCATCAGTGAAAAGTGTCTCATTGCCCGGGAGAGAGAACTACTAAACAAGCAAACCAATAAGCAGACAAATAGATAAAAAAGACTAAAAAATAGAAAAAAATATAAAAAATAAAAATTAAAAATAAAAAGTTTATGTCCAAGTTCCCTTTGGTGTGTTAGTTGTAGTATTGATACCTTCTACTATATAGCTAAAATCCTACTGTAAGTGAATAGATGCCCTATGCGTCTTTCTGAGTCTGTGTTAGCTCACTCAGAATGAGCTTTTCTAGTTTCATCCATGTCGCGTCGACCTCGACCAGCAAGAATGACACAACTCACAAAAGCTCTTCTCAAGCAGTTTATTCAGGTCCCTTGAAAACAGTCTTCCGAATGAGTTGGGCAGACCCAACCCACAGGCTAAATACTATATGAACAGCCAATCAAGTAAATCCACGTGGTGCTATCTTACAGGCCCACGTATGCAGAAGCAAGCCAGATCAGCGGTCTTAACCAAATATGGACTTGTTTACCACTGAGAGCGCTCACCATCGGGCTGGTGGAAGGCGGACACTGGCACCATCTTTAGGGCGTGGCATGTCGCAGCTCTCTACAGTTCCTCCTTTTTTGTTTTTTGAAAAATGTTGGTAGAAGTCCCTGGAAAGGCTTCGTAATCCCCATATCTGGGGATCTCACAGTGGGCCTGAGCCTGTAGGAGGGCAGTGCTCAAACTCTTACCCGTCTCTGGGTCAGCCTCCCCACTCGGGGCTGCCCTGTCGTAGGTGGCCGAGACTTATCCGTCTACTCCGTCATTGACTTGCCAGACCCTAATATCCATGGAACGAATACCTCAGTGGGCAGGGACTATACTCAGTGAAGATTTAAGGCTTCATGGCAGCGAGCCATGCCTGAGGGGACTGGCCCGCCTCAATGGCGACAAGGGCCTGTATAATCATGGCTGCATTACGCTTCTGTGTGGCTCTCATATTGTAGATGCACCATAGGCAAACCAGACAGGCTAGTATCATCAGTATCGCCAAAGAGCCTACGCCCACCCACTCCTTAAGATGATCCATAGCCGCCTGTATCCAGGAAGTCAAACCATTAGCTAGGCTCAGATCCACCCGAGTGGAGTTGATGTGGACGATTGTCACTCTCAGCTCTCTCATCTTATTTTCAAAATCAGCCGACCAATCCTGTAAGAGGAGCTCTGACAATTGCTTAGACAGATTAGCAGCCTTTGTTAAATTTTGATACCGCACCGAAGTAACACACAAACCCTGCATTTTCCACTCACACCCCAACTGTGCTAGTTTCCAAAGAGAATCAATCTGTTCTTCTATTAAATCTATGTGTTGATTAACTATCATAAGGCCTCCTTTGAGATGAGAATTCATAGAGGTCTGAGTATCCAATGTCTGTGCTACATTGGCTGAGATGTCATTCAGGGCATTGGCAGTCTGTATAGAACTAGACAAGGCAATAGCTGAGGCAGTAGCCCCCACAGCAGCAACAGTGATGGCAGTAACAATAGCTGCAGTGATGCCGAAATCTCTTTTAAGCCTGAATAGCATAATGGTATTAGGGGCCTCTACAGGAACTGGTACATATCGAGGCATTCTCGTCACCACAGCCACAGGAAAGGCTGTGGCATTCCAGCACAGGGCATAAAAGCATGTGTCCAGAGTGCATACTAACTTGTCTTCACCCAAGGGTGCACTCCCATTACTTACAATCCACAGAAAAGGAGGCCAGAGACACACTGGCGAGGCTGAAAAGGTCTTATTGCGGTAAGAATGAAACGAAGAATTCCAAGTACCAGAGCCACTACCGCTAGAAAAATCCATATTGGTAGCGGACCCTAGGGAAAAACTACCTCTTTGATAAATTCCTCCCCCAAGCATAAGTATAGGTCCCAAATCCATACAGCTACCATTTGCTCCACACAAAAGCCATAAATCAAAAGGATTGGTGGCAGTCTGATGAGGATCCCTAGTAGATAAATCAAGCATCCCTGTACAAGACTTATTCACTATATTACTAATCATGGGGCTAAAGGAAAAATAATCTTGTTGAACCCAAACTGCTCTGTGCCCCTGACATCCAGTCCAGGGAAAAGGTCCTTCCTCTCCTGCAGATCATCTACAAAAAGGTGCCCAGCATGGCTGTTTGGGGGGATCCCGGTCAGAGACTCGTGTGGGCCACCACCCCACAAGACGAGAACCATTGCTCGAAAACAAACCACCACCCCTACCCCCAAACCTCAGTTGTGGTAAAAAATCTGTTGACTGCTGAGACAATTTAATGCATTTTGTATCATCTGACCTATTGAAGCTCATTAAAAAGCACAGACTACCCTTTAAGCTGACATTTCTATTACCCTCTATAGGGCTTTTCTGATCATCAAAGGGAAGGTAGGGTAAGCCTAAGCTTCTATTACTGCTAAATAAGCGTGGAAACACAGTTGCATCATGTCTGACCAGCATCGGCTTTGGGAATATCGACAGGATCCCCCATCTCAGCTCGGTCATTCCTGACATCATCACTGCTACTATCACCAGGATCCCCAGGAAGGTCTTCATGACGAATCTTCCTCACAAGGCGTTCAGGCACCCACACTGGATCTTGTTCATCCTGAGGAAAAACACAAACAGATCCTCTAGCCCATGTTAGCACGGGGTCAGGCCCTCGCCAAGAGCCTGTCAAAATATCCTTCCACTTCACCATGCCTTTAGATGGACCATGGGAATCCTGATGTCTGTCCGCTGCTGAGCGGCCTTGAGCATCCAAATTTAAAAAATTTAAGGTAAATAAGGCTAAAGACATTCTCTTCTTGGGGGTACGGCCTTGGCCTATTCCCCCTTTCTGTTTTTGTAAACATTCTTTCAAGGTGCGATGAGCACGCTCCACAATTTCTTGTCCTTGAGGATTATATGGTAATCTGTGATTAAGCTGTACCTCCATCTGGTTGCAGAAGGAGACAAAGGACTGAGCCGTATAGGCTGGTCCATTGTCTGTTTTCAGCTGTTGTGGTTTTCCCCATGCAGCCCAGGCTTTTAAGCAATGCCCTATGACATTGCGAGCCTTTTCTCCACTCATAGGTGTAGCATGTATGATACCTGAGCAGGTATCAACAGATACATGAATATATTTTAAGGTTCCAAACTCTGAAATGTGGGTAACGTCCATTTGTCAGATTTTGAGTGGCATCAACCCTCTAGGGTTTATTCCCACACTGGGAGGATTATGATGAATCACACACTGAGGACAGTCCAAAACCACTTGTCTAGCATCTGCTCTAGACAAATGGAATTTCTGTTGTATAGTTTTTGTATTTACATGAAATAATTGGTGAAACTGTTTGGCTTGTTCCAGGAATGAGCTCCAAAAAATGTATTCCATCCTAGTCCATTGATCAACTTTATCATTTCCCTCACTTAATGGTCCAGGTAATCCTGTATGTGCTCTGATATGTTGAATAAAAAAACATCTTTTTCTTTGTCAGAATAAAACTTGTAACTCTTGTAATAAGGCACATACAGTACTACTATTCTTAATAGGACCTGCTAATTCTAATACTTTCACTGTGTTGACCACATAGACTGAATCTGAGATCAAATTGAATGCAAATTGACATCTTTTAAACACCTCAATTACTATTTTCAACTCTACTATTTGGGGGGAGCCCGGTTGAAATTGGCATAGCACGGGCTCTTGTCTTTCTATCAAATAGGCTCCGCAGCCTGTCTTTGAGCCATCAGTAAACACATTTGGTGACCCTTGAAGTGGTACTTCTGAAGTAACCTTAGGGAATATCACTGGGTGCTCTTTAAAAAATGATAGCAATGGATGCTTAGGATAATGGTTATCAATCATTCCTTCAAAGCTACATTGCAATATTGTCCAATCATCTACAGTGCCACACAAAATCTTAATTTGATGACTGAAATAGGGCACTAGTATACTGGCAGGAGCAACTCCAAAAGACTGTAAACATTGTTGGATACCATTCAAGGCTAAAGCAGCAACTGCAGTGGGATAATGTTTCATGGATTTTTTTGGAGAAATCTTCAAATAAGTCCATAATAATGGTCCGTCCTGCCATAACAATCCTGTAGGTTGACCATAGGTGTCAAATATGCACAATGCAATGGGCTGTCCTTCCTGCCATCTCTTTAGGAAGGCACTCTGCAACCTTTCTTCCACTTTACATAAAGCTTTTCTTGCTTCTTCTGTTAATTGCCTAGGAGAATTAAGTGCTGAATTACCTTTCAAAATATCATATAGGGGTCTTATTTCATAATTTGGTAGCTTCAAATAGCCCCTTACCCAATTGATATTTCCTAACAACCTTTGAAAATCATTTAGAGTCTTTAAATTATCTTTTCTTATCTCAATCTTTTGAGGTATTATCTTTTCAGGTCTAACCTTCACTCCTAAATAATTAACCACATTTTCCTTTTGAACCTTATCAGGAGCAATAAACAACCTTTTCTTTTTTAATAATTGAACTAATTCTTCATAGGCCTGATCTAACATTTGTTCATTCTTAGCTGCCAGTAAGATATCATCCATATAATGAACACATCTCAAATCTGGAAAATTCTTTCTCAAGGGAGCAATGGCTTCCCCCACATACAGTTGGCACATAGTGGGGCTGTTCGCCATGCCCTGAGGTAGTACTACCCATTCAAACCGCTGATCAGGTTCCTCATGGTTACAGGATGGAACAGTAAATGCAAATCTCTCACTATCTTTGGCACACAAAGGGATGGAGAAAAAACAATCCCTTATATCTATAACTATTATGGGCCATGAGGCTGGCAAAGATGATAAAAGTGGCAAGCTGCATTGCACTGGGCCCATGATCTGCATTTGTTGATTTATGGCACGCAGGTCATGCAACAATCTCCATTTTCCAGATTTCTTTTTAATGACAAAGATAGGTGTATTCCAGGGAGATAGATGGCCTTATATGCTTTAAAGACATCTGTTCATCCACCAACTCTTTGGCTGCATAGATATGGGACTCTTCTCCCCCTGCAAATATTTTCCTATTCCAGCCTGGAGCATATCCCATATCCTGCATCATACGTTGGGTTGAATAAGAATAGTCATTACTCAATTTAAATCCCATATCCTTTAAAAGGTCTCTCCCCAAAGGGAGATAAGGAGCTCAAGTACATATGGCTGCATTTCTCCTGAGTGGCCTTCTTGGTCCTGCCACTTTAATAATCTTGCAGTCATATCTGGAGTCTTAGCATAACCCAGGCCTTGAAGTGTTTGAGAAGAGGCTTGTACGGGCCAACCTGAAGGCCAGTCTTTCTTTGCTATGATATTCCTATCAGCCCCAGTATCCAAAAGGCCCAGGATCTTTTTACCATCACCTTTTAACTCCAAGACGGGTTGTTGGTCCAAATCCAAGGAGAGAAAAGTCAGATCTGTGCCCGTGGA
Organism: Lophiomys imhausi; assembly: GCA_907164525.1. Classification (NCBI taxonomy): domain Eukaryota; kingdom Metazoa; phylum Chordata; class Mammalia; order Rodentia; family Muridae; genus Lophiomys; species Lophiomys imhausi. Next base: position 1,368,683 of record CAJQZJ010000165.1, read on the forward strand.
CCCAAAACCATCTTTTCCTCTCTCTCGATCCCTTGCCGCAAAGCGATCATGTAAGCTCGGCAACATGACCAACTGAGCAATTCTATCTCCAGGAGAGATAGCTGTTATACCACGGGGGGAGGGTACCATGATCTTAACCACTCCTGTATAATCTGGATCTATAACCCCAGGATGGACAACAAGTCCTCTCAAGGCTGATGATGACCTCCCTAACAGCAAACCAACTGTACCAGGTTTAAGGGGTCCTTTAAAATCTGTTTCAATTAACTGGACCCCCATTTGGGGCGTTAATACGAGTCTGGTGGTGGAGTAGAGGTCCAATCCTTCTGAGCCTGTAGTGGCTTTCCGCGGTCTCTCGGATGGCGGAGGGTTGGCCATCTCTCTTGATTCTGTTCTTTGTCCTGATTTTCTACTGCCCCACATATTTGTGGGCCCTGGGGTCGTGGGCCCCGCTGTCCATTTTTTGGACGAGCGCTACCATAACCTGAGTCAAAGGCTGGCCATGAATGTCTGTCACTGAACGGCACTCATTAGCCCAATGGTTCCCTTTCTTACATTTTGGGCATAACCCCGGCTGCCTGGGGCGTTGTGCACTTCCTGTACTTTCTGTGCTCCTTTTTTGGGGGCATTGTCTTTTAAAGTGTCCTATCTTGCTACACTTAAAACAAACTCCTGGACTTCCTCCACCTTTTCTGGTCAACTGTACTACCGTGGCAGCAAGACCAGCATTAGTTAACGGCCCTCCAAGTTCTCTACACACTTTCATCCAGGCTTCTAGCCCTTTGTTCTGTAAGGGGTGATAGTGGCTCTACACTCTTTGGTACATTGCTCATAGACCAACTATTTTATTAGTGGCATAGCAGCATCCGGGTCACCAAAAATCTTCCCTGCCGCTTCCACCAATCATGCCACAAAGTCTGAAAAGGGCTCCATGGGGCCCTGTAGAATCTTAGTTAAGTTCCCATTCACCTCCCCTTTGTTAGGAAGGGATTTCCAAGCCTTGATAGCTGTCTGGTTTATTTGTTCATAAACCTGATTGGGATATCCTGTCTGCTGGTTGGCAAATCTCCCCTGCCCAAGCAGCATATCTCTATCCCAGGCTGGATTTCCATTTCTCTGATTAATGGCTGCTTGTTCAGTGGCATACTCAATCAAGAAAGCTTTCCAGTCTAGGTATTGCCCTGGACTTAAGCAGGTGTGGGCCAGGCCACTCCAATCACTCGGGGTCATACAATGTCTGCTTAATGCTTCTACTTGAGGCAATGTAAAAGAAGTAGTAATGCCATAGGTACAAACCGACTCTGCAAGGGATTTAATTACTTTAAAATCAAGTGGTTCCTCGTACCTGTTCCCTTGTGGATCTTGGTATACCGGATAGGCAAACTGTAATTCTGTTTTTACTTGTGTCCACATCCCCGGGCAGAAAGATCTCCCTAATTTCAGGGACTGAACAGGCTGATCTATCTGAACGGCTTCTGGGTATGGAGGGGGAGTTGAAGGCGCCGTGGCAACGGCTTCACTTACACTGACTGTCGCCAACGTGTCTTTCTATTTTACCCTTTTCTTTTCCCTTTTTCTAATAGCAGTCCTCTCCAACTGTTCTATTAGAGCGTGTAGCTCCCCTTCAGAATCCGTGCCCTCTGAGTCCTCAAAATCTCTAAAATCTCTAAGATCGGGATAGAGAGGGACCTTTTTTTTTTGCTTCCCTTTTCACTGTCTGCCTGTTCAGATCTTTCGCCATTTTTGCTTCCCTTTTCACTGTCTGCCTGCTCAGATCTTTCCCCTTGTAGCAGTTCCAAGGCTGATTCTTCCTCCTTGATTGCTTTACAACATCTCTGATCTTCTAAACAACTCCTCACCATCTTCCAAACTGGTCTTACTCCATGCTTCAGAGCACCTTGCTCCCAAGCAAAATCCAAGTCCCTGCCTAATTTGTCCCACCAGGATACTGTAAGATTCCCGGACACCGCAAACCACGGAGCCACGGAGTCGCATTCATTCAAAAATCTTTCTAGGGTTGACTTCTCAAGTTTCAATTTCCTAGCTAAAAGTAGCTCCTGAAGAGCCAGAAAAATTGGATGTGACTGAGAAAATCCCATGATTAAAAATTTACTTTCGGTTCCCAATTTCCGTGAAACTTTACCTTTAGTTCGCAACTTCCGGCGAAACTTTACCTTTAGTTCGCAATTTCCGCGAAACTTTATTGTCCCAATTTATCCCGGGAACTTACCAGTGCACTGCCCCTGACTGCAGGAGTTCTGAGTCTTTTCTGGTTCCCCAATCGGGCCACCACTTGTCGCATCGACCTCGACCAGCAAGAACGACGCAACTCGCAAAAGCTCTTCTCAAGCAGTTTATTCAGGTCCCTTGAAAACAGTCTTCCGAATGAGTCAGGCAGACCCAACCCACAGGCTAAATACTATATGAACAGCCAATCAAGTAAATCCACGTGGTGCTATCTTACAGGCCCACGTATGCAGAAGCAAGCCAGATCAGCGGTCTTAACCAAATATGGACTTGTTTACCACCGAGAGTGCTCACCATCGGGCTGGTGGAAGGCGGAAACCTGAACCATCTTTAGGGCGCGACACGTCGCAGCTCTCTACACATCCATTTGGCTGCAAATTGCATAATTTCATTGTTTCTGATAGCTGAATAGTATTCCATTGTGTAGATGTACCACAGTTTTTTAACCCATTCTTCCGTTGAGGGACATCTGGGTTGTTTCCAGTTCTAGCTATTACAAATAAGGCTGCTATAAACATAGATGAGGAAACTTCCTTATGATTCCGTGATTGGGTGATTAGTTTATCTTCTAGTCATATATATGTTCTTGTCTGTGTGAGTATGTGCATGTGAATGCAGGTGGCTGTGGCGGCCAGAAGAGGCTGTTGAATCCTCTGGAGCTAGAGTTATGGGTGGTTGTGAGCTGTCCAACTTGGCTATTAGGAACCCAGTTCCAATTATATGCAAGAGCAGCATGTATTCTTCACTGCTGAGCCATGTACCTATCCCTGCTTTATGGTTGTGTGGACTACTCTTATGTCCCCTTAACATAGCTAGAGTTATCTGAAAGGAGGGAGCCTCAATTGAGAAAATGCCTCCATAAGATCCATCTGTAAGGCATTTTTTAAAATTAGTGATTGATGGGGGAGGGCCTAGCCCATTGTGGGTGCTTCCATCCCTGGAATGATGGTCCTTGGTCCCTTAAGAAGTTAGTCTGAGAAAGCTGTGGGGAGCAAGCTAATAAATGACATTCCTCCATGGTCTCTGCATCAGCTTCTGCCTTCAGGTTCCTGCCCTTCAATGATGAACAGTGATATAGCAGTATAAAAACAAGTAAACTCTTTTCTCCCCAACTTGCTTTTCTGTCATGATGTTTGTTGCAGCAATAGATACCCTGATTATACTGGGCACAAAGGCTGAAGACAGATGCTTCAATGTATTGAGAGGAAGTGGGGACAGTCCAGGCAGCAGTTGTCTGTCATTTCTTAGTTTTGGAAGCTGCTGGCTCTGCACTTGCTGTTTATTCAGATATATTTATCCTTCTCAGGTTTCTGATGTGGTTGAAGTCTAGATAGTTATAGTCTCACAGTTAATTTTAAGTTGTTTAGGAATTAAAAGGATGTTCTAGGTCTAAGAAGATGTTTTCAAGTTTGTAATAAAAGTTAGGATGGAAAACTGAGTTAGGTATAGAAGTTTAAACTCTTTGAGATAGACAGAAAATAGGATATTAATATCAATTGCCAAATATGTATGGACTAGACATTGGGAATGTATATTATACCTTATAATTTTCCTAATTGTGAGCCAATTTTTCTTACTGTTTTGTATTGTATTTATTGTTATAAGAAAATGAGCCTTTTATGGGACTAAAAGGGGGAACTGTTGGGAGAAAGAAACGATACACCTTAAATTAAAAAAAAAAAAGCAGATAGGAGGGTGAGGGGGAAGAGGGTAGGAGTGTGGGACCAGGGTGGGGAGGAGGGAGGGGACCATGATTGAGATGTAACTTGAAGAAATAAATAAATGTTTAAAAATAAATAAATAAAATTAAAAAATAAAAATGGAAAAATACCCTAAGACAATAGGCTTTAAAAAAGAGAAGATGTGGGGTATAGGTTTGACTCCATTGGTAACCTGCTTTTCTTGGAAGTGTGAGGACCTGAGTTTAATATAAGAATCCATGTAAGGATTTCAACTATGGTGATATTAATGTGTACCTCTAATGCCAGAGATATGGAAATGAGAGGATGTTTGTTGCTCTCTGAAAAGGAGATTTATCTACATTAGTGATTCCCATGTCCTGGTGAGAGACCTTGATTCAAAAAAGGAGGAAATTGTGAGGGAACTACAATAAGACTGAACAATGATCTATACCTGTAAGCACATATTTGCACACATGAGCACACAATACACATTAGCATGTGCACATACATGCATACACACACACACACACTTACATGAAAATGTGGTGTTTTCTGACTTGACAGTATGTTCAGGTCATAACTAAGTCTCACATTGGAAAGGAAAAGTTTAAACCAGTGATTCATGCTTGTAATGAGAACAACTGTCTAATTTTCAGAACTTGTTTTTTTTAAATGTCTCAGAAAAGAGAATTTCATCTATTCATTATTTATCCAATTATTTTCAATTTATTTATATTTGCATTTCAAAAACCAGATATCAGAAGTCGATTCCTCACTGATAAATCTATCTTAAATTATACTTGGAAGTTAAAACATCTCTAAAAGCATACCACCAAAAATGATTACTTAACAAAGTCAGTAAGGATTTTTTTGTTCTTGTGGCCCTGTGTTGGAAATGTAAAGTTGTTTATCCTGGTAATGCATTCTCTTTCTTCTTCAAAATTTTTTGATCACATAGATTTTGATCTCTTTTAATATAATGCAACAAAATAAATTTTATGTGTCATATATATGTTGTTAATATATTGTATATTAATTTGATGTTATGCTTAATTTTATAAGTCATTTTGACTGTAACCAAAAGTGCCTCAATAAAAAATTGTGTGTGTGTGTGTGTGTGTGTGTGTGTGTGTGTGTGTATCTATCTGCATAAGATTTTCACTGAGTTGATGGATTTCACAATGTAAACTTCCCTCCCCAAAATAGGTCAATGTTATCAAGGTCATTGATGATCTGAATGGGGTACCCATTGGCTTGACCTGAGACATGTCCCTTTTCATTTCCTCCTTGGATTGAGATTTATGTTGTTGGATACTAGGATTGTCAAGCCTTTAGACACAGACTGGAATCCCAGCATGAGTTTCCTTGGGTCATTGCTTTATAAAGTATAGAACTCAACTTGACTTCTCAGCCTCCTTAGTTTTATGAATCAGTTATTGTTTTTATTGAAGCATTTTATGTGTGTTGTGTGTTTATGCATGCTTATAGGAAATGCTTGGAGGTCAGAGGACACCTTGTGGGAACTGGTTCTCTCCTTCTACCACATGAGTCTAGGCACCAAGTTCAGATTTGATAGCAAAGCACCTGCACCCGTTGATCTATCCTTCATGCCCCCTTTAAACCAGTTCTAGATAATAAGTGCCTCTCTTACTGTGTATGTACAGTGCACACACACATTGGCATATACATGATGCAGTATGTATTGGTGAAAGAGATAATTTCTGACATAGTAACCTAAACACCTAGATAAAAGCTAAGTAGCTAATGCCACCATCAGTTCGCTTGAAATTTGATGAAATAAGTATATTTAAGGTGTTTTTCTCTCTTAAAGCCTATAACTGTGGAGTTTAGAAGAATAACATTTTGGTGTTTAGAACTGACAGTTTTCTCTGATCATAGAGATTTCAGAAAGCACCAGTTCTGTAGAAGTGAATTCATTTAGACCAACAATTTTGTTTTGTAGTTCAGGTGTTGGAATTTCATGAGCTACAGATTATAAAATTGAAAACATTTTCAAATCTCTACTTATAATTCATTCACCCTGTTGAAAATATGATTCCCACTGAGATAATTGTCATTAAGATATTGTCATTAAGCTCCAAACGTGCTTTCTATTTGCAAGGCTTACCACGAAGAGCAATTGCTGATCTAGAGGACTTGAGTGGGTTCCCAGCACCTATGTCATTTGACTATCAATCTCTCTTAGCTGTTTTATTAGGGATCTGCTGCCGTCTTCTGGCCTACATGGGCATCTGCACTCACACTTGCACACACCCACACACAGACACATGCACATGCATATCAACCATAATAAATTTAGAAAATATTTTGAACCTCCTAACATGGTTAAAATGATTCTCTTTTAAGTTATATATCACACATTTCAAACCACCTGTTATATATGATGTTATCTCTGTCCAAATGAAGCTGGTATGGCTCATTTTATTCTAACTGATGGAATTGACATTTGATCTAAGTAAACAACTGGGCTTGAATAATATCCTTTACTGAGTAAATGTTTGACTTCAAGCTCCCACTAAGAATGTGGTAATCTATAATGACCATTGCCTCACGATAACTCTTTCCATGATATCAGAATAGAAGGTGTCAGGCCCTTTTATGAGACATGTATTTTGTGTTGACAACACATTAATTTATGAAGGTTCCACAATTCAAGTGAGGTATTACAGAGTCCTGGTGGAGCACAGAAATGATATACAATGTATTTAAAATGTGATCATTTCACCTCTCCCCTAGCCTACCAAAATGGGATTTTCTCCAAAGTTTCAGGGCACCACCTAGGAGGCTTACCTTTGTTGTGCCAGACCCTGAACACTGAGGAAATTGTTATGGGGGATTTCTTTGATGGTAGCACAGAATAAAGATAATGGGTAGACCAGGTCTTCTTAATATTCCATATCTCAATGTCCATATGTCTCAATGGTGGGCATGCAGCTTCCATCACCACTAGTTTCTATCCACTGCTCATGGCAGCAAACTGGTTTTCTAAAAACCTAACATCAGGTCCACCTGGCCCTAAACTCCAGTACTGAGTCTGCTTACCTACAGAGTCCACAACTTGGGTTCCAAGAATTTCTGACCAACCTGATTGGTGAATGTCTTTCCTGCCCAACAATACTCAGTAAAGGCCAAAGAAGATGAGTCTTTCTTTCAATGTGAGATATTTATGGAAGGCCACAGTGGTTAGAGAGAATTGGGAAAGCATTTTATCATAGTAGGAACAGCATACAGAATTAATGAGGTTCATGGGTGTGTTTTGAATGTGAAATGTCTCCCATAGGCTCATGTGTTTTAATACTTGTCCCCAGCTGGTAGCGATATTTGAGAAGGACATGGGGCCAGTAGAATGTGGAGCCTTGCTGGAGGAAGTATGTCACTAGGGATGTGCTTTGAGATTTGATATCATGAGTGAAGTTCTAGTTTACTCTCTCTTCCTCACCATTGGTACAATGTGATGAGCTGGTCTCATACTGTCCTTAATATCATGGTCTTACCCTTTGTAACTAAAAGGTAAAATAACCTTATAACCTTTTTCTCTATTAAGTTGTGTTTGTTAAGATATTTTATTGCAACAAGAGAAAGGAAACAAGAGAAAATATATATATAAATATATATATATTATACAACCATAGATTCAAAATAAGCACCAAAACAACAACCATCACTACCACTACCATTAGTAATATAGCTGCCTGGATGAATCCTATTCAAATGAAAATCATAAACCATTGAAGACAACCACAGGGGGGAGAATCTACCAAAGAGAAACAAAGATACATTTCATACAATAGAAGACAGGAGGACAGTGATGTAAAGTCTTTAAGATACTGAAAGAAAATAAAAGGTCAACCCAGGTAGCGATCCTCAGCAGAAACATATTTCAGAAGTGAAGAAAAAATAGAATTCTGGAGACAGACAAAGTACAGACAACTGCTTTGCCACCAAGCACTCAAACAGAATAGAAGATTAAGGAAATGTTTCCCTGGAGGAGGGTCAGGATAGAAGCTAGTTTCCAAGGAAGTGAACCACAATTGATGAGAGAGGAATACATGTAACTATCAAACACATTGGTTCCATTCTTTCTAGTTAAACTATAACTGACAAAAGTATAGTTAAGGTATATAATGCCATATTGGTAAATACAGATACACACACACAAACACACACAGATTGTAGGATGATTGCTATGACCAACTCACATAGTGCATTTGGCCTTTCATTATGGTCATAGTACTTAAGATACATCATCCTTCACAGTTTTGAGTATTATGGTCCGTAGTACTAACTTTAGCCACCATGATGTGAATTTATCATTAGGTTTGTTCAATCGAGAGGGTGAGGTAGCTCAGCCCATGCTACCATGCCCCTGACCTCAGTTTGAACCCGGGGACTACCACACTAGAAGGAGAGAATTGGCTCCTACAGGTTGTCTTCTGCAATGTGTGCCATCTATAGCATGTGAGCAACATTCTGAAATCTCTTCTGTTTTCTCCTTCCACCTTATGTGAGACAGGGTCTTTTTTTCTATGTCTGTTGCTATACTGCATACTCCAGGCTAGCTGACTTCATGAGCTTTTGGCTGATTCTACCATCTATACAAATTAAAAATGCATGTGACCATCCACATTTAGATTTTCATGGGGTCTTAGCCTCGAAAACTGGTTGCCAAGCTTGTACCTCAATTGCCTTTACTTACTGAGTTAACTTTTTGACTCCTAATTTTTATTCTTTTTTTTTCCTTTATTTTTTATTTCTTCAAGTTACATCTCAATCGCAGTCCCCTCCCTATTCCCCCTCCAGTCCCACCCTCCCACCCTCAACCCCCCATCCTCTTCCCTTTTTTGTTTCTTTTAAGTTTAAGGTATATCTTATTTCCCCCTACAGTTTCCCCTTTCAGTCCAACAAATGGCTCTTTCTCTTATAATAATAAATACAATACAGTACAACAGAGGTAATTAGGCCACAGTTAGGAGGGTTATATGGCTTAACGTATATTCCCAATGTCTAGTCCATATGTATTTGGTACCTAACTTTAACATTCTACTATCTAAACATGTCCATGAGTTTAAAGTTCTATATCTGACTCAACATTCATACTAACTTGCAACACAATTTTAAAAGTATCTTCTCAGATCTATAACACTCTCTTGACTCCTAAACAACTCAAAATTTAATTATGAGACTCTAGCTATCTGTTCTTCAACCACCTCAGAGACCTAAGAGGGATAAATATATCTGATTTTATAGGAAGTACAGGGCCTGCAGCTTCCCAAACTAAGAAATGACATACCTGTGGCTGCCTGGACTGTTCCCATTTTCTCTCCAAACATTACAGCATCGATTTTCAGTCATTTGGCCCCATTTCTCTGACAGACATTGATTGTAGAGCAGGGGTTATGAAGAAGTTACCTACCCTGTCTTGGCAGAGCTAGGCTGTCGACTTACCTGCTTCCAGGTTTTGTGCTTTTTGGATAGCATTCTGTCTACAGTTGGGACAAGGGGCTTTTCCTACCAAGAGATAGGCTTGTGACTAATTCAATCATCTCGCACTGGAGATTCTTCAATGCTCATCTTCTACTTGGAGGAGAATGGGGGTGCTGTCAGGAGTTGATATGTCTTGATATAAAAAAATCTAAAGTTACGAAAACATCTTTGAATGCCATATTCTGCAGATCTCTTGTGGTTTTAGAAGAGGCCCTATCTATTTCTTATATTAGGGTAAGCAGATGTTGCTTGTCTCTTGCCGGTTTATTTCTGATTAGCTTAGAAAGTAACTATAATAGGCTGTCATAGTACCTAACTGAATGACCAGCTTGCATAACCATTAGTTAGCATTTCTTAATTATCCTAAACAGTTTATGACAATTAGTAGTAAAAGGCCAAAACTTCACATTTCATTGTTGTTTTTTTAACCTCCTAACCCTTCCATCCCATTTCTCTGGGGTGGGGTGTCCTTATATAACAGTCCCTCATCTCAGTTGAGAGGTCGTATGAGGGCCAAGAGCCTCTTCATTTATTGGGGATCTACGAAGCAGTACCATCATTGAAAAGTGTCTTGTTGCCTGGGAGAGAGAACTACTAAACAAACAAACCAATAAGCATACAATGGATAAAAAAGACTAAAAAATAGAAAAAATATAACTAATATATAAAAAATAAATAAAGAATAAAAATTAAAAATAAGAAGTCTATGTCCAAGTTCCCTTTGGTGTGTTAGTTGTAGGATCGATACCTTCTACTATATAGCTAAAATCCTACTATAAGTGAATAGATGCCATATGCATCCTTCTGAGTCTGGGTTAGTTCACTCAGGATGAGCTTTTTTAATTCCATCCATTTGGCTGCAAATTGCATAATTTCATTGTTCCTGATAGCTGAATAATATTCCATTGTATAGATGTACCACAGTTTTTTTGACCCATTCTTCGGTTGAGGGACATCTGGGTTGTTTCCAGTTTCTAGCTATTACAAATAAGGCTGCTATAAACATAGATGAGGAAACTTTCTTATGATTCCGTGAAGAGGCATTTGGGTGTATACCCAGAAGTGGTATGGCTGGGTCCTGAGGCAGAGCTATTCCAAGTTTTTTAAGATATCGCCAGACTGACCTCCATAGTGATTGCACAAGCCTGCATTCCCACCAGCAATGGAGTAGGGTACCCCTTTCTCCACACCCTAGCCAGCATGTGCTGTCATTTGAGTTTTTGATCTTAGCCATTCTGACAGGTGTGTTGGAATCTCAGAGTCGTCTTGAGTTGCATTTCTCTGATGATTAAGGATGTTGAGCATTTCTTCAAGTGTCTCTCAGCCATTAGGGATTCCTCCTTTGTGAATTCTCTATTTATCTCTGTCCCCCATTTTTTGATTGGATTATTTGGTTTCTTGGCATTTAATTTCTTGAGTTCTTTGTAGATTTTGGATATTAGCCCTCTGTCAGGTGTGGGGTTGGTGAAGATTTTCTCCCAGTCTGTAGGCTGCCTTTTTTTCGAATGACAGTGTCCTTTGCCTTACAGAAGCTTTTCAGTTTCATGAAGTCCCATTTATTGATTGTTGATCTCAAGTCCTGAGCTGTTGGTGTTCTGTTCAGGAAGTTGTAGCCTGTGCCAATTAGTTCGAGGGTTTCTCCCACTTTTTCTTCTAGTAGGTTTAGTGTGACCAGCCTTATGTTAAGGTCTTTGATCCACTTGGACTTAAGTTTTGTACAAGGTGATAAGTATGGGTCTAACTTCATTCTTTTACAAATGGACATCCAGTTGCACCAGCACCATTTGTTGAAGATGCTGTCCTTCTTCCATTGTGCCGTTTTGGTTTCTTTGTCAAAAATTAGGTGGCTGTAAGTGTGTGGGTCTACTTCTGGATCTTCAATTTGATTCCATTGATCTACTGGTCTGTTTCTATACCAATACCATGCTGTTTTTACACTATTGCTCTGTAGTACAGCTTAAAATCTGGGATGGTAATACCTCCAGATGTTTTTTTTTTTTATTGTACAGGATTGATTTAGCTATTCTGGGCTTTTTGTTGTTCCATATGAAATTGAGGCTAGCTCTTTCCAAGTCTATAAAAATTGTGTTGGTATTTTGAAAGGAATTGCATTGAATCTATATATTGCTTTTGGTAGGATGGCCATTTTTATTATGTTGATCCTACCTATCCATGGGCATGGGAGATCTTTCCATCTTCTAAAGGCCTCTTCCATTTCTCTCTTCAAGGGCTTGAAGTTCTTGTTGTACAGGTCCTTTACTTGCTTGGTTAGAGTTAGAGACAAGGATGTCCACTTTCACCATATCTCTTCAATATTGTACTTGAAGTTCTTGCTAGAGCAATAAGACAACTAAAGAACATCAAGTGGATAAACATCTGAAACGAAGAAGTCAAATTATCCCTATTTGCAGATGATATGATAGTATACATAAGCGACCCAAAAATTCTACCAGAGAACTCTTACAGCTGATAAACACCTTCAGCAAAGTGGCTGGATACAAAATTAATTCAAAAAAATCAGAAGCCCTTCTTTATACAACAAACAAATGGGCTGAGGAAGAAATAAGGGAAACAACCCCCCTCACAATAGCCACAAACAACATAAAATAACTGGGGGTAACTCTAATTTTTATTCTTAACAAAATTAATTAATTTGTTTGTTTATTTGTTTTGATACAGGGCTTCTCTGTGTAGCCCTGGCTGTCCTAGAACTTGCTCTATAGACTGGGCTGACCTCAAATTCACAGAAACCTGTTGGCTGGACATTATTGTTTAATTCAAATGCTGATTTCTCTATCCCCTATATCTGTTTGCAATCCTTCTGAGAATCTCTTGTCTCAATGCTGTGTAAACACTGCTCCCCAATTGTCCCCTGATAGCCAATAAGCAGTTTACAGCCAATCACCAAGCAGGGGAGAGAATAGGGCTAGACTTCTTGCCCTCCAGGGGAAGAGGAGTTAGGGGAGGAGAAATGGGAGAGGTCCAGTAGAAACAAGGAAGGAGCAGCTCTTGCAGAGAAAGTCGTAAGCTGCAAATATCTTGGGGATTTTGTCAAAGGAGTCAGACTAATATAGAGAGTGAAGAATAGATTAAAACTGTTTAAGATTGCCTTATAGAAGCTTTTCAGTTTCATGAGGTCCTATTTATTGATTGTTGGTCTTAGGTCCTGAGCTGTTGGTGTTCTGTTCAGGAAGTTGTCACCTGTGCCTGTGAGTTCAAGGGTTTTCCCCACTTTTTCTTCTAGTAAATTTAGTGTGTCTGGCCTTGTGTTAAGGTCTTTGATCCACTTGCACTTAAGTATTGTACAAGATGAGAAGTATGGGTCTATTTTCATTCTTTTACATGTGGACATCAGGTTGGACCAGCACTATTTGTTGAAGATGCTGTCCTTTTTCCATTGTACGGTTTTAGCTTCTTTGTCAAAAATTCAGTGACCATAGGTGTGTGTGTTCATTTCTGGGTCTTCAATTCTATTCCATTGATCCAGTGGTCTGTTTCTATACCAGTACCATGCTGTTTTTAATACTATTGCTCTGTAGTACAGCTTGAAATCTGGGATGGTGATACCCCAGATGTTTTTTTTATTATACAGGATTGATTTTACTATTCTAGGTTTTTTTGTTATTCCATATGAAGTTGAGAATTGCTTTTTCCAGGTCTATAAAGAATTGTGGTGGTATTTTGATAGTAATTGCATTGAATCTGTATATTGATTTTGGTAGGATGGCCATTTTTATTATGTTGATCCTATCTATCCATGAGCATGGGATATCTTTCCATCTTCTGGTGGCCTCTTCAATTTCTTTCTTCAAGGACTTGAAGTTCTTGTCATACAGGTCTTTCACTTGCTTGGTTAGAGTTAGCCCCAGGTATTTTATATTGTTTGTGGCTATTATGAAGGGTGTTGTTTCCCTAATTTCTTTCTCAGCCCATTTATTTTTTTGTATAAAGAAGGGCTTCTGATATTTTGAATTAACTTTGTATCCAGCCACCTTGCTGCAGGTGTTTATCAGCTGTACGAGTTCTCTGGTGGAATTTTTGGGGTCACTTATGTATACTATCATATCATCTGCAAATAGGGATAATTTGACTTCTTCATTTCCAATTTGTATCCCCTTGATCTCCTTTAGCTGTCTTATTGCTCTAGCAAGAACTTCAAGTACTATGTTGAAGAGATATGGTGAAAATCTTTTGAACAAAATGACAGCCTACAGGCTGGGATAAAATCTTCATCAACCCCAGATCTGACAATGGGCTAATATCCATAATTTATAAAGAACTCGAGAAATTAAATGCCAAGAAACCAGATAATCCAAGCAAAAAATAGGGAACAGAGCTAAACAGAGAATTCACAAGGGAGGAATCCCTAATGGCTGAGAGACACTTGAAGAAAGCTCAGCATCCTTAATCATCAGAGAAATGCAACTCAAAATGACTCTGAGATTCCATCTCACAACTGACAGAATGACTAAGTTCAAAAGCTCAAATAACAGCATATGCTGGTGAGGGTGTGGAGAAAGGAGAACTCTCCTCCATTGCTGGTGGTAGTGCAGGCTTGTGCAACCACTATGGAGGTAAGTCAGGCGATATCTTAGAAAACTTGGAATAACTCTGTGTCGGGACCCAGCCATACCACTTCTGGGTATACATCTAAATGATTCCTTATCTTATCACAAGGAAGTTTCATCATCTATGTTCATAGCAGCCTTATTTGTAATAGCTAGAAACTGGAAACAACCCAGATGTCCCTCAACCAAAGAATGGTTGAAAAAACTGTGGTACATCTACACAATGGAATATTATTCAGCTATCAGAAACAATGAAATTATGCAATTTGCAGCCAAATGGATGGAACTAGAGAAGCTCATCCTGAATGAGCTAAGCCAGACCCAGAAGGATTCACATGGCATCTATTCACTTATAGTCAGATTTTAGCCATATAATACAGGACAACTATACTACCATGAATGCACCAAAGCGAACATGAACATAGACTTTTTTCCTGTCAATGAGACACTTTGCCCTAGTGGTGCTTCCTTGTAGGCCCCCAGTGTATGAGGAGGCTCTTGGCCTTCATATGACTACTGAAATGGAGTGGGGGACTATTATGTAGGGACACTCAACTCCAGAGGAGTGTGATGGAAGGGACAGGGGGTAGAGGGTGGGAGGGCCTGACTCGGACGGGCAGAAAGATGACACTGTGATAGAGATGTAACCTGAAGTAATAAATAAATGTTTAAAAGAAACTGTTTAAGATTATGCTGTGAAGCTTATAAAATAAATAATGTAATAGAGTTTTAATTATTTCGGTGCTAGCTGGTATAAGAGAGAAACTGCAAAACGAATACTCATGTAAAGTAACATTAACTGAGATCCACTTGCCTCTGTCCTCCGAGTGCTGTGATTAAAAAGCATGTTCCACTACCACCCATCCCTAACTATATTCTGAAATAGGCAAATATACATCATAAAGTCAATGCATTCTATATAAACAATAGAGCTTTACTACTGTGAAGGTAAAATGAGTGGATATGTTACAACATGAATGAAACAAAAATGCATTGTGCTCAGTGAAAGAAACTTGAGTGGAGATGTTAGAGTTGGACTTTCCTTCAAAAGGAAAAACCACTAGGAGAGTAATAGGTTGCTAAGGGTTGAGGTTTGGAAAGAATTATATATGGAGTGTTCCATATGAAAACGTGAAGGTCACTGTGCTGTTTAGATGCAAGCTAGAATCAATTGAGAGAATAGGCCTCAATTGAGAAAATATCTCCAAATAAGATCAGGCTGTAGGCAAGCCAGCAGGTCTTTTTTCTTAATTAGTGATAGGTATGCAAGGGCCCAGCTTATGGTGGATTGGGCTACCTATGGGCTGGTGTTCCTGGTTCTATAAGAAAGTGGGTTGAGCAAGCCATGGGGAGCAAGCTAGTAAACAGCAACCCCTCTACGGTCTCTGTATCAGCTTACGCCTTCAAATTCCTGTCCTGCTTGAGGTTCCTGTCGTCCATTGCTTTTGATGATGAACTGGTATATGAAGGTGTGAGTGAAGTAAACCCCTTCCTCTCCAAGTTGCTTTTGGTCATGGTGTTTCACTGAATTATTACTTGTCTTGATTTTAAAGATATCTTTTATGTTTATCAAATGAATATGATATATTTATAGTTTAACTAAAGTGGATACAAAAGTTATGTGCAGTTAAAAACATTTATTGATATAATTGATATGCAAAAAATAACACCTGATGTATATAATCAGATGTTGTTTTCATAAATGGATTACCTATGTAGAAAAAAATAGCTAATTAAACTATTTACCCAGTATTTATATTATCTTTAATTGTTTTGGCGGTGTAAATCCTTAACCTGCCATTATAACGAATACACACAGACACCGAGTGGATCTTAACAAGCCTAGGCCTGCGTTGTGCAATCGTAGCCCATCTTAGCTAGCTCATAATTCTATTACCCAAATATAACCCTATATATACATTTGTCCCTTTGGACTATTATTCTCCACACTAAGCCGATGTTCCAAGCCACGTGGAAGAATCTTCTTTAATCTACCCCATGGCATGTCTTCCTTGTTTACTCCTGGCTTCTTCTCCAGTGACCTCTTCCCAAGATGCTCTGCATCTCTCTAAAATGCCTGCGAACCTTAGTCCTGCCTACCTCTGTCTTTGCCCAATTTCCAGGCCTCAGCATTTATTTAACCAATCAGAGAAAATTAAGTAACAGACAACCAATTAACCAATTAACATTTAGAATGCTTAACACCACCACATCATTTCCCTCCTTTTGTCTAACAAAAAGGATAAAAGGTACATACATAATGTTTAGCCTATTTCAATCATGCTATCTTGAAGAAGAAAAAAATCATCTATCTTTGTGTTTCTAAGGTTCTGAACCTAAATAATTCTTATCATATATGTTGTCTTAAACCCCATCAAAGACTTAAGAAGGGATAAAGTTATTATTTGAGTGAAGAGGAAGCACAGAAGAGCAGCTTCTAAAAAGAAAAAAATGACAGTTTGCTGCCTAGACAGTCCCAAAATCTCTCCATATCGTTGGAGCATCATATTCAGCCACCTGGCCAAGCATATCTCACAGACATAATTGTGCAGCAGGAAATAAGGATTTTCCCATTCTCTCTCTGCAGAATCAGGATATCAACTTACCTGTATTTAAGCTCTGGTCCATCTTTGGACTGTGTATAGTCTGTTGAGAGAGTAGGGACATTTTTGTCCAGGAGGAATTATCTCCTGATGGGAGATTTCTTTTTGATGCTCATTGTTTTCTTCCAAGTCAAATGAGAGCTGTCAGGAGCCAACTGTCTTAAAGTCAAACAATTCTTAAAATATATCTTTAAGTGCCATTTTCTGTACATCTCTGAGGGTTTTGAAGACATCTATTGATTTATAAATCTATCTATCTATCTATCTATCTATCTATCTATCTATCTATCATTGAATAAGCAAATTGTAAAATTCTATCAAAATTAATCTTATTTTTATCAATATACAAAATTCTATACCAATGTATCAAAAAGTAACCTTATTTTAAGAATAACAACAGTTTTAAGTTTCAGAGTATATTCAATAAATCTATCTTTACATCTTATCATTTCTGTACTATATACATATATTCCCCTTCTTTTCTTTTTAATTCCTTTTCCCTATATAAGAGAGAAAGAATAAAGAAAAAGAAATAGAAAAGTTCTTGAGTCTAACTGCCTATACCTTGTTTAATAAGACCATTTAACAATTTGTAACTAATCCCCCTAAACAACATCTATAATATGTCAAATGACCAAAATATTATCCCTCCCCCCCACCCTTTGGGAATGGGGCGTCACTCTCTTAAAATTGATTCCTGTTGAATTGGGATGTAGAAAATCTGTTTGGGGGCCAAAATAAAATAGAAAAAATTGGTTAAGCAATTTAATAGTTCAGTCTTTATGTGCTCAGTAATTTGAATGTCCTGAGCAGTTTGTAGTCCGTTGAACTTTGGATGGAAAAGCTCCGGGCTTCATTGAAGTCCTGGCTGGAATAGTCTGTGAGCTGGACCATCTGGGCTTGTCTTGTCTTCTTTGGTGTTTGGTCCCTTTGCTCTGAAAATATATAATTTCTCAAAATTAACACATCTCCCTATTTTTTTCCTTTGAGACCGGATTATTATTATTTTTTTTTTTGTATATCCTTGTCTTGGATTTATTTTGTAGACCAGGCTAACCTTGGCAAAGGTCAGAGATCCATCTGTCTTTGTCTTTTAAATGTTGGGATTAAAGGCATGTACCATCACACCCAACAGATCTCCCCTAGGTTCTAATATCTCTCTTGAAACCAGTTTTCCAGTGGGTGTCCCACGTCTAAGGAGACTGGCTTGTGACCCCTTTTTTATATCTTTAAAATCTCTTTCAAGGATTAAGATATCTCCCCTAGGGTCTAATGTGACCCCTTTCTCTTTATATCTTTAAAATCTCTTATATCTCAGCATTGTCAAATGACAAAAACATCTTTTTTACCTCCCCATATAGGAAAATCAAAGTCATCCAAACAAAATTTAAGCAAAGAAACAACATTCCAAAAGCCTTGGTCTAATGGTGCCATTCCGTGTTGTAATTAAAGTTCTGTTTATAATTCCTGAAATCTAGCCTTGACTATATCCTTGGTGAGCCTTTCCCAGAAACTCTTGATAAGCACCTAGTTCTCAGGCACTTGTGAGCTCCCCCTGACATCTTTTGTATCAAGTAGGTCCTCTTTCCTTCCCCCATTGTTTTCCTCAGTAGCTTAGCATTCCATCTGTAAATTGTCTCCCTTACAGATATCCTTAAGCATATCCTCGTCAAATCTTCCTCAAAAAGTATACATAGAACCACAATTGTCAGTGTAAAAATGATCTGTATATTAAGATAAACAAAGTCAATTGGAATCCAAACATATTGAGACATTATGAATTCCTCCATTTTAATTTAGGCTGTTAATATTCCTTTCAAGCTCTGTTTAGAAGGCTGTTGGTTATTTAGCATATAAAGAGAGCTAAGCTTCCATCTTTGCTGTAAGGCAGTAGCTTTTGTTAAAGGAGCCTCCTTCTCTGCTCTTTAGCTAGGAAATTATTTTTCATCTGGCCTTCTCAAGCTGTAAGCATGGATTCTAATTGCCTCACATTGGGTGCCATTTGTAGAAAAAAATAGCTAATTAAACTATTTACTGAGTATTTATATTATCTTTAATTGTTTTGGTGGTGTAAATCCTGAACCTGCCATTATAAACGAGTACACACAGACACTGAGTGGATCTTAACAAGCCTAGGCCTGGGTTGTGCAATCCTAGCCCATCTTAGCTAGCTCATAATTCTATTACCCAACTATAACCCCATATATACATATGTCCCTTTGGACTATTATTCTCCACACTAAGCCGATGTTCCAGGCCACGTGGAAGGATCTTCTTTAATCTACCCCATGGCGTGTCTTCCTTGTGTACTCCTGGCTTCTTCTCCAGTGACCTCTTCCTAAGGTGCTCTGTATCTCTCTAAAATGCCTGCAAACCTTAGTCCTGCCTACCTCTGTCTTTGCCCAATCTCCAGACCTCAGCATTTATTTAACCAATCAGCGTTAATTAAGTAACACACAACAAGCAAGACCAATTAACATTTAGAATGCTTAACACCACCCCATCATACCTATGAATAAATATATTGTAAGAGTCAAGGAAATAGACATGCCCATCACTGCCACAAGTTTTTTGTTGGTTTTTATATTCCTGTTTTCTGATAAGAAAAACCATAATATGGGATATAACATCTTCATCACTATTTAACTGCATGAGACAGCATTGCTGTAACTGTATACTAGGTATCTTTGTGAACCTGGAAATTTATGCCAAACTGAACAAGAGCCATTTTTCCCAACCCCCCAGAACTGAGGATTTTCTGCTTGGCTGAATTTGACTTCAGATATACCATAGCAGTTGTACCATGAAGTGTGTTTACTAGTGTATTTTATTAGTGTAAAACACTCAAGACTTATCTCTGTCTTCTACCATTAATTGGAGACTTTCTTTTGAAGCTAGACAATTGTTCATTATGTATATGTATCATAGTTTGTCTTTTCTTCATAACCTAGCTACTGTCAAATAGCCATGTTGAAAACAGACTTTCAAATATCATTGAAATCTTGATTTCAGTTCTCTGAGTCAAGCCTTCACACCATAGATTCCACCTCAAAGAGCAAATGAACTGAAGATGCAAATTATTGAAAAAGAGGTCTGAGTGGAATTTGTATATATTACTCTATAGCATATACAATATCATAATATCTATGGAGCTTTTACATTTTATTTTATTGTAAGTCATCTAGAGGTAGTTGTAACTTCTATGTATTTTCTCTGCAGTTCTATATTAGGTAATTTGAATATGCATGGATCTTGGTATCTCCTAGAACTAACCTATCTTGGATACCAGAGACAGCTATATCTAGAAGTGGTATTGCCAGGATAGGTACTTTTCACTCACTGTTTTTTGTTTGTTTGTTTGTTTTTGTTTTTTAATGGACTGCCATATTGTTTTCTATATTGTATTGTCAATTTTTGGGGGGCCTCATTATTGGTGTAGAAGGATTTCAGTGACAGAAACTCATGTCCATTTATATTTTGATAATGGCTAACTTAATGAGTATGTAATATCACATCATAGTTTCAATTTGTTTTTCTGTGATGTTGGATTTTTTTTTATATATATACACATTGTCCACTTATGTGTCTTGTTTGGAGAATATCTATTTGAGTCCTTTACTCAAATTTTGATTAGATTATTTGCTATTGGTTTATAAGACTTTAAAAAATAGATTGTGGATCTCAATCCCTTATTAGATATATAATTTGAAAATTTATTTTCTTCAAGGTTATATATTGTTTCTGAATTCCGTTGCCTGCATTTTTGATTCATAGAAGCTGGTCAACTCTCATACCTTCATTTATGTATGTGCTGCCTTTGTTACGAGTGTCACACCCAAGAATTGCTACCAAGTCCAGGAAGCTTTTCCCTAGTGTTTTCTTCTAAGAATGTTACTGCTTGTAGTCATATGTTTACATATTTAGCTCATTTGAGATTATTTCTGAAGACTTTTCATCTGGGAGGAAGAACAATACAAAGTTCCAAAACTTTGACTGTGCTTGGGAGGACCAACTTGGCTTCAGTCTTTTTCTCACAGGAATCTCTGAAAGTGGGCTGAGTTTAATATTTATGGAAGCTAAGGGACAGGGCTATATCCTGATTCCATTTTTTTTTTCATTAGAGACAAGTACAGAATTCACGTGATTTTTATAATAATACTGTTATTTCAATGTGACTCCCTTAGTATGTATCTACTCTCAATGAAAATTTCAAATTGCAAGATGAAATCTTAGGGTGGAACAAGATGAAATCTAAGTTTTTAAACTCAAGGGAGATAATTTACCCCACATATAACTATCTATTGGAGACCTATGACTGTGAAATAATTCTTAAATTTTACATGTATATTTCACAGTTTAAATTATATATAAAAATCAAAGTCATATTATGTACCATATTTTAGCATAAAGATGATCATTCAAAACAGATACATGAAAGATTCTGTAGATTTTTTTGTTTTGTTTTATCATGTTGTTTATCATGAACTCACCTGAAAATGCAGACCAATGTGAGACTTTAAAGACCAAATTCATTTTCCAGGGAATATTGTGACCCACTCTGAAATTTCAGCACTTATGTCTGACAGTTTTATTTATCAGTGTATTCTGGCTGGGGTCACAGAGTGATTTCCCATATCAAATGTGGTCATTGTGCTTTATTTACTTGTAACTCAGTGAGTTACATATTATTATGTATTCTCTTAGAAAATAATGAAATGGAAATTTACAAATGTTTTTAACATTACGTTTTATTTTCTGTAATGCATGTGTGAGTGTATGTGTGTGTGAGTGTATGGATGTGTGTGTGTGTGTGTACATGCACAGTTGTGCTATAGTTTATATGTAGAATTTGGAGGACAACTTGAAGAAGTTAATTCTCTCCTTCTACCACCTGGCTATGGGCATTGAACTCAGGTTGTCAGGCTTGGCAAATGTAGCCAATTCCTGGCCCAGATTTTATACTTTTAAAATACTGTAGTACCCATTTTCTCTCCATACATTACAGCATCAATCTTCAGCCATTTGGCCCCATTTCTCTGACAGACATTGGTTGTAGAGCAGGAATTATGAAGGACTTACCTACCCTGTCTTGGCAGAGCTAGGCTGTCGACTTATCTGCTTCCAAGTTTTGTCCTTTTTGGACAGAAGTCTGTCTACAGTTCAAGCAAGTGGTTTTTCTTGCCACGAGAATGGTCCAGGCAGCCACTGGTATGTCATTTCTTAGTTTTGGAAGCTGCAGGCCCTGCACTTCCTATATAATCAGATATATTTATCCCTCTCAGGTCTCTGAGGTGGTTGAAGAATAGATAGCTAGAGTCTCATAGTTAAATTTTGAGTTGTTTAGGAATCAAGAGGGTGTTCTGGATCTAAGAAGATATTTTTAAAATTATGAGGCAAGTTAGTATGAAAACTGAGTTAGATATAGAACTTTAAACTCATGGAGATGGTTAGATAGTAGAATGTTAAAGTCAGGTGCCAAATACATATGGACTGGACATTGGGAATGTATGCTAAGCCATATAACTCTTATAATCGTGGCCTATTCATTTCTGTTGTTTTGTATTGTATTTATAGTTATAAGAAAAAGAACCATTATTTGGACTGAAAGGGAGAGCTGTTGGGGGGGAAAATACCTTAAACTAAAAAAAAAAAAAAAAAAAAAAAAAGAAGGGAAGAGGATGGTGGGGCTGAGGGGGAGGAGGGTGGAAGGGTGGGACTGGAGGGGGGAGTAGGGAGGGGATTGTGATTGAGATGTAACTTGAAGAAATAAAAAATAAATTATTAAAAAAAATACTGTAGTAAACTAAAATGTTGCGGATTAACAGTCCAAACATTAAACTAGTTGCTGTACAGTGCTAGTAATAATAACAATATATTTTAGTTCTTCTCTTTTATCTTTTTATTATTGTTATCATACATTTGAACTTTACAATTTTAAAAAACTTCTAAGACATGTGTCTTCATACATGTGTTGTTACTATATTACAATGCCTGGGGCTATGTAACTTGTAATGCCAATGGGTTTATTTGTTTCAGGGTTTTAACTGTTGGAAAAGTCCAAGCAGCATATTAGTGGTGTCTCAAAAGGGGCCCCTGAGCAGGTCACAACATTTAGGTGAAGTGAGAAGGAAAGGAACTGTGCGTAGAAATGGCCTTACTTTATAACAAGCCACCTTCATGGAGATGAACTCCTGAACTCCTGAAGACAAGTGTTAATCCTGTCATGAGAGTGACATCCCCAAACCCAATTGTTTTCACACTTGGACTTATGTCTTAGGAATCTACTGTCTTTCAATACTACCACGCAGAGGATACACTTTACTACAAGCTGTGTGCAGATGACAGCAGCAGTATTACTTTTGTTTTAAAGTTATTTTTTTAATGAGGATACGTAAAAACAAACACACTATTTTATGTTATTGTCATTTTTATTCTGGTGCTTTTTATTTATATTCATCCAAACTTTGCTGGAGTATAGTGTTGTGTCTGAAAAATTCTTTTAGCTATTTGTCATACTTTTCTTTATTTTTATTTCAGGAGAAACACAGGGAACAAATTTACTGATTCTGTTAGTTGTTCATTTTTCAATGGCTTTTCTTTTACTAAGCTTAGAGTTCTGGTAAAAAACAAATAGTTCCAATAACTTAAGACTACTGTGTCTTGTCCCATGACTTGTATTTTTCTGGCAAAAATTCGTCTAGGGGATGGAGAGCTGGCTTGGTGGGTAAGAGTGCTTGTTGTGAAAGCATGAGGACCTGAGTTTGGATTTTTAAAAAAAGATTTCAGTAGTTTCATTTGTATCCATAACCCTACTGCTATGAGGTGGAGGCACGGGAATCACTATAGGACATACTGGTTACCAGCCTAGCTACAGGTTCAGGGAGAGACTATATAGGAAAGGAATAAAGTATAAAGTGATATAGATGGACACCTGAGGCCCATTTCTGGTCTCTGGACATTAGCACATGAGTGCATGTCCACATACATAAGCGTGCACACATCATATATATATATACACATATATATATTTGTATATATACACACAAATAAATCAATGAATAAATAAATAAATGATAGATAGCCCTTTTTCAAAAACTTTAATTTTTATTGTTTGAGAAATTCATACATGCATTGAATATGCTTTGTTCAAATCCACCCTCCATTCTCTCTCCTCCAAACTCTCCCTTTACCCACTTAGTTCTTCTAGTATGTGCATATAAGTATAGGGACGTCTATTGAATCTTGAAATCATGGACCAGAAAGAGATCCTTTGGGTAGAGGATGGGAAGGCAAAGTAGAAGAGGGGCTATAGGAAGGGATCCTCACTACTAAAGAACTTTGAAAAAAAATTGGAAATCTAATAAATACACATATATAAAAAGCACAGTTGTGTTGTATATATGTGTATATATATTACACTATATAAAATATATAATATATATAGTATTCTATAATGGAGACAGTAACTTTACCAGACACCATAAGTTATTGCCTATGGGATACCTCCTTTTGAGTTGTTGGTCAGTGGGGTCCCAGAGACCTCAAAACATTACAGACTACTGTCATTACTCTTGGCAATGTTAAGACCGTCTTGCTAAAGATGCCACACACTTGTGTCTCTTGCTATATTTAGTTGTTCATTCTCTTCTCTGTGTGTGTATACATATGCATATATTTTTTTCCTATAGTTGCCTTAAATCATTCTTACTTTTCTTTGTTTTTAAGCAGTTTGGGTGTGGAGTATCCAGGTTTTTGTGTTGTCTTTTTTTTTGTTTTTTCTGTTATATTCTATCCAGGTTCCTTGTATTCCATGCATCTGTGAAATTGTATCCTTGTTAATTTCACTCAACTCTGAGACATCATTAAATATTTTGTCATCCTTGTTCTCTATATCTCCTCTAGTACTCCAGTGAAATGCACCTTAGACTGCCTGATATTAATCTTCAGTGTTAGAATATTGCCTGTGACCTTACTTTGACTCCTCATGCTTAAGTCAGCCAGCCATTGACTTAACTGCATGCCCTCCTATGTTAACCCCCCATGCTAATTCATTATGAAAATACTTATGCTCTGTCAAATTGTATTGTAAGTCCTACTGTTTCTAACTGTATCATTCGATAGTTTTTAATAGTTCCCATTTCTTTCTATTTAAACAAAAATCAGTGGTTCAGTGTGAAACACAGAAAGATGAGCTGTTGATCCAACCAGGGGAGAGCTACTTCACTATGCTAGAATGCATTGGAATGAGAAAGCTGTTCTTCACCTTAGCCTTCCCATATTTTGTTTGGTGCTGGCCTGGGCTTGGTTTTTATAGTACTGTCCTCTAAATTCCTTGTTTTTAGTCCATTTCATGAACTAACAATGTACTTACCTTGATTCTAGGAATAGAGACTAAAACCTAGGAATAACACGATCATAGTTGTCTCCTTGGACTTTACACATATATTTCTGCTATTAACTGTTATGTAAAAGTACCCCATCTGCAAAATCTTGAGTGGCAACAAAACCCACTCACTGTTCCTTGAGGTCATGTTCTAGAACTCAGGAAGGATCCTTTCTCTGTTGACATAGGGATGAAACCATTCAGTCATCTGCTTTTATTGACTGGCTATACTAAAAGCCTAGTGAGGATTTACTGAAATGTGCTTGGCAGCTCATTTCCTCTCTATGGCCTGGCATAGCTCTTCATGTAGTCTCTCCTCCTTCAGCAGTACAACCATTCTTTATAGTCAGGTATTGCCTTCCCCAGGGAGTTAGCAGAAATGGTAGGCCCCCCATGTCTATTGTCAAAGACAAATTAAAGGCCAGCATAGGTTCAAGAGCAATAGATACAGACTTTACAATATGAGGGGTTCAATGCTATGTGCCTCCAGGAGAGAAAGCATCAATAGCAACTGTCTTGGAAATTATTCTAGAAAGCAATAGTGACTTTGGTAACAACATTCATCATACAACTAGTAAAAAGGTTCTTGGAAGAACCTTAGTTATTGACCTTTGAGTCCCAGAGCCATCCTTAGTTGAACAAATGTTGAAAAAAGGAATCTGTGAGTTTCAGTTGTGTGGTTCAAAAATGGCCACTATGACATTGTATAGTGCCCAGAATCAAACACTTCAGGCTGTTTAACAGTCAGGGATCTAAGAAGCTCATTTGTAAGCAGTTGATGTTTTATCTACTAAACAATCTCTCTTTTACTAGGAGTAGGTGCAAAGGTCTTTGTGGTCTGCATGTTGGCTCAGCAGGCAAGCAGAGAGTTTTGCAAGTGCAAACCTGATAACTAGAATCTCATCCCTTTCCCCCACAAGATGGATAGAAAGACCAAATTGCATTCAAAAGTTATCTTCTGACTTCTACCATAATACATGCCATAATACACAAGCATCCAGACACATCACACACACACACACACACACACACACACACACACACACACACACAGAAGTACTTCTGATATTTTGATTATTTTTATAGAATTTAATGCATGTGAGCAATTATGCATTGTCATATATGTTTCCTATTTACCCTTACATTGTATCTATAACCTTGATGGTAGTGGTATTAATATAGTTGTCATGTTTAGGTCTGAGTAGCCAGTCTTCTATTATCAGCTATGAATCTATCTGTTGATTGCTGTCCACTGTAAAATGAAGCTTTTCTGACCAAGGTTGACAGTAATCCAGGTCTACAGATATAAATACTTTAGAAGGCAATTTGACAGCATGGCCACTTAGGAACATAATAACAGCAGGTTCTATCCTAGGGCCTATAACCTCTTCAGCCAAGGGGATTTAATCAGGATTACAGTACCAGGCATGAAATGCCCTTATGTGGAACAAACAGGCCTCCAATCCAATCAGAATGTGATTATTTACCCCACAACAATCATGCCGTTATTGGACCAGTAAGTACCACCTCCCTGACAGGTCATGACCAACACTGGGTAAGAATATTGGTATCTTTTTTCCCCTACCAGCCTGCATAGCATCTTTAGGCACCACAAAAGTTAGCCAGCATGGAGGCAGTCTCCTGGTCAGTTTCTGAGGCATTCTCTATGTTCTACATCAAGTATATGGTGTCCTCAGCAATAAAGTCTTACCATGTAGTTATCCTGGGTAATGGTAATAGCCAGTGTAGTTTTGGAGACCTCTATAGCACCCTGAACAGTAACTCATAGGGAGGTATCTCATACCTATAATATGATTTTTATTTAATAAAAATCATGTCTTCCAGGGGGCATTGTCTACCCATGCAGGATAAATTTATTTATTTTTAACTCTGTTTTTAAGGTGCATTTTGAAATTAGCTCACCATTAGATTTTCATAAGACTTCTTTATAGACCTTTTTGTTAACTCATCTTTCTTCCCTTCTTTTTACAGTGCCTCAACCCCACCCTGCTTAATTCTTTAAGCCTCAATAATTTTCCCTCTTCTTGAACTCACAGTTGTTCTACTATCCCTTCCCCCTCCCCTCTCATTTGAGTTATGAGACAGTACTCTTCCACGTGGCTTTTTTTACCTATATCTTTATTTTATTTTTATTTTTGAGATTATAATATAACACAACTTTTCTCCTTTCCCCTTCCTTTCTCCAAACTTCCCCATACACTCCTCCCTACTGTCCTTCAAATTCATGGCTTTTCTATTCACTGATTGTTATTACATGCATATATGTATGCACACATATATTCTTAAGTATAATCTGTTTAGTCCATATAATGTTACTGTATTATGCTCTCAGGGCTGTCTCTTTGGTACTGGACAACCAATTGGTGTGCTCTTCCCTGTGGAGGTTGCCTTTCCTGCTCTAGGTCTTCCTTGGCCACCTATAGTTCCTTCTGTAGGGTTGAGACCTCACGGGCTTTTACCCATCTATTTCCCCATTTCTTTTAGGTTAGCCTTTCCCTTCATCTCATATTTCATTCCATGTCTTCCTCCTATTAAAGCTTCCCAAGTCTGTATTAGTTCCTTTTCTATTTTTGTAATAAAATACCATAATCAAAAACATTTAAAAAAAAGGTTTACTTGGCTTATGCTTTCAGAAGGTTAGAATTCAAAATGGTGGGGAAGGCATGGCAGCAGACAGGAGGACATTAGCACATTTCTATCCACATAGGAAGCAAGCAGAGAGAGACAGAGACAGACAGAGAGAGAGAGAGAGAGAGAGAGAGAGAGAGGGAGAGAGAGAGAGAGAGAGAGCAAGAAATAGGGTGAGGATATAAACCCTTAAAGCCTGCCCTTACTGTCATATTTCTTCTAGCAGGGATGATCCTCCTAAAGTTTCTATAGCCTCAGTAAACAGCACCACCTTCCAAGGACTAAATGTTTAAACAGATGTGCCTATGGGGACAGACCTCATTCCAACCATTACAGAGCCTCATAGTAGGCTTCTATGTCTAGCTCAAATATGTAAGTAATCTCCATTAGTATTGTCCCACAACTACTTGGCATCATAGGTATTTTTAGTCTCAAAACATGTGAAAAATGTAGTTAAAAACAATATTCCAGTGTTTACTTGTGGGATGTAATGGGGTTTCTCTATGTATATGTCAGAGTTGATCATAATTAAGATTTATCTTATGCTATCCCCCATCCTTCCTTAGACCGAATGCAAAACAGATGCTAACCACTTCTTCTCATATAGATACAAACAACTCTGTTATGTTGCTAGGTGATGTGGCAGATGTTACAGGATGAGTTCTTGAAATGAGATATTCACATAAATTAGAGTATGTAGAGATGATAGAACATGCCAGGGCACTGGAGAATTAGAATGCATGGGAACCTATAACTAAGAGTATTTGGATACTAAGAAAGAATTGTAATTTCTCTCATAAGAAAATTATTCCCTAAATCTACCTCATTCCTTCCGGTGATTACTTGGTGTATGACTCCATAAATTTCCATATTATGTGAGGAATAATCTTGAACTTTAGTTTGTTTTAGTTCCTTAGAATTTTTTTAAAGGCACATGATACAAATTTGATCAAATTGATTCAAATCACGCCTTGGGTAGGGAATATAATTGCATAAAACAGTATGTTAGCTAGTGGGTTTTGGCATTTTAAAAGGAGATAAAATTATGCCTGTCGGAAAGTGTATTACATGACACATTAGGTACCCCCTCTGATCATACATTTCTTCTTTTAAAAAAGCTCATTTTGATACTTAACACTGTTTTTTGTATAATATGCCCAGTAAATATCTATAGAATCATTGCTTTAAAAAAGAAAAGTAAGTTTTGTGTGTGTATGTGTGTCTTTGTACAGTATTATTTTTTAAATGAGTTTGTTGTTAATTAATTTTAAAATATAATATAATTATTTTCCTCTTTCCTTTTCTTCCTCTTACCCCTGTAGTGCCTCACCCCTACATTCAATTCCCCATACTATTCCAATTCACAGTCTCCTTTCATTTATCCATTGTTATTACATACATATATATATATGTATATATGTATATGAACAAATACAACCTGACAATTCCTTTCAGCACTACCTGCATGCATATGTTTTAGAGATGACTATTCGGTATTGGATTACCAACAAAAGGGTTCACCCCTGTGGAAACTAACTCTCCTTCTCTCAGTAGTTCTTAATTGCTTATGACTTTTTATGACTCTTTATCTAGGGGTGGGGCCTGTGAGATTCCTCCATTTACATTGTCAACATTAGTTGGGATTGTTTGAGTCTTTGTTAGACAGCCATGCTATCATCAATTTTATGGGTGCTTATTTTCTGCCATAGCTAGATGGAACAATCTCAGAGTTCCTGGTCCTCTGGCTCTTATAATCTGTCTTCCCCATCTTTTGATGTCCCTGAGTCAGTGTAGAAGTTGGGTGGTAGATGTGGAGGTAAACATACCATAGTTGGTTGTTATCTGCATTTTGACTAATTGTGGCCTTCTGGTATCTCCAAAGTAAGGAATATATAAATTATTAGAAAATAAGTATGTCTACAAGCAAAATGTCTTGATTCATCTTCAAGGAAATCTCTAATCTCATAATCCCAACTAAACAGAATTATTGTAAAGGTTTTTACATTTTACTCATTCTTGTGTAACCTCTTTATAGACAGTCTCATCACTATTACTTCTCAAGGGTTGTGGAGGCAGGGTAGGGGAAAAATTAAAGAAAGTATTAGAATTTATTAAGAAATTTTCTCTGACTTCTAAGAGTCTATGATTTTGGAACATTCAGTTAAAAACAAAAGTCCTATTCATTGGGGTTCAAAAGTAAGTGATGTCATTTATAGCTCATGATTTTTAATTTGCATATTAAAAATAACAAATGCAATGCCAAAACATTTAGTGTATGTTTGTCACTTCCCTTGCTTTTCAGCTTTTATGTCATTTTTCAAGGCAAGGAAATGATTTTGTTCTCAGGAGCATGTACGAACAGTCATCACTGGAAGGTCCCAGACCTAAGGGCCATCTCATGGGAGTTGCATCATGGAGTCCATAAAAATAAATTCAAACTATATATATATATATATATATATATATATATATATATTCACTTTTGAGAATTTTATTCAATGTATTTTGATCATATTCACCCCCCTCCAAACTCCTTCCTACCCATCCAATTTTATAATTAAAACAAAACAAGAATGTCAAGTTCAATTTGTCCTGGATACAGTGTGAAGTCAACTTTTTAAAAATAATTTATTTTTGATTTCTTCGCATTACATCTCAATCACAATCCCCTCCCTACTCCCCCCTCCAGTCCCACCCTTCCACCCTCATCCCCCTTAAACCCCCATCCTCTTTCCTTTTTTTTTAGTTCAAGGTATTTCTTTTTCCCCCAACAGCTCTCCCTTTCAGTCCAACAAATGGTTCTTTTTCTTATAACTATAAATACCATACAAAACAACAGAAATAAATAGGCCACAATTATGTGAGTTATATGGCTTAGCATACATTCCCAATGTCCAGTCCATATGTATTTGGCACCTGACTTTAACATTCTACTATCTAACCATATCCATGAGTTTAAAGTTCTATATCTAACTCAGCTTTCATACTAACTTGCCTCACAATTTTAAAAATATCTTCTTAGATCCAGAACACCCTCTTGATTCCTACACAACTCAAAATTTAACTAAGAGACTCTAGCTATCTGTTCTTCAACCACCTCAGAGACCTGAGAGGGATAAATATATCTGATTCTATAGGAAGTGCAGGGCCTGCAGCTTCCAAAACTAAGAAATGACATACCAGTGGCTGCCTGGACAGTTCCCATTTTCTCTCCATACATTACAGCATCAATCTTCAGCTGTTTGGCCCCGTTTCTCTGACAGACATTGGAAGGCAGCTATGCTCACCACTATACCACCAACGCACCCTATCTGACAGACATTGATTGTAGAGCAGGAATTGTGAAGGACTTACCTGCCCTGTCTTGGCAGAGCTAGGCTGTCGACTCACCTGCTTCCAAGTTTTGTCCTTTTTGGATAGTAGTCTGTCTACAGTTGAAGCAAGGGGTTTTTCTTGTCAAGAGAAAGGCTTACCACTAATTCAATCATCTCCTACTGGAGATTCTTCGATGCTCATCTTCTACTTGGAGTAGAATAGGGGGTGCTGTCAGGAGCTGACATGTCTCGATATCAAAAAAATCTTAAGTTAAGAAATCATCTTTGAAGCCGGGCGGTGGTGGCGCACGCCTTTAATCCCAGCACTTGGGAGGCAGAGGCAGGCGGATCTTTGTGAGTTCGAGGCCAGCCTGGTCTACAAAGTGAGTCCAGGACAGCCAAGGATACACAGAGAAACCCTGTCTCGAAAAACCAAAAAAAAAAAAAGAAATCATCTTTGAATGCCATATTCTGCAGATCTCTTGAGGTTTTTGAAGATGCCCTATCTATCCTTATATTTAGATAAGCAAATATTGCTTGTCTCTTAGCAACTTGATTTCTGAGTAGCTTAGGAAATAACTGTGATAGACTGTCATAGTAACTAACAAAATGACACGTTTGCATGACTATTAGTTTGCATTTCTTAATTATCCTAAACAGTTTATGACGGTTGGTAGCAAGAGGTCAAAACTTTACATTTCATTTTTAAGCATTACTAGGAACAATACCTTTAAGAAGCGTTACCCTTAATTTTGTATCAATATACAAAGATCAATACCAATGTGGCCAAATATAATCTTAATTTTGTATAAATATACAAAGATCAATACCGATGTAGCCCAGTACAATCTTAATTTTATACCAATATACAAGGGCCAATACCATTGTGACCAAATATAATCTTAATTTTGTATCAATATACAAAGATCAATACCAATGTAGCCCAATACAATCAATTTTGCGTTAATATACAATGATCAGTAACAATTTAGCCAAATATAATATTAATTTTGTATCAATATACAAAGGTATAAGGCAATATTCAATAACCTGTCCTTTTTTCTTGATCTTTCCTATACTATGTCTATGTCCCATTTTTCTCAAGTCTGTTCACTCCTACATAGGAGAGAAAGAAGGATACAGAAAAGAAAAAGAGAGAAGTCCCTGGGTCTAACCTCCAAAACCCATTTAACAAGACCATTTAACAGCTTGTAGTCTTTTCCCCTAAATAACAAAATTTTCTATTATCCATCAAATAACCAAAGGGGGGGGACACCCTCCCCACCTTCTGGGGATGGGACGTTGTTCTCTTAAAATGGTGAAGTCAACTTTTAATAGCTTAGGTTTATACCAGAAGACTATGCACCTCTCAGCACTCATCTGAGAAACTTCTTTGTGAAATAGATGGCCATTATACCAGAGACCTGCAACTTGTCATTGCTCATGGAACAGAAGACTGAAGGATGATTAGTCCTAAGTGGGATAGCTACATCACATCTCTTCCTCCCCAGGCTAGCAAATCATTGTGGTAGAAGGGGAGGAAAGATTATGAGAGCCGGATGAGTTAGGAGACAAGTATACACAAAACCTGTGCAAAATCAACCCAAGTGAATATCCCTGTGTGAAGAGGAGAGTTGAAAATGAAGTCTCACCCCTAGCTGAGGATCTACTGGTAACTGACTGGTACTGGAAGAGGGAGAGACTGTTTTATTTAAGGGCATGATCTCTGGTAGTTTGGTCACTCCTAGCAGAAGGTCACATAACCAAAAATATATGTGCACTAGAAATTGGTGTGTGTTTTTAAAGTTATCATGTTGTACTTTTTGAAGATTTGATGTGGGCTGTTAGTTTGAGAGTGTGATGGTTAATTTCAGTTGTCAATTTGATTAGATTGAAAGGTTTTTTTTCTCACATTTTCTTAATGCATATTCTTCTAGCTGTATCCATGAAGTTATTTCCATAAAGCTTAGCATATGAATCAGCATTGTGATGAGGAAAGGCACATTGTAAGTGTGAGTGCTGAACTCAGTGGAACAAAAGGCATAATCTTGATCTTTCATAAGCAGTCACATGTTTTTGTAGCCTCCATTAACTGTGAGCATTAAATTGCATATTCTCCAGCCTTGAAATTGTCATATTCTCCAGGGAGTCTGGAGGTCTTAAGCCTGGAACTAGTGCTACATCATGGAGCCTTCAGCATTTAAAATAGAACAGTTACTAATTTCATAATCCTGCAGCCTTCAGATAGGTACTTTAGTACTGTATGGCATTTAAATCTAGAAGGGGAGCTTGATCCTCTCATAGTTATATTCACATTTATTAGTTATGTAAATCCTGGCCAACATAAGAGTAATAGATATAGTGATATATGTATCATTTTTGCTGTTTTCATTAGTTACTTCTGGTTTTGTGGCACAGAGTCTCGTGTATCTCAGGCTGACCTTGAACTCCTGATCCTCCTGTTTCTATCTTCTAAATGCTGGGTTACTGGCATGCATCATCATGCCCAGCTAGTGTTTTACTTTTGAAATTGAGGCATAATGGAATCTGATGTGAAAAAGAGATGGCGATTTTTTCTCCCTAATAATGAGTTGATTAAATGTGGGTACTTTTCAAAACAGTTTGCAGGAAGTGAAGAAGTAAGGTTTATCATATTTTACCTAGAAATGTGGAAAGAATGCAAGTGGTTGATCTATGAACAATTTTTGTCACTAGATTGATTTATTGAAGTTCCATTCCATAGTTCAGATTCTTGATCCTCACTCCTTAACCATATATATATATGCAAATGCAAAGAACACAAATCCATCTCTCTTGCTATTTCCCAATATCTAAATGCAAACGGTTACTTTAGTCCATCCACATTTCCTCTATAGCTCTCCTAATCTTTCATGAAATTTAAACGGAAAAGTTTCATCTTGAAGAGTATAATGGAATTTGCATGATTCAATTTAATTTATATTTCAAAAATTCCTAGACACCAGCTAGTGTTTGAATTTGTTACAGATAACTCCTTTCTAAAGAATAAACAGTGTGTGTAATTTAAACCATCAGGATTTGGAAGCAAAATTACATGCAGGAGGCATGCGCTCCTGAAAATAATAATCTACATTTATAACAGATATCAAGGGAGATGCAGATAATACACCAGGGTTTTTGTGGATGTTATCAGTCACCCTCAACCAATTACATACAAGGCATTGTCTCAACAATGACTTAGCAGCACATTCCAATTTGACCATCCTCCAAAGTATTTTCTCAAGACTTATCTCTGACGTGACCTGTCAAAAGACCCCCTGAGACTCAGTAGGATGTGCATAGTTTTCCCCTTTTGACTTGGGATGATACTGATTCTTCTTCAAACTCTCCAGTGCTGGCTAATAGAGGCCAGTGATATGTGGCTTGTTGTTGGTACCTTATACAAGTTTTACTGATATGATATACTGCATTGACTGAAGGTTCAATATCTGTGCCATTAACTATTGAAACAGCCATATTGGGAACAGTTAAGATATTTCCATATGATTGTTGATGCTACAGGTACTGCAATGACCTTGACTTGCAGCACATTGTTTGAAAACTGCAGAAGTATTGGTCAGGGACTCACCTATGAGTGCTCAACATCTCTTCTCAACTTTGACACCAATCATGTTCCCTTTATATCAACTTTAGCATTCTGACATTCTTTTCTTATGGGGTGAATTATTTTTTTTAAAAGGTTTCTTAATAACTTGTGAAAATTGAACACTGAGAAGCCCTGCCTTCAATCAGGCTGGAATTAATGAGAAAGCATCTAAGTTTAATGAGAAGTAAGACACACATTTTAATTAATGACACACCAATAATATTTTATGTTTGGAAGAATCTGGATTGAAGGAATAAAATAGCGTATCTTATTGTACCAAAGACTTAATCGTGGGCTCTAAATCATTTTATGGGTTAGAGATACTTAAAAAAGAACAACCTTAGGAAAAGACATCCCTGGAGATAGGGAATTGAGTAAATACTGTTGGTAATGTACATATATTCTGCCTATTATAAGACATACTTCTTAAGAAATGAAATATGGCAAGCATATTACTCAGGGCAGTTCAGAAATTAAGAACTAATTACATACAAATATATGCATACATACATGTGAATACATATATACACATATATATGTATACTTATGAATTTATAATATATATGTGTCTTCATTTATTCTAGCAAGTTTTAAAAGTTTTCTCAAGCATAGACTTATATAAATGAAATTTCTGTATCAAGAATATTATCTAGCTCAATATAAATCAGTGTGTTTGTATGTATGCTGATATAGATAGGTGAAAGATACCTAGAAATAAATACATAGAGAGACAGATATCTCTATATAAGTGAATGTGGATCAATACATCCATAAACAAATCTGACTATGTCTGTCTACTGTCTATCATTCAATTTAGCTATCCATTATCTATCTATCTATCTATCTATCTATCTATCTATCTATCTATCTATCTACCTATCTATCTATCTATCCATCATCCATCCATCCATCATCCATCATCTATCTATCTATCTATTTATCTGTCTGTCTGTCTATCTATCCATGTATGTATGTATGTATGTATGTATGTATGTATGTATGTATGTATGTAAACATGTATGTATAATTATTGTAAATAATTGGATCATGTAATTATGGAGAAGCTGCCCCAGAACCAGAGTCATCAAGTTTGAGACCTAGAAAATGCAGGGTGCAAGACGTGCAAACCATGGGAGCTGAAGGGCTGAGTTCCAGTCGAAGACATGAAAGGAAGCATATCCTAGCCCACCAAGGAGACAATGCAAAGTCATTCTTCTGTTTAGCTCTTAAGCTGATGAGATGAGGTCTAACTGCATGAGAGAGCAATTTGCTCTGCATGTCAATTCCAATGTTAATCTCACCCAGACAGATCTGTACAGACACACTCAGAATCATGTTTGATCAAATAGCTGGGCACCCGATGCCCATGTATGCTGATACATAAAATGAGCAATCACTGCAGGATGATAATCAGTCTATGCAAACACCTGAGTCAGTATATGAAATGGGAAGTAGTCTAAGATTGTTTTTCCTGCATAAATGAGTACAATGAATCCTCCTAGAATGAAGGCTGATCTTGTGTTTGAGAAACAGAAAAACCACAGTGTGACTGAGTTAGGTAATGTCTTGAACTTTCACTGAAATGGAGGGATGAAAGTGCACTGAAGGGATTCTTCCTCCTGCGTGATCACACTTCTGTAAAGGGGATGATTTGGGGATGTT
The DNA here is from genome assembly GCA_907164525.1 of Lophiomys imhausi. Lineage (NCBI taxonomy): Eukaryota > Metazoa > Chordata > Mammalia > Rodentia > Muridae > Lophiomys > Lophiomys imhausi. Next base: position 1,404,921 of record CAJQZJ010000165.1, read on the forward strand.
TCTTCATTTTATGCAGAACAGTGAGCTGGGGGAATAAGTGAGCCTTGAAAACAATATGTTCAGTGAAACCAGGCAAGTGCAGAAGGCCACATGTGACATGATTCCAATTAGGAAATATTATATAAGCTATTTCAGACAGTCAGATCCACAAAAAACATAGCTACACTCTCAGTTGACTGGGTGGCTCTTCTAGTCACTATAGACTTCCCCACCAACCACTCAATACTGGTTTACTTGACAGATTTAGGCATCCTTGCACACTCTCCCTTGACTCAGCCTTAATCGACATTCATTGTTTATTCTTTGACCTTGATTCTACCTTCCCTGACACTTATCTCTGTATAATTGTGTACACCCCTTATTCTACATTAAATTGTTTACACTCTGATTACATTATGTAGTTTCTCTATTCCTGAAAGAGATATGGTTGGTAGACTTGTATATGAATGCTGTAGGAAATATGTGAAGAGTTCTTCTAAAAAATGAAACAGTAAAAATAAAATAACAATCATGACTGAAAAATCAGCCTGGTGTGGGAGAAGCCATCATCACAGGGTGAGACTAGAAGGTATAGGGCATTGCCTGAGAGAGCCAACCCTTATGATCTAAGTGTAACTACCCTCTACTGTGAGTGTTACCACCAGAGCCACAATCCCAAGTGATGTTAATGATAACACAATCATCTTATAGGGTGGGCTTCACACCTTTCCCTTCTTGGCTTATTGAAGGAATTAAAAAAAATCAAAGTATATATACAAAATTCAAATTGTCCCAAGTATACAGTCACTTGTCAGATACAGCTTGAGTGTAAGTTCTTAAAATAGGATAACTACATTAAATACAATCCAGTTGCAAGTGAATATTATCAGATTATCAACTATAGCATATTAAAAGAGACTAGATATAATTACAAAAACCATCTATGTTTGGGCATACTGATCATTAGATATTTCTTTAGGGGCATATATGTTTGAATTTAATAACACAGCTAGAATCTAGAAAATTCATAGATTCTAGTTAATTGGCCTTGTTATGTTAGATGATACAGCCATTTAATTGCCATCTGCATAGTGTTAATGTCTATTCTATTCTGTTCATCTTATAGCACTTAATCATACTCAAGTAGACACATACTGGATATGTCCATCTGTTTAATCTATTTGAGTAAGTTTCCCCAAATGTAAGGAAGACCCTGACTATTCAGACTTAGAATAATATGGATCTTACTAAGTTATCCATATCATCATTTTTCCAAACATGACATCCTTGATTTTGTCTTAGTATGAATGACTCACTTGGGCTTGCTCATCTATGAAAGCTCATTTTTAAGTATCTTTAAACATTTTACTGGTGTGTGTGTGTGTGTGTGTGTGTGTGTGTGTGTGTGTGTGTATGTGTACATGCACATATGTACACAAGAGTGTAGTTGCTGCCTGTAGAGGTCAGAAGAGGGCATCTTCCTGACTAAAACTGGAGTTGTTAGTGGTTGTGAGTCTCCCAATTTGGGTGCTAGGAACCAAACTCTCTATGTGTGAAGGAATAAGAACTCAAACTAACCAGCACACTGTGTTCACTGTAAGGATGTTATAGGAGGTTTATTAGTATTCTTGTTGTTATGACAAAAGATAGAATAAAAGCAACTTTAAGAAAAGGAAGTTTGTTTGGTGTAACCATAATGGTTGGGAAGTCATGGTCATTTGAGTGTGAGACAGGGGCAGAGAAGGAATGATGAATGCTGGTGCTGTGTTTATATTTCCTCTTTTCTTTCATCTGGGACTGCAGCCTACGGGTTAGTGCTGCTGATACATCCTATGAGTCTTTCCACCTGAGTCAAACACTCATGGAAACAGCCTTACAAATAAGGCCAGAGATTTGTCTTCTAGGTGACCATAAATCTCATCAAATTGACAATCAAGGTTATCTATTGCAGGCTTATGAAGGAACATTGGTTATATACACAAGTGTCCTTCTGTATGTATACCCTTGATGGCCTCAAAAGTTTTGTGTTGTTTTTAAAGAGAACATGAGTCATTCAAATGTCTGGATTTGTAGGATTTTTTGGGTTTTTCCATTAAATGAGTACAGTATTTTGCTTATAAATGGTTATCATTTGCTTATGGAGAGAGTGAATTGTATATAATGTTAAAAAAGATGGTGAGGTTTCTTACTGACTTAAGAGGATTGCATGTGTGTGTATTTGACATGTTATATACCATAATGGGAAGAATAAGATTCCCTAATAACAGTTCTAAAGTTGCCTGTGTCCCATTAAATCTAATAGAAGAGAAAGTGGGGAAAATTCTTGAATTCATTGCCACAGGTGACACCTTTCTGAACAGAGCACCAATAGCTCAGGCTCTAAGACCAACAATCAATAAATGGAACCTCATGAAACTGAAAAGCTTCTGTAAGGCAAAGGACACTGTCATTAGAACAAAATGGCAACCTACAGATTGGGAAAAGATCTTTACCAACACATCCGACAGAGGGCGAATATTCAAAATTTATAAAGAACTCAAGAAATTAAACACCAAGAAACCCAATAATCCAATAAAAAAACAGGGAACAGAGCTAAGGAGAGAATTCCCAAAAGAGGAATCTCTAATGACCAAGAGTCACTTGAAGAAATGCTCAACATCCTTAATCATCAGAGAAATACAATTTAAGATGACTCTGAGATTCCATCTCACACCTATCAGAATCACTAAGATCAAAAACTCAAATGACAGCATATGGTGGTGAGGTTGTGGAGAAAAGGGAACACTCCTCCATTGCTGGTGAGAGTGCAAACTTGTACAACCACTATGGAAATCAGTCTGGTGGTATCATAGAAAACTTCACATAGCTCTACCTCAAGACCCAGCCATACCACTCGTGGGTATACATCCAAACAATTCCTCACCAAACCACAAGGACTTTCCCTCATCTATGTTCATAACAGCTTTATTTGTAATAGCTAGAAACTGGAAACAACCCAGATGTCCCTCAACTGAAGAATGGATAAAAGAGCTGTGGTAGATTTGCACAATGGAATACTACTCAGCCATCAGATACAAGGAAATCATGCAATTTACAACCAAATGGATGGAACTAGAAAAGCTCATCCTGAGTGAGCTAACCCAGACCCAGAGAGATGCACATGGCATCTACTCACTTATAACTGGATTTTAGCCATATAGTACAGGTTAACTACCCTCAACCAACAGACTGAGAGGATCAGGAACATAGACTTTGTTACCTGTTAGTGGGACACTTTGCCCTAGTGGTACTGCCATGTAGGCCCCCAGTGCAAGAGGAAGCTCTTAGCCCTCATGTGACTGCTGAACTGAAGGGGGCTGATATGCAGGGTACCCCACACTGGAGGAGTAGGATAGGTGGGAGAAGGGGGAGAGAATGGGCCTGGGATGGATGGAGGAGGGGTCTGTGATAGAGATGTAGCTTGAGGTAATAAATAAACATTAAGAAAAGATGTCTGTGTCCTATTCTTATAACATGATTATATTAGGTTGAATGATGGAGAAATAGCAAAAACATACACATTAATGTGGGAGATAAACTGACTTTAAGATACAATATGTTATTTTAGATGATCTGAGTTAGATAAAGGAGTCAAAACAAAGGAGAATTAAGGAAGCATTTGAAAGTCTGGCAGGGATGACATTCACTATGGTTGCAGATGGAGGAACGCTGTTATAGTAATCAACTGGGGAAGATTCTATGAACCAGAGGATGGGCCTCTGAACTTCCTGGAGTGGCTGCAGAAAGGTGGACAGGTCCTTCCCATACACTGAAAAATAGAACAGCACAGTGATCCAGGGAAACATACTGTGTCAACTTGACAGCACCAACAGTCTTCTTAGGGGGTCGCCCATTGACAAGTTGCCTTGGCCAGGTTGGACTATGCCCATGCTTTTGGGGAATTTCCTTGACTGGTGATTGATGTAGGAGGTACCCAGCCCATTCTGAAGGGCACTGTCCCTAGGCAGGTGAGTCTGAGCTGTGTAATAACTCGCTAAACATAAGCCTGTGAGCAAGCCAGAAAATGAGCTGACAACTGCCATTCTTCCACTGTTACTGCCTTGGTTTTCTGACTTCAGTTTCTACCCTGACTTCCCTCAGTGATGGACTGCTACCTGGAAATGTAAGCTGAACAAACTCTGTCTTCTGTAAACTAGTGTTCATCAGAGTGTTTTATCATAACATGAGAATCCAACTAGAGCACCTTGTTTACTCTGCCTTTGATAACATCTAAGACATCGTTTAAATATGTGTTTCACTTGTGCATAGATGGTGTTTGGGTGGAGATTGAGATGTCTACAACACTGAAATTGTTTGCATAATTGTGTGTTCACACATTATGTTAATTTTCAAATGGATTCCTGTCACAGTGTCTCATAAACCCCCATGGTTTCTGTATCCCCAAACTCACCCCCTCACCACAGCTAATAAAAAACTAAGGATATTTTCTTTTTAAAAAATTATTAGTTTATTTTTTCAAGTTACCTCTTAATCAAAGTCCCCTCCCTCCACCCTTCCCGATTCCTCTCTCCCTCCTTCTTTTTCAACTCTGCCTTCTCCTCCTCAGATGAGGGGAGCCCCCACATATCAAACCCATTCAGTTCATCAGTCACCTGAGGGCTAAGAGCTTCCTCTTGTATTGGGGCTTGATATGACATCCCATCTAGGGTAAGGTGTTCCACTAACAAGCAACAGGGTCCATAACTTGCTGCTGGGTGGAGTTTTTCCTAGGATAGTTATGCTACGTTCCTGTCTGTTTGGGTCTGTGCACTGTAGGAGGTTGTCCTATGCTATATGGTTGATATCCACATATAAGAGAGTATATACCATGTGTATCTTTCTGGGTCTGAGTTAGCTCACTTAGGATGAGCTCTTCTAGATCCACCTGTTTGGTTTCAAATTGCATGATTTCCATGTTTCTGATAGTTGTGTAGTATTCCATTGTGTAAATGTACCACAGTGTTTTTTTTTTTTTTTTTTTATCCATTCTTCAGTTGAAGGACATCTGGGTTGTTTCTATTTTCTGGCTATTTTGAATAAAGCTGCTATGAACATTGTTGAGGGAATGTCTTTGTGGTTTGATGGAGAATCTTTTGGATATATGCCCAGGAGTGATATGGCTGGCTCAAGTTAGAGCCATTATCAATTTTGTAAGATATTGCCAGATTAATTTCCAAAGTGGTTGTGCGCGTTTTTTGCACACCCACCAGCAATGGAGGAGTGTTCCTCTTTTTCCACATCCTTGCCAGCATGTGCTATCTTTTTGAGTCTTTGATCTTAGCAATTCTGATGGGTGAGAGATGGAATCTCAGAGTCGTTTTGGGTTTCATTTCCCTGATGACTAAGGATGTTGATCATTTCTTCAAGTGCTTCTCAGCCTTTAGAGCTTCCTCTTTTGTGAATTCACAGGTTAGTTCTGTACCCCATTTTTTGATTAGATTATTTTATTTTCTGGTGTTTAATTTCTTGAGTTCATTATATATGTTGGATATTAGCCTTCTGTTGGATGTGGGGTTGGTAAAGATCTTTTCTCAATCTGTAGGACACTGTTTTGTTCTAATGACAATATCCTTTCCCTTACAGAAGCTTTTCAATTTCATAAGGTCCCATTTATTGATTGTTGGTTTTAGAGCCTGAGCTATTGATGTTCTGTCCAGTAAGTTGACACCTGTGCCCATGAGTTCGAAGCTTTTCCCCGCTTTCTATTCTATTAGATTTAGTGTTTGAATTTTTGTTTAGGTTTTTAATCCACGGGGACTTAAGTTTTGTGCAGGGTGATAAATATGGGTCTATTTGCATCCGTCTACATGTTGAGATCCAGTAAGATCAGCATCATTTGTTGAAGATGCTTTCCTTTTCCATTGTATGGTTTAGGCTTCTTTGTCAAAGTTTATTGATCATAGGTGTGTGGGTTTATTTCTGGGTCTTTGATTTGATTCCATTGGTCATCCAGTCTATTTCTATGCCTGCCAGTACCATGCTGTTTTCATTACTATTGCTCTGTAGAACAGCTTGAAATCAGGGATGGTGATACCTCCAGATGTTCTTTTATTGTACAGGATTGATTTAGTTATTCTGGGTTTTTTTGTTTTTCCATATGAAATTGAGAATTGTTCTTTCAAGGTCTGTAAAGAATATAGTTACTTTCTAAGCTAATCAGAAATAAACCTGCTACGAGACAAGCAACATCAGCTTACCCTAATATAAGAGATAGATAGGGCCTCTTCAAAAACCTCAAGAGAGCTGCAGAATATGGCATTCAAAGATGTTTTTGTTTATATCAAGATATATCAACTCCTGACAGCACACCCTATTCTCCTCCAAGTAGAAGATGAACATCGAAGAATCTCCAGTGGGAGATGATTGAATTAGTCGCAAGCCTATCTCTTGGTAGGAAAAGCCCCTTGCTCCAACTGTAGACAGAATGCTGTCCAAAAAGGACAAAACCTGGAAGCAGGTAAGTTGACAGCCTAGCTCTGCCAAGACAGGGTTGGTAAGTCCTTCATAATTCCTGCTCTACAATCAATGTCTGTCAGAGAAATGGGGCCAAATGACTGAAGATAGATGCGGTAATGTATGGAGAGAAAATGGGAACTGTCCAGGCAGCCACTGGTATGTCATTTCTTAGTTTTGGAAGCTGCAGGCCCTGTACTTCCTATAAAATCAGATATATTTATCCCTCTTAGGTCTCTGAGGTGGTTGAAGAACAGATAGCTAGAGTATCATAATTAAATTTTGAGTTGTTTAGGAGTCAAGAGAGTGTTATAGATCTAAGAAGATACTTTTAAAATTGTGTTGCAAGATAGTATGAATGTTGAGTCAGATATAGAACTTTAAACTCATGGAAATGGTTAGATAGTAGAATGTTAAAGTCGAGTACCAAATACATATGGACTGGACATTGGGAATGTACGCTAAGCCATATAACCCTCATAACTGTGGCCTAATTACCTCTGTTGTTTTGTATTGTATTTATTATTATAAGAGAAAGAGCCATTTGTTGGACTGAAAGGGGAAACTGTAGGGGGAAATAAGATATACCTTAAACTTAAAAGAAAAAAAAAAAGGGAAGAGGATGGGGGGTTGAGGGTGAGAGGGTGGGACTGGAGGGGGAATAGGGAGGGGACTGCAATTGAGATGTAACTTGAAGAAATTAAAAAATAAAGGAAAAAAAAGAATTGTGCTGGTATTTCAGTAGGAATTGTACTGAATCTTTATATTGCTTTGGCAGGACGGCCATTTTTATTATGTTGATCCTACCTATCCATGAGCATGGGAGATCTTTCCGTCTTCTAACATCTTCAATTTCTTTCTTCAGGGACTTGAAATTCTTGTAGTATAGGTCTATCACTTGCTTGGTTAGAGTTACCCCCAGGTATTTCATATTGTTTGTGAAGGGTGTCATTTTCCTGATTTCTTTCTTGGCCCATTTATCTTTTGTGTAAAGAAGGGCTACTGATTTTTTAGAATTAATTTTGTATCCAACCTCCTTGTTGAAGGTGTATAGCTGTAGGATTTCTCCTGAATTTTTGGGGTCACATTTTCACCAGTTGTTCTCTACACTGAGCATCTGTCTATAAAGCTTTTAATTGTACAGTTCAAAGTATTTATATCCTATAATGTTAAAGATATAAAGATGATTGCCCTGGAAGCCATTTCACATTTTAACCACTGAAATTTTTTTTCATGAGAAACTATTTAAGGTCTTAAATCAAAAGGTATCATTTTAATCTCACATATTTTATGAAAATGGAAAAAAATAGTGGAATGGTAAATTTTAGTACTATTAAAAATTAGTGGAAAATGATAAAAATTAGTACATTAAATTTTCTTATATCACACACACACAGACACAACACAGACACATATATGTATATGTATATATATATATATATATATTTATCTCAACATATATAATTTTTCTCTTTTGCTGGATATTGGGAATTAACTTTCTTGAAATAGGAAATAAATCCTGAGACAATAGGAGCTACTGTGATTTTTGAAAACCATTATGTTAAAGGAAAATTCTTTGTTGCATGAGACTTTTACAGATGGGTGTTATTCTTTCTTATCATCAAACTGATTAAGCCAAAATCAAAGTACATGAGAGAAAACAAAAGAGTTCTACTCAACAGCTGCTACATTATCAAGAATTGTGATACATTTCTTTCCTTGAACTTATGGGGTTCAATTTGGCCCTTAATTATTACGAATTAAGGAAATTAATTTTCTCTTTCAATAGTCATGAAACTGAAAATTATGGATGCTTTATTTTTTGGGTTATTTGTTGTTTAGTATCAGGGACAGTATTTCAGATCAATCTAGATTTCACTCAATCTTCTTCTAAGAAGAAATTAATATGTCTCCAGAGATAACTTTACAAGAACTGAGTCAAAAACATAACTATGGAGCGGTGTTGTAAATTGAATTTCTGTCTCACACATACCATGAAGCACCCCCTACACCTCCAAAGCCTGGAAAAAGGGATAAAAATCAAGTCCCAACAATGCAACTGCTTGAGGAGCTTCAAGTTTTACTTAACTTTTCATGAACAGCCTCTGTCAATTTCTAGTTTCTTCGGTTTTGCCCTCTGGGGCCTGAAATTAATAGGTATTGGGCTAATCTGCCTGTGTTTTTCTTCCTTAATGGTCTCTCGTATGTTACTTCTTTCAAGGAGTTTGTCCATTTTATCTACGATTCCAGATTAATTAATAAAATTATAATTTTAAATCTTTATTATCATTTAAATAAATGTAGAATTTACAATAATGCCATTTCTCTTATTTAAAAAAAAATGATCTGTCCTTTCCAAACAACAGAAAATAAAAACAAAACCAAAAAACTTCCATCAATATTTGTTAGCTTGAATGTATCCAGAATGAAACTGGATAGCATGCTCAGACACCATCTATCAGTATCATGGCAAAGTAGGGTGAATGTAGAAGAAGAAATGTAAGACTTCAGAACA
>CAJQZJ010000165.1:1440494-1548650 GCA_907164525.1 Lophiomys imhausi
AAATAAATAAGAGTTAAATAAATAATAACTTAAAAGTTCGGTTTCACAATCCACTTATGTATTTGTGATGGAGTTATTGGGCATAAAGGAATGTATTCTACTGCAAAGGATAGTGATGCTCTTGACATCCACTAATAGACAATCTGACAAACAAGGGTTTCATTATTCACACACATTAAGAAGTGTTTAGGAATCCGTTGTTTCCTCTACTTAACATGTCCTGATAAGTTCTTGAGAGATCAAAGCACACTTGTTTTGTTTCCCTCCAGTTTGATAAATGTTAAAAGGATACAAGTTTCAAGATCTGGGGTAAAATGTATCTGGGATAAAAACGTAACATACTTGGGTTCATTCACTGATGAATCATAGGTCAGATATTCTTTTTTCATGTGTACTACCTAGTGAATTTTAAGACTAGTGTTGGAAGGAGGTGTACCTCAGTTGGAGAGTGCCTAGCATAGCAGGCATAGAGCTCTGGGTTTCATCCCAGGCACCCTAAAAGTCAGTGGTTCTTAACCTTCCTAATGCTGGGACCTCATCTCCTTCATGTTGTGGTAACCCCAACCATAAAGTTTTTTTTGTTGCTACTTCATAATTGTAATTTTGGTACTGTTATAAATTGTAAAGTGTTTTCCTATGGTCTTAGGAAACCCCTGTGAAAGGGTCATTTGACCCCTAAATGGGTCATGACCCACAGATTGAGAACCCCTTATGCTATAAACTGGGTATGGTATAATTCTAGCTCTCAGAAGGTAGAGACAAGAGGATCAGAAGTTTGAAACTATTTCTACATGGGAAGTTCCAGGCAAGTCTGGAGTACATAGATGATTTGAAGAAAAATAAGTATTTGTTACTTTGTCTTTCATCTTTTACCATTAATTTTCCATGTATATCAAGACTACCATTATTTTTCAGATACTGATTACTTAGGAGGAAATTGCTTTCATGAATTTTAAAAGAAATGCATTGCTGTTAATAACTGAGCAATTACCATTTCCTCATAAACTTAGCATTTTAATTTGATTTGTGAAATAACTCTGTGAATATATATGTGTGTGTGTGTGTGTGTGTGTGTGTGTGTGTGTGTGATCATTTTATAAATGAGAGCAGTCTAGTTATTTAAGAGATTATGTCTGTGCTGTGACTTTGAACTAAGTTAAGTCTGGACTCAGACTTTGAACTTGGCATTCTGGGCCAGGAATTTGCCTCTTGCTGTGTATGATTAGTTGTAGGAATTCTATAGTGTGTTTTCTCACTGCTGATGTTAGCTTCCCTTCTCCAGCAGTCTGTAGCATGGGGACCTTCCCTTCTGTCTCTTTGCAGGTCTCTATGCCTGACCTTAGTAGGCTGTTTTCAGACTTTGAATTCTGTATGATCCTCCTTATTATTATGATTTCTCATTGTTATTATTTTTATTGAGTTGTCTGACAAGCTGAATCATTCTAGTTCCTGTGATGGTCAGAATGATCGATTCCCACGTTTTAAACAGTCAGTGTTTCTTACAGAATAATGCACTACAAAAACCATATTCTTCTTGTGGACTTTGTTTGCAACTGTATTGCCAGAAATTTCTTCTCCTTCAAACATACAACCATAAGAAATATAGAAAGGAACTTTATGTATGACATCAGGGTAAATTTATTCCAGGCATGTTAATCTCATGTCAGGGATGAGTGGACATTTCTCAAGTGATACTCTGATGGAAAAATAATTTTCATGCTAACGTTTGGTATATGTGCTAAAAATTCTTATGGTGCTGGAACAGGAGCTGAGTGTTCTACAGCTTTATCTAAAGGCAGCAGAAGGAGGATGTCTCCTGCGGGAATCCAGGAGGAGGCTATCTTCCACGCTGGGTGGAGCCTGAGCATAGGAGACCTCATAGCCCACCTACACAATGATGCACTTCCTCCACCAAGGCTACACCTACTCCAATAAAACCACACTTTCTAGTACTGCAACTTGCTATGGCCAAGTATTTGAACACTTGGATCTATGGAGGCCATTCCTATTCAAACCACCACAAGGGTGTAAAGTTTTGCTGTGCCTTTTGCTACTGGTGAACTCACTTTTAGTTACATTTTATATCAATAAAATTCATCCTTCTGCTAGTGCTCAGTGCTTTTTCATGCCCATTCCATTATGTCTGATACTATGCTTGTCTTTTTAATAGTAGACTTTAGGCCTGGAGAAACGAGTGTTTTTCTTCCAGAGGACCCAGGATTGATTTAAAGCATCCGTACAGCAGTTCACAACTCAGGGGATAAAATGATGTCTTCTGACCTCTGTGGAAACTGCACACATGTGGGTTACAGACATACTTGCAGTCAAAATGCTCATACCTTTAAAAATAAAAAAGAAAGAAATACTGGGTTTCATAAGACTATTTTTGTAGAGTTGTGTAATGTCCTTTGATCATGCACACCTTCATGTTACCCTTTCTCTGCCTACTCCCAAGTCTCCTTCATTAATCTGATATCTCATATGCACATAAATGTTCTTAGATATTTACACAAAATCTAAAACCCAATATTGACAAATGAGAGAAAACTTGATATGTGTCTTTCTGAAAGTAACTAAATTTGCTTAATATGTTCATTTCTATTTACAAAGATTTTTGCAGTTGAAATAATTTTGTTCTTCTTTCTAGCAAAATATGTCTTCATTGAGTATTCACAGCATATGTACTTAATGAGTCCTCTGTTATGGACAATGGCATTCATATATATAAGCTAATATTATTCTATTTGACATTTGTATTGAGAATGTGTTTTGGCTATAATATTTTCAACCTATCAATATCCAAATTTGAAGTGTCCTTATAATTGAATATACTGTCTAATTCAATTTTGGTACTCTATTAATTAGAATTTTAATTAGAATATATGTTTCATTTAAATTAAGTGCAATGGTGTAATATATTGGATTAGTTTTTCAACTCAGTGATGTTTGCATATTTATTTTGTTTGTTCTTTGATGAGCTTTCCCATTACTTGGTTGTTTTTGTGGGTGAATTCAAACTTATTGCAGTAGTTCTATATTACATTTTAACTATATTTCTTTGTGTTAATTTTTAGCATGTGTGTGTGTGTATATGAGTGTGTGTGTGTGTGTGTGTGTGTGTCTATGTGCACCTGCATGCAGGTATCCTCAGAGACCAGAAGATATCAAAATAGAACAGGAATCTTCTGTAGCTGGAGTTACAGGTAGTTTGAGTCACCTGATGTGTATCAAACTTGTGTCCTCAGCAAGAGTAGCAAGACTTCTTAAACACTTTTTTTTTTGCTATTTTGACATTTTTGCATCTCTCTATGATTTTAGAATTAGCTTCTCTATTCATGGAAATCACCAAAATTGTTCCCCAACTGCACCAGGAACACTGGATAGGATGTTATTGTAACTATAAATATGTGGAGAATTGACACAACAACAATATTGAGTAATAAACACAGTTCACAAATAAATCATAGTACTTTTATGTTTAAGATTTTTGCTCTTGAAATATTCCATAATTTTCACAGTAAAAGTCTTACATGCTACTAGATTTAATGTATATATTTATTTACTGACCCATTATTATGAATTATAATTGTTTCCACATGTTACTTTCAATAGTTCATGGTTATATGTAATATTTCAATAGTTAAATATGTGCACATATTCGTTATGTCCTCCCCTAGTGCTAAATATATGTTAAGTTTGGGAAGAAGTATAGAATTTTTAAGAGTCTTAAACTGTATTCCAGATACATTAGTTGATTCACATAATATACTTAGATTTTCTTTTACAATTAGATTAATATTTCTGACTTGTATCAATAGATCTCCAAGATAAAAAAAATGATACTACTTCATTGACTTGAGGTAAATCCCAACTTTATATCCCCCACAGCCCCTCCCAGAGTCTGCTTAGACAGTATACACAGTGGCTGTTGAATCACTGGCCTTCAGCACTGTCTACATGAGAAGCTTTTATATATATGGGAAATATCTGTACTTGTTACTACTTCTTTATGCACCATCACAGACTGCCCCCAAAGGACAAGCTGTGAAACTTTGCTCTCTTCACAGCCCTTTAGTTTCCTAAACAAAATATCCTTGTAAAGCAAAAATTTTATTTCACATATTTCAAATCTTAAAGACTTGAGTTTTCTTAGCTTAATGGATTGGCTAGGACTTTCTGATCTATCTTGGGTAGAAGTTGTGAGGGAGGGCAGTATTTCTTCCTCATTTAAGAAGGAATTGTTCCTTTTGGTGTGTTGGTTGTAGTACAGATATCCTGTACGATATAGGAACTGTCCAGGCAGTCATTGGTATGTTCTTTCTTAGTTTTGGAAGCTGCAGGCCCTGCACTTCCTATATAAGCAAATATATTTATCCCTCTCAGGTCTCTGAGGTGGTTGAAGAATAGACAGCTAGAGTCTCATAGTTAAATTTTGAATTGTTTAGGAATCAAGAGGGTGTTATAGATCTAAGAAGATACTCTTCAAAGTGTGTTGCAAGATAGTATGAATGTTGAGTCACATATAGACCTTTAAACTCATGGAGTTGGTTAGATAGTAGAATGTTAAAGTCAGGGGGCAAATATGTATAAACTGGACATTGGGAAGGTATACTGGGCCATTTAACTCTCATAAATGTGGCATATTTATATCTATTGTTTTGTATAATACTTACTGTTATAAGAGAAGGAACCATCTGTTGGACTGAAAGGGGAAACTTCTGGGGGGAAGAGGGTAGAAGGGCGGGATAGGAAGGGGGAATAGGGAGGGGTTTGTTACTGAGATGTAACTTGAAGAAAAAAAAATAAAGTATTTATAAAAAAAAAAACCCACACTGAAAAAAAATAAAAAAAAGAAGGAATTGACAGCGATAATGGAATGGCATGGGTTTAGAAATCTCAAGGCCCCCACACAGTGACATACCGCCTCCAACAAGGCCACATATCCTACTTCCCAAATAGCTTCACCAACTAGGGAGCAATCATTCAAATGTATGAGCTTATTGGGGTCATTGTTATTCACTACTATGTCATCACTGTGGTAAAATGATGAGATAACTAATTGACAACTTAAAATAAATATTAATTTGCATTCATGGTCTCAGATTTTACTACATGGTTGGCTGGTACTTTGACTTGGACTTGGACACCATGTTGAAGAGTGACTAGTGAAGCAAAGCAGCTCATTTAATGTTGGAAAGGAAACAAAAGAGAGGGAGAAGGGGCCCAAGTTCCCAATATTCTCTTCAAGGGCATACCTCCAGTAATCTAACTTCCTTCTCCAGGGTCCCACACCCCTTCTACTAGGTTCCACAACCTGCCCCATCAAGGTTCCACTCCAAGCATGGTGCCCCACACTGATTGATCAAACATTCAGCATATAAACCTTTGGGTGACATTTAAGATCAAAACCATTTCCTCTCTGCCTCTGTGTATATATTATGGCTTCCAGTTTAGTGTTTTTATGAGTTTTACCAAGTGTGCAAATGAGTGGTCTCTGACTTTTGTGTCTTCTCTTGGGCTCTTTCTGTTTGTTTTGTGCATTCTATTGTGTCAGTTTTTGTTTTATCTCATTTTATTATATTCTATTTTATTATTATCCCTTAGAAGCCTGTTTAGTATTCTAATGAGACACAAAGGGAGTGGATCTGAATGGGAGGGGAGGTGGGGAAGAGCTGGGAGGGAGGGAAGGGAAATTGTATTCAGGATTTGCTATGTGAGGGAAAAACTATATTTTCAATAAAAAAAAACACCATAAAAAAAGAGAAGGAATTCATATATCTTCCATTAAGTACTAAGTTAGCTATATATTTTTCATCTTTCTTTTGTATCATATCATGGAAGTTTCCTTTAATTACATTACAGTTTACTTCAAGATTCTATTATGAATTCTGATTGAATTTTGTCACTTTCTCATCAAATGAGTGGTCACATGAGTTTTCTCCTTCTGTTTATTTAAACATACAAATCATTAGATTGATTATTTTCAGAGTGCACCAACCTTTTATTTCTGGGAAGTGCTGCTTCATAATTAGTCCATTTTCAGATACACTTGAATTCTTTTGTTAATATTTTATTGAAAAAAATGCATCTATTCATGAAGTCCTGAAATATATAGTATTTAAAAATATTTTTGTTCATTCTTAAACTTTGGGTTAATTGTGATCTCAACAAAATGAGTAGAGAAACTTTTCTCCCAAATTAACATTCTTTATTTGGTTGTAGGAGTTGTTATTAATATCTTCAGTATTTTATATTGAGTTTATTTATTGTCAAGTTCTTATAGTTGAAAGGTTTTTACTTACCAACTCTACTTATTTCAAGTTGAGTCAGCTCTTTACAGGTGTTGAAGATTTTATTTTCACTCATAATGAGAAGTTTCACCACTCCATGTCTTCTATCTTCTTCGGATGAAGAAATCTTGGGAATTCACTGAGATACTTGGATTTGTGGGTATGCAGTTTTTATCAAATTTGGAAAAATTACCCCATTATCATTTGAAAGATGATTTCTCTTATTTTTCTCATATAATACTTATATGATATTTTCTCATATAAAAAACTCTAGTAGTCATATATCATGTTGCCTGAAAAATTTATCATAGTATACTGATAACTTGTTCATTTTAAGTGTCTTTTATGTCTTATATTTTCCTTTCCTCACGACTTCTGACAGCAAGGGGCTGATGGATGGCATACTTCAACAAGGTTAAGACAGAGAAATCAGCACCCAGGGCTCCTAGTTGCTTCTGTTTCTTTACAAGAGAATTTCTATGTATTTACTTTAGTTTGGACCAGCTCTGTTTAATTCATTTGAATATAATGTGTTTGGATATAGGTTACTAGAGGAGAGGTGACTCATTAACAGTTACTTATTGCAGGTTTACTATGTGAAACATTAGTTAAAGGACTTTCATCACACACAGGTGCAGGAATGCATAATTTTTAAACTCCAGGAGGTCATAGTTAGGAAGAGTAAATGACATATATTTTGGGATTTTCAAGATATTTGATGACCATGCTTCAAACAATCCTAAGAATCCCAAGGGAATCCAATAGAATCAACTCCTATGACTATATTGTAATACATGGCACACTTAACGAAAGGTAGGGATATTATACAAGAAAATAACACCATCCACCTCTCCCTTAACAGCAATAAATTTTCTCCATTAGCTGAGAAACAAGGAAATCAGATAGATTAGAGGAGTGAGATGGATAAGCAGCTGATTCCCTTTTGTTGACATGCAGGTGGCTGGTTTCAAGATTTGAGAGTAACCTTGAGGAACTGAGAGTATTCTAAAGATCACATGTGAGACAATTGGGAGAGAAGCCCAGTAAACCAGGAAAAATGCATTCTACACTGACAGTGATATGACAGTGAGAATGCAGGTAGAAAGAATATGATGTCTCTCAAAAATCCTTATATAAAGCTAGCATCAATTTGACTACATCTAGAATTAACTAATGGCCAGACCTCTGGGTACACCTGAGATGGAATCGTCTTAATCAAATGATTTGGAGTGGGAAGACCCACATTTAATCTGGATCATTTGAGGTGGGAAGATCCATCATTAATCTGGGCCACACCTTCTGGTGTGGACATGGGATAAGGAAGCACTGGCTCCTTGCCATCTTGCTTTCACACCTGCTGGCAAGTTCATTCATTCACTGGCATTAGCCTCTACTTCTTTAGGATTCCAAAAGCAAACAAACAAACAAACAAAAAACAATGAAGAGTAGCTGAGACATCCAGCCTCCTGGGATGAACAACTACTGGATTCTTGGAACTTCCATTGGTAGACAGCCATCGTTGGACTAACTGGACCACAACCTGTAAGCTAATATAATAAACCCCATTTATTTTATTTGTTTTTATGTTTATGTATTACTTCAAGTTACATGTCCATCACAGTACCCTCCCTCAACCCCTCTTGGCTACACCCTCTCACCCTCTCCTTCTCCCACCTATCCTACTGGTCAGGTGTGGGGTGCCCCTACATATCATCCCCCCTTAGTTCAGCAGTCATATGAGGGTTAAGAGCTTCCTCTTTCACTGAGGGCCTACATGGCAGCTCCAGTAGGGCACAGTGTTCCACTAACAGGTAACAATGTCTATGTGCCTGTTTCTTTTGGTCTGTTGGTTGTAGGATAGTTATCCTGTACTATATGGCTAAAATCCATTTATAAGTGAATAGATGCTATGTGCCTCTTTCTAGGTCTGGGTAAGCTCACTCAGGATGAGCTTTCCTAGATCAATCCATTTGGCAGCAAATTGCATGATTTCCTAATATCTAAGGTCAAAAACTCAAATGACAGCACATGCTGTTGAGGTTGTGGAGTAAGGGGAACACACCTCCATTGCTAGTGGGAGTGTAAACTTGTACAACCACTATGGAAAGCAGACTGGCAAGATCTTAGAAAACTTGGAATAGCTCTATCTCAAGACCCAGCCATACTACTCCTGCGTATACATCCAAACTATTTCTCTCCAAACCACAAGGACATCTCAATTATGTTCATAGTAGGTTTATTTTTAATAGCTAGAAACTGGAAACAACCCAGATGTCCCTCAGCTGATGAATGGATAAAAAAGCTGTTGTACATTTACACAATGGAATACTACTCAACCATCATAAACCCCCTTTATATATGTACATAGATTCATTCGATTATCACTTCTATTCCTTTAGAGAACCCTGACTAATACACTAGTATCAAGTCTTGATGTTTAGTTTGGAATGTTTGTGTGTTTCAGAAAAAGAAAAGTATCCAGTTTACAACTATTAGCTAGAGAAAAAGTAGTATATTTACATAATGGAGTATTATTCACTGGTAGGAAAAAATGACGTCATGAAATTTGCTGACAAACAGATGGAGCTAGAAAGGAAAATCCTAAGAGAGGCAACCCATACCCAGAAAGACAAACATGAGATATACTCACTTACAAGTGGATATTTGCTTTAAATTAAAGGATAATCATGCTATAATCTACAGACACATGAGGACAAGGAGAGTCTAGGGAGTGTACATAGATCTCCCTGTGAAGCAGAAATAGAATAGATTCTGTGCGTGGACAGAGGGTGGGCAGACATGGGAATGAGTGGGAACAGGTGGGAAAGGGAGTGTCAGAGGAAGAAAGAGATGAGTGGAATAGGAAAGTGTTTTGAGGAAATCTAGTACAGTGGAAGTTTCCTGGAATCTAGAAAAAAGTAGTAAAATAAATGAGTCCACAAGCATTTTAGTTTAGATAAAATTTGCATATAATTTATTTAGACATAGGGTTTGGTAAATAAAAGTTAGATCAAATTTTAGGAAAAATAACTTTTTGTTGTTATAGAAATAAATGAAATTACTGGCTGCAATGCTTTTTACTTGATATTTGGAAAAGACTCTTCTTTGAATGAAAACTGCTTTCATTGAGTATATCTGTGTGTGTGCTCAGTCATAGATAATTATGCAATTTATACTCATCCAATATTTTCTTAGAGTTAAGTTCAGATTTGGAATCCACACAATAGATGCTGATTAACTGACAAAAGCAATTTATATGACTAGAATTATTTGACATTAATAATCACATTCACTCTGACAGTTAGCTGATAGAAATCTCTCTTAGCTTGAAGTCAATAATTAATCAATACTCTTTTCCATTAATAGTGTCTTAATGGCAGAGCCTATCCTTTGTTTACTTCCCTTGAAGAGGTAACAGGAAAAGGAGATGGAGACATTGAGCCCTGATTGAACTATTTGAAGTTGTATGCTATTATGTGAACCATCTAAGACATTGGTGTGATCAGTGTCTGCTTTTAAAGTAAATTTTAAAAGGTGCCCTAAAAAACTAAGAAGTTACCTTGTCCCAGAAATTTCCCTCCTGATTTTCCAAAGATAGGATTTTGGAATTCTAGTTCTGATTTGGCAATAATCATTGTGCTTTTGTCTTTTCCGCCCCTCCATAGAAACCAACCTGAACAGTATCATTCTTGCTTTCAAGTAAGATTCATGACACAAAAACAGTCATGCAAGATTCATCATTTATATAAACAAATATGTAAGTCAAAAGGAAGAAAAAAGGAGAAATTTAAAAAAAGAGAGAAAAGAACAGCTTTCATATTGGTAAGATACTGGAATAGTGAATCTAAAGCAGGCAGGTGGCTGCTTTGGTCTCCTGGCTTTGGAGATTCAGTTTCTGCTTTTTTTTTTTTTCCTTTCATTTGTTTGTTTTGTTTAATGATGCTGGTATCAGCAATGTAGGAGTGTATCAAAACCTTGCTTTAGTTTGCTTTAGGTTGCAGTGATAAAACTTTGACCAGAAGCAACTTGAGGCATAAATAGTTTATTTCAGGTTCCACTTCCAAGTCGCAACCCATCACTGAAGGGAGTAGTGAGGGAAAAAAAAAAAATCAGGGCAGAAATTTGAAGCAGAGACCATGGGGAAAAAAAGCTGTTTATTAGCTTGCTCCTGGCTTGCTCATCTAGCTTTGTTGCACAGTTTGGATCCATCTGCATAGGTGCCCACACTAAGCAGGGTCCTACTATGTTAACCAAGGCAATCTAATATATGTACGGCCGTAGGCCAATTTGATCTAGGCAATGACTCCATTGAGATTCCCTCTTCCCAGGTGACTCTAGGTTGTGTGAATTTGTCAATAAAAAGTTATTATCAGCACAAGCCTTCACCTGCAGATTTTAAAAGGGAAAATTTACAGTGACATAGAGCTGATTTCCTAATTAAAATATTGTGACATATTCATTGATGGTCCTTTTGGAATCTACTTTAAGTGGAATAACTCTTATTAAGAGCCCCAAGCAGAATTGTTTGAGTGGATACTCAGAAGTGGTATGGCTGGGTCTTGAGTTAGAGCTATTCCAAGTTTTCTTAGATATCACCACACTGATTTCCACAGTGGTTGTATAAGTTTACACTCCCACCAGCAAGGGAGGAGTGTTCCAATTTCTACACAGCCTCACCAGCATGTGCTTTTGAGTTTTTGATCTTACACATTCTGACAGGTGTGAGATGGAATCTCAGCCTAATCTTGAGTTGTACATGTCTGATCATTAAATGATTCCTCACCAAACCACAAGGACATATCATCATCTATGTTAATAGCAGCCTAATTTGTAATAGCTAGAAACCAGAAATAACCCAGATGTCCCTCAGTAGAAGAATGGATTAAAAAATTGTGGTACATTTACACAATGGAATACTACTCAGCTCTCAGAAACAAGGAGATCCTTAGCCAAGTTAACTAAAAGACAGAGGGAAAAAACCCAAATCAACAAAATCAGAAATGAAAAGGGAGAAATAACAATAGACGTTGAGGAAATCCAGAGAATATTAGGTCCTACTTTAAAAATCTATACTCCACCAAATTTGAAAACTTAAGTGAAACAGACAATTTCCTTGATAGATTCCACCTACTGAAGCTAAATCAAGATCAGGTTAACAGATTAAACAGCCCTATAACCCCTAAGGAAATAGAAACAGCAATTAAAATTCTCCCAACCAATCTGTAGGCTGCCGTTTTGTTCGAATGACAGTGTCTTTTGCCTTACAGAAGCTTTTCAGTTTCATGAGGTCCCATTTATTACTTGTTGGTTTTAGGTCCTGAGCTGTTGGTGTTCTGTTCAGGAAGTTGTCACCTGTGCCAATGAGTTCAAGTGATTTTCTCACTTTCTTTCTTTTTTTTTAATAATTTATTTTTTATTTCTTCAAGTTACATCTCAATCACAATCCCCTCCCTACTCCCCCCTCCAGTCCCACCCTTCCACCCTCCTCCCCTTTGACCCACTTGGACTTACGTTTTGTACAAGGTGATAAGTATGGGTCTAATTTCATTCTTTTACATGTGGACATCCAGTTGGACCAGCACCATTTGTTGAAGATGCTGTCCTTTTTCCATTGCACGGTTTTGGCTTCTTTGTCAAAAATTAGGTGGCCATAGGTGTGTGGATCCATTTCTAGGTCTTCAATTTGATTCCATTGATCTACTGGTCTGAAAGGGATGGTGTACAAAATTTACAAAGAACTCAAGAAATTAAATGCCAAGAAACCAAATAATCCAATTTAAAAAGGGGGAAAGAGCTAAACAGAGAATTCACAAAGAAGGATTCCTAAAGGCTGAGAGACACTTGAAAAAATGCTCAACATCCTTAATCATCAGAAAAATGCAACTCAAGATAACTCTGAGATTATCTCACACCTGTCAGAATGGCTAAGATCAAAAGCTCAAATGACGGCACATGCTGGCAAGGGTGTGGAGAAAGGGGAACCATCCTCCATTGCTGGTGGGAGTGCAGGCTTGTGCAACCACTATGGAGGTCAGTCTGGCGATATCTTCGAAAAATTGGAATAGCTTTGCCTCAGGACCCAGCCATACCACTTCTGGGTATACATCCAAATGACTCCTCACCGAATCACAAGGAAGTTTCCTCATCTATGTTTATAGCAGCCTTATTTGTGATAGCTAGAAATTGGAAACAACCCAAATGCCCCTCAACTGAAGAATGGATTAAAAAAAAAAACTGTGGTACATCTACACAGTGGAATACTACTCAGCTATGAGAAACAAGGAAATCATGCAATTTGCAGCCAAATGGATAGAACTAGAGAAGCTCATCCTGGTGAGATAACCCAGACTCAGAAGGATGCACATGGCATCTATTCACTTATAGTTGGATTTTAGCTATATAGTACATGATAACTATACTACAACCAACACACCAAAGGGAACATGGACATAGACTTTTTTTGTTTATTTGTGTGTGTGTGTGTGTGGTTTTTTTTTTTTTTTTAGTTTTCTCTCCCTGACAATGAGACCCTTTTCACTGGTGGTACTGCCTTGCAGGCCCCCAGTGTATGGGGAGGCTTTTGGCCCTCATATGATTTCTGAACCAGGTCAGGGGACTGTTATGTAGGGACACTCCACTCCAGAGGAGTGGGATGGAAGGGTTAGGGGGTGGAGAGTGGGAGGGAGGGGCTGAGAGGCAGGGAAAGAGGACAATGCAATGGGATGCAACCTGAAGCAGCAAATAAATAAATTAAAAAAAAATCTTCCAATCAAAAACAAAGCCCAGGGCCAGATGGTTTCAGCACAGAAATCTATCAGATCTTCAAAGAAGAGCTAATACCAATACTCTTCAAATTCTTCCACAAAATTGAATCAGAAAGGACACTGCCAAACTCTTTCTATGAAGCCAGAGTCACCCTGATTCCTAAACCACAAAAAGACCCAACGAAGAAAGAGAACTTCAGACCAATTTCCCTCATGAACATACATGCAAAAATACTTAATAAAATACTAGCAAACTGAATACAAGAATACATGAAAAGTATCATACACCATGATCAAGTAGGCTTCATCCCAGGAATGCAGGGATGGTTCAACATATGAAAATCCATCAGTGTAATTCACCACATAAACAAGATGAAGGAAAAAAACCCAAATGATTATCTCGTTAGATGCAGAAAAAACATTTGACAAAATCCAACACCCCTTCATGCTAAAAGTTCTGGAGAGAACGGGCATACAAGGACCATACCTAGAAATAATAAAGGCAATATACAGCAAGCCAGTAGCCAACATCAAATTAAATGGAGAGAAACTTGAAGCATTTCCTCTAAACTCAGGGACAAGACAAGGATGTCCACTTTCACCATATCTCTTCAATATAGTACTTGAAGTCCTTGCTAGAGCAATAAGACAACTAAAGGAGATCAAGGAGATACAAATTGGAAATGAAGACGTCAAATTATCCCTATTTGAAGACGATATGATAGTATACATAAGTGACCCCAAAAATTCCACCAGAGAACTCTTCCAGATGCTAAACACCTTCAGCAAGGTAGCTGGATACAAAATTAATTCAAAAAAATCAGAAGCCCTTCTTTATACAACAAACAAATTGGCTGAGAAAGAAATAAGGGAAACAACCCCCTTCACAATAGCCACAAACAACATAAAATACCAAGGGGTAACTCTAACCAAGCAAGTAAAGGACCTGTACACCAAGAACTTCAAGCCCTTGATGAAAGAATTTGAAGAGGCCACCAGTAGATGGAAAGATCTCCCATGCTCATGGATAGGTAGGATCAACATAATAAAAATGGCCATCCTAACAAAAGCAATATACAGATTCAATGCAATTCCTATCAAAGTACCAACACAATTCTTTATAGACCTCGAAAAAGCTATTCTCAGTTTCATATGGAACAATAACAACAATAACAACCTAGAATAGCTATATCAATCCTGTACAAAAAAAAAAAAAATCTGGGTGTATCACCATCCTAGATTTCAAGCTGTGCTACAGAACAATAGTAGTAAAAACAGCATGGTACTTGTATAGAAACAGACCAGTGGATCAATGGAATCAAATTGAAGACCCAGAAATTGACCTACATACCTATGGCCACTTAATTTTTGACAAAGAAGCCAAAACCGAACAATGGAAAAAGGACAGCATCTTCAACAAATGGTGCTGGTCCAACTGGATGCCCACTTGTAAAAGAATGAAATTAGACCTATACTTATTACCTTGTACAAAACTTAAGTCCAAGTGGATCAAAGATCTTAACATAAGCCTGGTCACACTAAATCTACTAGAAGAAAAAGTGGGAAAAACCCTTGAACGCATTGGCACGGGTGACAATTTCCTGAACAGAACACCAACAGCTCAGGACCTAAGACCAACTATCAATAAATGGGACCTCATGAAACTGAAAAGCTTCTGTAAGGCAAAAGACACTGTCATTTGAACAAAACAGCAGCCTACAGTCTGGAAATAAATCTTCACCAACCCGACATCTGACAGAGAGCTAATATCTAAAATCTACAAAGAACTCAAGAAGTTAAATGCCAAGAAACCAAATAATCCAATCAAAAAATGGGGTATAGAACTAAATTGAGAATTCACAAAAGGAGGAATCCCTAATGGCTGAGAGACACTTGAAGAAATGCTCAACATCCTTAATCATCAGAGAAATTCAACTCAAGACGACTCTGAGATTTCATATCGCACCTGTCAGAATGGCTAAGGTCTAAAGCTCAAATGACAGCACATGCTCATGAGGGTGTGGAGAAAGGGGAATCCACCTTCCTCCATTGCTGGTGGGAGGGAAGGCATGTGCAACCACTATGGAGGTCAGTATGGTGATATCTTAGAAAACTTGGAATAGCTTTGCCTCAGGATCCAGCCATACCACTTCTGGGTATACACCCAAATGACTCCTCACGGAATCATAAGGAAGTTTCCTCATCTATGTTCATAGCAGCCTTATTTGTAATAGCTAGAAACTGGAAACAACCCAGATGCCCCTCAACCGAAGAATGGATAAAAAAATCCTGTGGTACATCTACACAATGGAATATTACTCAGCTATCAGAAACAATGAAATTATGCAATATGCAGCCAAATGAACAAGAGAAGCTCATCCTGAGTGAGCTAACCCAAACTCAGAAAGATGCACATGGCATCTATTCACTTATAGTTGGATTTTAGCTATATTGTACAGGATATCTATAGTACAACCAATGCACCAAACAGAACATGAACATAGACTTTTTTGTTTATTTTTTAGTTTTCTTTCCCTGGCAATGAGATACTTTTCACTGGTGGTACTGCCTTGTAGGCTTCCAGTGTATGAGGATGCTCTTGGCCCTCATATGACTTCTGAACTGGGGCGAGGGACTGTTACATAGGGACATTCCACTCCAGAGGAGTGGGATGGAAGGGTTAGGGGTAGAGGGTGGGAGGGCAGGGCTGGGAAGTGGGGAAAGAGGACAATATGATGGAGATGTAACCTGAAGCAACAAATAAATAAATTTATTTATTAAAAAAACCCAAAAGATGGTGAATGGTTCCCGAGGAGCACCAGGCAGCAGGACCTCTGGCATTCACAGATACATACACTCACATGAACTGGTTCCTACATACATACATAGGAATGCACAGATACACAGACAAAAAATTTAGAAGAGTACTGGAAAGAGACCATGAGAAGAGTATACCTAAAGAAACTGTTTTCTCAGTTTACCCAGATACCCAAAGGCCAATGCAGCATGCAACACAGCTATTTCCAACTTATAGCAAATATGACATCATCCTAAAGAATCTGGTGTTTCAGGTACACAGAATGTAATGTTTAGTGTCAGATAGACTTATGACACCATCATTAAGAAAAGTTTGGGAGGCCAGACAATGTGTGGCTGGATTCTTTGCTGGGAACTTCTGATAAGGTCATAAATGATGCCATGAAGGTAAAGTCTGCAGTAAAATGGAGGTCTAATGATGATTGAAGTGCCAACAATGTAGGATATCTGCTGAGGCAAGCTGCACAAAGTAGAAATGTCCTGAGAGAGACTGGATGTGCTAAGACAAGAGGCCATGGGGTGGGATTACTGAGGGTTATTGGTGCTCGCATCCTGACTCCACCTGTCTTGGTTTCTTGGTAGTATGGACAGGATTTAATGCCTGTCATGCTAGAATTGGTTTTCTTTGTGTCCTTTCTTTCATTGCTATCTTCCATCCCATTCATTTTAGAATGTGAATGTTCCCTCTATGCATTGTATTGGAAATATGCAACTTTCTTTGTTATATTTGCACTGCTAATAGATTTACCTAACTCTGTAGATATTTTATACATTGGCTTTTGATCCATGTGGGAATTATTAAGATTTTGTGTTGAACTAAAGGTGTTTTATGTTACTATGAGTTTGCCATAAGCCTTTGGGGGTCAGGAAAGAATGCCACGGTTTGAGTATGAAGTGATTACAACCTCATATTTTTCACACTTGTTCTGAAGCTGATGGTACTCTTCTGAGGGGCAGTACAACCTGTGAGTGGTGTAGCCATGCTGATAGAAATAAGTTAACTATAGGCAGGCATTTAAAGTTCTGGGTCTGGTTCCACAGTCTGCTTCCAGGTCCACTGGGCTACAATGATCCTTCACTGTAAAGTCTCACCACCATGAGCTCTGGCCATGCCTCCCCAACCATGATACATTGTCTGAGGTTGTCTCTCTCAGGTATTATAGTTATAGTGGCAGGAAACTGCAGATGTATTCATCATTCTTTGAAAATCAGCCTGTTCTTTTTAAACCTTTCCAATGTACCTTTCATGGCTACTCCAGTGCCTTCCAAAGCATGCTTTTGTGTCTGTCTTATGATCATTTTTCTTTCCTATAGATTGTTCTCTTCAAAACATAAATAAGGGGACTTTCACCCTCAGGATTACATAGGTAAGATTTCTTTCTTTCCCTGCCCCCACATCAGCTGGGCCACTAGCTCTTGGACACAGAGCCTGCTTGCCTGAGCTGAGAGCTGTGCCCCAAGCTTCATTCTACCTTCCCTGCCCCACCCAGGTGACAAGACCTCATTCTCCAGGAGCATCTAGCTACATCCTTTAGATCTTGCATGACCTTTAGATCTCCCCTTCCCTCTCTCTATCACCGCCCCACACTGACCAATGCCCTGGGATCCTCCAAGCTGCTCTGAGCTGGGGGTGGTCTCTCCAATTGTCATCATCATCTTCTGGACCTGCGCCTCCCTCCACTCTCAGCCTCTCACTCTCAGGACTACATAGGACTACATAGGTCTACATAGATCTACATAGGACTACACAGAACTACACAGTACTACACAGCGTGGGCAGAGCTACAGCTCAACAAGATTATAAGGCCTCCAAACCAATACTCTTTCCCCGACACCAAGTTCAGAAGGCTCAGGAGCAAACTAAGGAACACGAAATGGCAAAAGGCCAGCAAAATAATAGAACTGAAAAAAGTCATGGAAATTTGATTCCAACAAAACTCAACCATACTAATACAACAAGCCCTGACCATCCCACCATGGCTGAAATACAAGAATATGATGACAAATCTATACTTATGGAAATGATAGAGGCCTTAAAAGAAGAAAATAAATCCCTTAAAGAATCTCAAGAAGCCACAATAATACAGATGAAAGGAAGGGAGAATTCCTTTAAAGACTTCCAAGTCAAACAAGAATGAGAAAGAGTGAAAGCTATGAAATCAGTGCAGTTGTCTTTGTAGACAACCAAATTGGAACACAGTTCAAGACCTGAAATTGGAAGTGGAAACAATAAAGAAAATACAAGCAGAGACAATCCTGGAGGTGGAAAACCAAGGAAGGAGAGCAGGAACTATAGACATGAGTGTCATCAATAGGATACAAGAGATGGAAGACCGAATCTCAGGCATGAAAGACTCAATTGAAAAAGTCAATAGAACAACCAAAGAGAATGAGAAATCTAAACAGGTCTTCACTCATAACATCCAAGAAATCAAGTACTCAATGAAAAGACAGAACCTAAGAATTATAGGCATAGATGAGAGAGAACACTCCAGCTCCAAGGACCAGGAAACATTTTCAACAAAATCATAGAAGAAAATTTCCCAAACCCAAAGAAAGAGATGCCAGTAAATATCCAAGAAGCATACAGAACCCCAAAAAGATTGGACCAGAAAAGAAATTCCTCCTGCCACATAGTAGTTGAAACCCCAAATATACAGAACAAAGAAAAAATATTAAAAGCTGTAAGAGAAAAAGGCCTAGTAAAATATAATGGTAGACCCATCAGAATTACACCCAACTTTTTCTCAGAAACTAAAAGCCAGAAGGGCATGGTGTGATGTGCTACAAGCTCTAAGAGACCACATGTGGCAGCCCAGATTACTGTACCCAGTAAAACTTTCAATTATCATAGATAGAGAAAACAAGATATTCCACAACGAAACCAAATGCAAACAATATCTACCCACAAATCCAGCTCCACAGAAGATCCTAGAAGGAAAATTCAAACTGAGAGAATGTAACTACATCCAAGAAAACACAGGAAGCAAATAACTCTACTGCCACTAAGCCAAAAGAAACACCCAAAGCACTACTACCACCTACATCAAAATAGCAGGAAATAACAATCTAGGATTATTAATATCCCTCAACATCAACGAATTCAACTCACCAATAAAAAGACATAGGCTTACAGAATGTATCTGTAAACAAGACCCATCATTTTACTGCATACAAGAAATGCACCTCACCAACAAAGGTAGGCTCTACCTCAGAGTAAAGGGTTGGGAAAATGTTTTCCAAGCAAATGGTCCCAGGAAGCAAGCTGGAGTAGCCATCCTAATATCCAATAAAATAGGCTTTCAACCTAAATTAATAAATAAAAAGAAAAGATAGGGAAGATCACTATATACTTGTCAAAGGAAAAAGTCATCAAGATGACATCTCAATACTGAAAACATATGCCTCAAACACAAGGGCAACCATATTTGTAAAAGAGACACTACTAAACCTTAAACCATACATTGATCCCCTCACACTAATAGTGGGAGACTTCAATACCCCACTCACACCAATGGACAAGTCATCGAGACAGAAGCCGAACAGAGAAATAATGAGACTAATAGAGGTCATGAGTCAAATGGACCTAACATATCTATAGAACATTTCTCCCAAATTCAAAAGAATATACCTTCTTCTCAGCACCTCATTGAACCTTCTCCAAAATTGACCATGTACTCAGTCACAATGCAAGCCTCAACTGATAAAAGAAAATTGAAATAACTCATTGTATTTTATTGGACTATCATGGATGAAAGCTGGAATTCAATAACAACAGAAATACCAAAATGCCTACACATTCATGGAAATTTAAAAAACTCTCTACTTGATGATTATTGGTTCAGAAAAGAAATAAAGAAGGAAATCAAAGACTTCCTAAAACTCAATGAAAATTAAGGAACAACATACCCAAACCTATGGGACATGATGAAAGCAATGCTATGTGGTAAGTTCATAGCCCTAAGTGCCTTTAAAAAGAAAATTGTGACAGCTCATATTAACAACATAATGTTAAGATGGAACTGGAAGAGTTAGAAAAAAAGAAGCAACCACCCCCAAGAGGAGCTGAAATCATCAAACTTAGGGCTGAAATCAACAACTTAGAAACAAAAAGAAAAATACAAAGAATTGAAGAAAACAAGAGTTGGTTCTTTGAGAAAATCAACAAAATAGACAAACCCTTAGTC
The DNA here is from genome assembly GCA_907164525.1 of Lophiomys imhausi. Taxonomy (NCBI): domain Eukaryota; kingdom Metazoa; phylum Chordata; class Mammalia; order Rodentia; family Muridae; genus Lophiomys; species Lophiomys imhausi. The sequence continues at coordinate 1,460,553 of CAJQZJ010000165.1, forward strand.
AAACTAACTAAAAGGCAGAGGGAAAATACCCAAGTCAACAAAATCAGAAATGAAAAGGGAGAAATAACATTTGTTGGGGAAGGTCTAATAACATTGCTTCTGTTAAGCTGATTTCAATGCTGAGATCTGGTTACTGCCCCTTCTGATACATTCTTTTGATTGGTTAATAAAAGTCACTGATGGCCAATTATCTGAGCAGAAAGAGTATAGGAAGAAGGGACTTCCTGGGATTAGAATAGGAACCCTTCGGTTTACCAGAGGATTAGCTCATTCCACCTAGAGACATGGAAGCAGATAGACGTGTTTGAGAATGCTGGAAGGAAATCACAGGCACATGGTGGTTTGGGATTAGGTGATCTGGGTTAACTTAGAGTAGCTAATTGAGAGTCTGCCCAGCTAAGGGTTAAGCATTGAAACATTAAAAGACCTTAGTGTATTTGATTACTGAGGAAAGGACCACAACAGCTGATAGGCTGTCAGTCCAAGTACTCCAGGACCTTCAGACTCCTGGACTCCTGTCCAACTCTGGCAAAACTCTTCCCAAGCCACCGGTAACTCTACCAGCTTAATGTAACAACTTATATTACTTAGCAGAGTTTAGGTTACAGATGGTGTAGGCCACCCTTGGTCTGGGGCTTTTTCCCCAAGATAAATCAGGCCACTGGTTAAGGTGGGCCAGGCCCATCAGCTGATATCCTGCCAGGCCTCCTGCTGCTCTGCCAAACCACTGGCTGCTCTGCTGGCCTAATCTTACACTTTATACTTATTAATAAATACAATTGATAATCAAATTGCAGTTTTAGACATTGAGGAAATCCAAAGAATCTTTACGTCTTACTAAAAAACCCTGTATTCCACAAAATTTGCAAACCTAAGTGAAATGGACAACTTTCTTGATAGGTTCCACCTACCAAAGTTGAATCAAGATCAAATTAACAAATTAAACAGTCCTATAACCCCTAAGGAAATAGAAACAATCATTAAAAGTCTCCCACCAAAAAAGAAGTTTTTGGTTTCAGCACAGAATTCTACCAGACCTTCAAAGAAGAACTAATACCAATACTCTTCAAACTCTTTCACAAGAGTTTTTTTGTTTATATAGTGGATTATGTGAATGGATTTTCATATGTTGAACCAGCCTTGCATTCCTGGGATGAAGTCTACTTGATCATGGTGTATAATACTTTTGATGTGTTCTTACATTTTGTTTGCAAATATTTTGTTGAGTATTTTAGCATCTATGTTCATGAGGGAAATTAGTCTTAAATTCTCTTTCTTTATTGAATCTTTGTATGGTTTAGGTATCAGGGTAACTGTGGCCTCAGAGAATGAGTTTGGCAGTGTTCCTTCTCTTTCTATTTTGTAGAAGAGTTTGAAGAGTATTGGTATAAAGAACTCAAGAAATTAAACACCAGCAAACCAAGTAACCCAATCAAAAAATAGGGAATAGATCTAAAACAAAAATTCAAAAAGAGGAATCTAAAATGGCTGAAAGACACTTGAAGAAATGATCAGCATCCTTAATTGTCAGAGAAATGCGACTCAAGACGACCTTGAGATTTCATCTTACTCCTGTAAGAATGGCTAAGATCAAAAACTCAAGTGACAGCACATGCTGGCGAGGTTGTGGAGAAAGGAGAACACTCCCACATTGCTGGTGGTAGTGAAAACTTGTACAACCACTATGTTAATCAGTCTGGTGATATCTTAGAAAATGTGGAATACCTCTACCTCAAGACCCAGCCATACCACTCCTGGGTATATATCCAAAAGTTTCCTCACCAATACACAGATATATCTCCTCAACCATGTTCATAGCAGCTTTATTTGTAATATCTAGAAACTGGAAACAACCCAGATGTCCTTCAACCAAAGATTGGATAAAAAAAACTGTGGTACATTTTCACAATGGAATACTACTCAGCTACCAGAAACAAGGACATCATGCAATGTCCAACCAAATGAATGGAGCTAGAAATGCTCATCATGAGAGAGCCTACTCAGACTCAGTAAGATACACATGACATATATTTACTTATAACTGGATTTTGGCCATTATAGTATAGGATAACCATCCTACAATCAATAGACCCAAATGAGCAGGAACATGGACTTGGTTACCTGTTAGTTGTACACCCCACCCTAGTGAAACTGCCATGTATGCCTCCTGTGAAAGAGGAGACCTCATGTGACTAATGAACTGAGGGGGGCTGATACATGAAGATACCCCACACTGGAGGGATGGGATAGGTGGGAGAGGGGTACAGGGTGGGAGGGAGGGAACCGTGAGGGGGTGGAGGGAGTGGGTGACCATGGAGATGCAACAAATTAATAAATAAACATTTAAAAAACATAAAAAAGAACATTTTATCTCTCTGATTTTCTTCTTGTCACATATTCCTATTACTCATAAGAGTAAAATCAAATTTATTGCATTTTCATAAGGATATTCAAGAATCCATCTTTAATATTACCATTTAACACTTTTTTGAAGTCATCATAAATATCTATTCTCAACTTGGACCAACTTAATTTATTTAGAGTCTCATGTTTTACACCATGGAAAGATCCACTGATTTGGGTCTGTAATCATATACAGTAATTTTCTGACCTCATTTTATGCTGATTTCTTCACAAACTCTCACAATCAAGCATATTCATATTTCATCTCATTATTCCTGCATGTTCTAAATGTCAACCCTAAGTCTCTATTTATTTTAAGTAGTCTTTAGAAATTTTCCTCAATTAGGTCATATCCCAACAATCTATATTTTTATAGTACCATATTTTCTAAGTCTTATTTACATATGTAGTCATCTAAGTGTTTGAATTTAGACTATTTTCCCACTGAACATCAAAGTCTATGAAAATGGGGATCATACCTGTTTCTCTTAATATGTAATTACCATCAGATCATGTAGGTTCTTGCATAGATAAAAGCTGACAAATAGGCAAGCAATTAATTCTGCCACCATGTAAATATGATATGAATTATTTAAATCACTAAATGTGTACATATCAGTGAATATTTTATGTCAGTTAGGGCATCGTACAAACAACTAAAGACAATATAATATCTCTCTACATTTCAGTTATTGTATCTTTACCTATCTATGAAGTAACTATATGGCCACTTTTTATCCTAAAACAAAGTGAAATGGATTTTTCTTCTTACAAAAGTTCTTCTTCATATCATAGCCCACCACATTTATTCAACTTTCTGTAAGAAATGTGTAGGCATGAATATTTCATTTTTTAGATAAATTTGGCACACTTGGGAATAACCCTTCTATGAAAGGATTGAGATGAAAATGCAAGTTAAAAACAAAACTAAGAGGGGATTCACATAAAAAATAATGGTGTCTTTTGTGTTTCACAGTAGTATAGCTTACAATTATGTTTAGAAAAATTTACAATTATGCTAGAACAAATGGCACATTTGGACTAGAATTGTAAAATATATTTTAAAATTTATTTTTTTGAGAATGTCATATGTGTATAAATGTATTTTTATTATATTCACCTCACATACCCTACAACTCCTCTTGGCCCCATCTCCCTCCAAAGTTCATGTCAATTTTTAGTCACACACTGTTTTTACTTAATGATGCTCTTATACACATTGATATGTGGCCCTCCACTGGAACAGGAGGGTCAGAAATGCTTAGTGACAAATTTACAAGGTGATTCATGACAAAAGATTAATTCTACTTGCTCTATCCTCCTCATGTAACAAACTAAAATATAGTAAAATAAATATATATTGCAAAGGATTGTTCTATTAATTAGTTCTTAATATTATATTTTGGTGTATGTATGTGTATGTCCAGGCACATATGGAGCCCAGAGGCTGACTTTGTATGCCTTCCTCCATATTTTTCCATTTTTTTTAAACTGGTGGACCAGCCAAATAATGTTTCACCACAACACCAGACACTACCCCACCCACAGTGAGGTGCTGTGACTCCGAGCCCAGGCCTTGATGCCTGGGCAGCTAGTTCTTTGGACAATGAGTCGTCACTCTAGCTCCCAATCACAAATATTTCTCTGATAAAAAACAATGATGAAACCATAAGGAGTGACATCAGCATCACATTCCTACATTAAAGGAATTAATGGACAGATCTTGATTTTGCAAGATGAGGACAACAATCTCATACAGTGACTTAGGTGATTTTAAATAGGATACTATCTATGGCATGAGCTTCATCTTTCTTTTCAAATGCTTCATATTAATTAACCTCAACCAGCATTCTTTTTACTACTCAACATAATTAAAAAGACTGGAGGCCTACACTTCACATGTGATGAGTGAAGGTGGTAATGTTCAAAGTTAGCAGGATAAAGGATGCCTCAGTGGTCAGGAATATTGGCTTCTTTTATGAAACATCTGGTTCAAGTCCCAGCACCCTCGTGGGTTCACAACCATCTTTAATTCTGGTTCCAGGGGATCCAACACCTGACATACTCAGACACCAGGCATGAACATACAACATATACATATGTGCATACAAAACATCCACTGACATAAAAATAAAAACAAAGAAATCTTTTTAAAATAAGATTCCACAATGGCTTGTACCTGTAAGGTTTGGTGAGTTTCCAGAAAAACATAGATAACACAAGGTAACATAGACTGTGCATATGTGTGTTTGATGAAGAAAATAATGAGACTTATACAAATAGACAAGTAATTCAATGGAGACTTGGTTGGTGCTTTTTGAAAACATACTTTAATACTTTCATGTGACAGCATGCTAATTTCAGTGTGGAAAATCACGCTATAAATTTTAATTTCTGTAGCTTTTGCCAACAAGACACACTGTGTTCACCTCTTCATAATTTGCAGCTATTTTGGGTAAAATGTTTTACACTGTGTTGAAAGTTATAATTTCCATATTTTACCTGCTGGCATAAAATGTATTTGAGTTGTGGAATTCAGTGCTCAATGTTGTGACATAATGAAAACTTTTCTGATTCTATAAGCACATTTCTGTGTTCTGAAGTTTTGAAATTTCATTTCACTGCTTCAGGAATGAAAGGCTTTTTTCTCCACTATGTTGTATGATTAAAAAAAATCTATCCATATGTCTCTAACATTCTACTGTATATGTCTCATGATTGGAGAAACGTGAACCATTTACTTTTGGGTTTCCAGCTTACGAAACAATAGGAGTAAACATAACTAAGTGGACGGAAACAAACAGTCCATAAACCCAGCCTCATCTAGGTTAACAAGGTAGAATGCAAAACAGAATATATTAAAGTCAGCCAGCCCCTGTCCGCATAGTTGTAGTACCTGTTCTCAACTATTTATCAGCCTGTAATTCACTGAACAAATAAATCATTCTCTCTCATATACACACTTCTGTGAAAGTCTTATGGTAAGAACTCCCAACTTTAACACCCCAAAACAGAATGTATCTTATATACTACAAGCAGACTGAATTCCCACTATCCAGGCCGATGATGTCTTGAGTCTCTGAGAAAGCAGGAAATTTTCCAAGCGCTGATGGATTAATTTGTCCTTTTGATGTATTTATCAACAATAGTGACTTTCACTATATACATACTGTCTGGCCTCATGGGAAGTGTCCGTCCTCACCACACATCATACTGTACTAAGGACTCTTATTTTCCTATTTATATGAAGAGACTGTGGTCAGTAGAGGTCTTTGATAACCCTCATGATTTCCTCTCCATGTAAAGACACCTTGAATATTACTGGGAGTGTGATATATTTTGATTTTAGTGATTAAGTAATAACATATTACATAACAGACCATAAGAAAAAGAAATAAACTTACTCCTTGAAATACTGTTGTTCAACAAATACTTTCCATTATTATATCATTTATTTATGAATATTTAGATTATTTGGGACATATATAATGTTATGTAGTAGATTTATAAAAAATATGGTATGATAGACACAAAAGCCTGTCAATCATCAGTGTGCTGTTCACACTGACTGAAAATGCAAGTCTCTTCAGGAAATACAGACCATGTAGTGTCTCACTGCTCCTTTTTCAAAACCCTTGGAACTTCTTTCTTAGAAATTTAGCAGTTATAATGGAGAGTTATTGATGATTAAGGCATCTACCAGGACAGATCAGGTATGAATGGTATTCCTGGGTAACTGGGTTTATGGTACTGCATTGGCCTCTTGATGTTATTGCATGGGGCGAATTGTTGTTGAATATTAAATATTGCTACACAGATATGGGAAGTCAAAGGTACAAAACTTAATATGTCATGTTCCATGACAGTTATTGGTCAAAAGATAAGAAATTAAAACAAACCAATATAAACAAACAGGGTCAGATGGTTTTAGCACATAATTCTTCCGGACCTTCAAAGAAGAGCTAATACCAATACTCTTCAAACTCTTTCACAAAATAGAATCAGAAAGAACACTGCCAAACTCATTCTATGAGGCCACAGTCACCCTGATTCCTAAACCACACAAAGACCCAACAAAGAAAGAGAACATCAGACCAATCTCCCTCATGAACATAGATGCAAAAATACTTAATAAAATACTAGCAAATCATCCCAGGAATGCAGGGATGGTTCAACATATGAAAATCAATCAACGTAATTCACCATATAAACAAGATGAAAGAAAAAACCCATATGATAATCTTGCTAGATGCAGAAAAAACATTTGACAAAATCCAACACCCCTTCATGCTGAAAGTTCTGGAGAGAACAGGCATACAAAGACCATAACTAGAAATAATAAAGGCAATATACAGCAAGCCAGTAGCCAATATAAAATTAAATAGAGAGAAACTTGAAGCATTACCTCTAAACTCAGGAACAAGACAAGGATGTCCACTTTTGCCATATCTCTTCAATATAGTACTTGAAGTTCTTGCTAGAGCAATAAGACAACTAAAGGAGATCAAGGAGTTACAAATTGGAAATGATGAAGTCAAATTATCCCTATTTGCAGACGATATGATAGTATACATAAGCAACCCCAAAATTTCCACCAGAGAACTCTTACAGCTGATAAACACCTTCAGCAAGGTGGCTGGATACAAAATTAATTCAAAAAATCAGAAGCCCTTCTTTATACAACGAATAAATGGGCTGAGAAAGAAATTGGAGAAACAACTCCCTTCACTGTAGCCAAAAACAATATAAAATACCTGGGGGTAACTCTAACCAAGCAAGTAAAGGACCTGTACAACAAGAACTTCAAGCCCTTGAAGAAAGAAATTGAAGAGGCCTTTAGAAGATGGAAAGACCTCCCATGCACATGGATAGGTAGGATCAACATAATAAAAATGGCCATCCTATCAAAAGCAATATACAGATTCAATGCAATTCCTATCAAAGTACCAACACAATTCTTTATAGACCTGGAAAAAGCTATTCTCAATTTCATATGGAACAACAAAAAAACCTAGAATAGCCAAATCAATCCTGTACAATAAAAAAACATCTGGATGTATCACCATCCCAGATTTCAAGTCATAATACAGAGCAATAGTATTAAAAACAGCATGGTACTGGTATATAAACAGACCAATGGATCAATGAAATTGAATTGAAGACCCAGAAATGCAACCACACACCTGTGGTGACCTAATCTTTGATAAAGAAGCCAAAACCACACAATGGAAAAAGGACAACATCTTCAACAAATGGTGCTGGTGCAACTGGATATCCACATGTAAAAGAATGAAATTAGACCAATATTTATCACCGTGTATAAAACTTAAGTCCAAGTGGGTCAAAGACCTTAATATAAGATTGGACACATGAAATCTACTAAAAGAGAAAGTTGGAAAAACCCTTGAACTCATTGGTACAGGTGACAACTTCCTGAACAGAACACCAACAACTCAGGACCTAAGACCAACAATCAATAAATGGGACCTCATGAAACTGAAAAGCTTCTGTAAGGCAAAAGACACTGTCATTTGAACAAACGGCTGCCTACAGATTGGGAGAAATCTTCACCAACCCCACATCTGACAGAGGGCTAATATCCAAAATCTACAAAGAACTCAAGAAGTTAAGTGCCAAGAAACCAAATAATCCTATCAAAAAATGGGGGACAGAGCTAAATAGAGAATTCACAAAGGAGGAATTCCTAAAGGCTGAGAGACACTTGAAGAAATGCTGAGCATCCTTAACCATTAGAGAAATGCAACTCAAGAGGACTCTAAGATTCCATCTCACACCTGTCAAAATGGCTAAGATCAAAATCTCAAATGACAGCACATGCTGGAGAGGGTGTGGAGAAAGGGGAACCCTCCTCCATTGCTGGTGGGAGTGCAGACTTGTGCAACCACTATGGAGGTCAGTCTGGCGATATCTTAGAAAACTTGGAATAGCTCTGCCTTGGGACCCAGTGATACCACTTCTGTGTATACATCCAAATGATTCCTCACCAAATCACAAGGAAGTTTCCTCATCTATGTTCATAGCAGCCTTATCTGTAATAGCTAGAAACTGGAAACAGCCCAGATGTCCCTCAATCCAAGAATGGATTAAAAACTGTGGTACATCTACACAATACTACTCAGCTATCAGAAACAATGAAATTATGCAATTTGTAGCCAAATGGATGGAACCAGAGAAGCTCATCCTGAGTGAGCTAACCCAGACTCAGAAGGATGCACACGGCATCTATTCACTTATAGTCAGATTTTGGCCATATAGTACAGGATAACTATACTACAACCAATGCATCAAAGGATCATGGACTTAGACTTTTTCTCCCTGTCCATGAGACACTTTTCACTGGTGGTGCTTCCTTGTAAGCCCCCAGTGTACGAGGAGGCTCTTGGCCCTCATATGACTGCTGAACTGGGGTGGGAGACTGTTATTTAGGGACACTCCACTCCAGAGGAGTGGGATGGAAGGGATAGGGGGTAGAGGGTGGGAGGGCAGGACTGGGAGGTGTGGAAAGAGGACATTCTGATGGAGATGTAACCTGAAGCAATAAATAAATAAACAAACAAACAAACAAACAAACAAATAAATAAATAAATAAATAAATAAAATAAAGATATAAAAAACAACTTTGCATGGTTTTCTCTGAAAAGGTAAGAAATTACTACCCAGTGAGGATATTCAAGAGAAGAAAAAGAATACAAAAGTTGAATAAATGGAGTATTATATTCTTGATATGATCTTGAACAACAGTGTGGGGAGAGAATCTATGTAATAAATGCCTTTGCAGCTGTCCGTTATAAAAAAAATCAATCATCATGCTGTGATGAACTTAAGTTATCTAAATGTATGCAAATAGTAAAAACAGAAAAATCATAGTGAGTTGACTTAATTGATTTGTAATGGTTTTTTAAAACCTATATATTTGAAGTATGAGTATTCCATTGATCCCATCAAAGTATAAACTAGTGCAATTATCATATTTTTCTTTTTATCAAAATGGTAATTAAAATTTATGAAAGGAAACAGCTGGAAATATACTACTGAATGTTGCATACAATTATTACAAGTATATATTTATTTATAAGTTACCCATGCTACGTTTTCACTTGAACTTTATCCACTTGAGGGGACATAATATGATTCACAGTTAGCAGGTAAAGTAATTGAACAAAATTATAATGATATTTTTTAGTGTCTATACCTTAATTACTGTTCAAATTGCCTCTTTAATTTTCTCCACCCTTAAATCTTAACTGAATGGTTTAAGGTGTTTAATTTCATATGTTTGCTTAATAATTATTTTCCTCACTTAATTTCTAATGAAAAATAAAGGTCTTAAATTTTAGTTTTATATCTACTTGGACTTTAGGCAGTGACAAATAACAGTGAATTTCAGTAGTTTGGGGAGACAGTAAAATGTGTATTTCATGTATTTTAATACTGAACAAGGGAATTTAATCTTATGCTTTAAGCACAGATGTTTTTTAGTATCTGGAGCCACTTCTTTGGATTTGTTAGTAGGAAACAAATTCCTTCCCTCAAATTCTCTGTTTCCCTCTCTTCTTTATCCTTCTTTTCTCCTTGCTCCTTCCCTCCCCTCTTATAAATTTTTATTTATAATAATTCCCAATTAAGGGCCAGAGAGTGGAATCAACAGTTAAGTACACTGCCTGATCTACCAGAGGACCCTGATTTGATTCCCAGAGTTTATATGGAGCTCCCAACTATCTGTAACTCCAGTCCCAGGGTGTCAGATGCCCTTTTCTGGCCTCTGTAAAGTCTGCATACATATTGTACACAGACATACATGTGGGAAAAAGACCCATACAGTTAAGATAAAAATAAAGAAAAAGAGTTTTAAATGGTCAATTAGATTTGACAAGTGTATAGTCATCAGTACCAAAATGGAGAACAAATAAAGGAACCCATATGTACAATAATTCTCTCAAAAGAACATAACTTTATCATTGAAAATTATGTTACAGATAACTTAGTAGTGAAAAATGTATTACTGCAAATTAAGAAATAACTTATAAAGTAAATGTTAATGGCATTATTAACTATATGAAACTATAGCAGGGTATCATTATATATAGTACATATATTCATGCATATACTAGATGATATATGTGCTCATAGTGTTTAGAGCAATTTAAGCCTTAAGTTTAAGAAAACAAAATCATATAAAGGAAAGAATGCAGTTTGTTTAGATCAAAATTATGAACTAAGTTTTTCTCTATAGACTAACACTTTTTATTATAAATTATTTATAATTTTCTAAGGTTTCTATACAACTATACAAGTAATTGCTCATATTGAAAAGATAGGCTAAAAGTAAAGAGATATCAATTTTATCAGTTACCCTAGTTCTTAACAGGAACAGAGTAAAACAGCATGTAATACCTGGCATGTAAACTGAAATAACCATTAGTATTTTTCTTCTTTTTAGAGAATTTTGGATTTACATATGTACAACCTTGTGTGTCTATGTGTATTTATGGAACATTTGTGTGAGTACTAATGTTGACCAGCAAAGGGTGTTGGATGGGTTGGAGTAACAGATAGTTGTGCACTGTGCCCTTGAGCACTGGGACTTTTCTCTTCAAGAGCAGCAAGTACACTTAACCCTAGGGCTCTCTCTCCAGTCCTCTTCCTTCTGTTTTACTGATAATTTAGTGTTTCATAAATTTTCCTAACTTTTGAGAAACTGACACATATTTTTATTCATGTAGAAAGTCTTTGAGACTTATCAAGTCTATACCTCTATAATACAACAATAATTTAAGATACCCTGTCTTATTAACATTATTCATAAAGCACATAAAGTTGCATCTTTATTAGCATGCAGTAATGGGAGCTTGGGGTTAGTTTCTTCTTCACAACATCCCTGTTCATCACTAACCTTTTAAAGAATGGTCTTACAGTTTTGTTTTCTTTCCACAAAGACAATTAAGTGTAATGTAGTTTGAATGTAATATATAACATTTCAGATCTATATTTGTGAGGCTCTTTTTTAAAAAATACAGCTTTTAGTTATTAATTCAAAATACATCTCTATCACAGCCTCCTCCTCCTCCCCTCCCAGTGCCACATTCCCACCATCTACTCCCTCTCCCATCCATCCTTCTTCTCCAGTATGGGGGACCGCCACATATCAGCCCCCCTCAGTTTGTCAGTCATATAAGTTCTAAGAGCTTCTTCTTGCTCTGTGGCCCAACTTGGGAACTCCCTAAGGTAAAGTGTTCCACTAATAGGTAACAAAGTCCATCACTGAGACTTCCTCCAGCCCTTGCTAAGGGATTTCTATGATGACAAAATTGCTTATCTATATTTGTATGGGCGGACTAGGCCTAGTGTAACCTTTTTTTCTTCTTCTTTTTTTTTTTTTTTTTTTTTTTTTTTTTGGTTAGCATTTCAGTCTCTGTAAGACTCTAGGGGCCTAGGTTGGTTGGTTGGTTCTGTTGATCTTCATGTGTTGATTTTGACCCCTCCAGGTATCTCTATTCCTCCTCTTTCTCTTATATAGGACTTCCAGAGCTCCACAGTATTGTACAAGGTTCCTGTTCCTTTGGGTCTGTGGGTTGTAGGATTGTTATCCTGTACTAGATGTCTAAAATTCAGTTATAAGTGAATACATGCCATGTGTATCCTTTTGGGTCTGGATTAGCTCACACAGGATGAGCTTTGCTAGTTCTGTCCAGTTGGATGCAAATTGCATTTCCTTGTTTCTGATAGCTGGGTAGTGTTCCATTGTGTAAATGTACCACAGGTTTTTTTTTTTTAATTCATTTTTCAGTTGAAGGGCATCTGGGTTGTTTCCAGTTTCTAGCTATTACAAATAAAGCTGCTATGAACATAGTTGAGGAGATGTCCTTGTAGTTTGGTGAAGAATCTTTTGCATATATGCCCAGGAGTTGTATGGCTGGGTCTTGAGGTAGAACTATTCCCGGTTTTCTGAGATATTGCCAGACTGATTGCCAAAGTGGTTTTACAAATTTTCACTCCCACCAGCAATGGAGGAGTATCCCCCTTCCTCCACATTCTCCTCAGCATGTATTATCACTTCAGTTTCTAATCATAGCAATTCTGACAGGTCTGAGATGGAATCTCAGAGTCATTTTGAGTTGTGTTTCCCTGATGACTAAAGATGTTTAATATTTCTTCAAGTGTCTCTCAGCCTTTAAAGATTTCTTTTTTGAATTCTCAGTTTAGCTCCTTTCCCCATTTTTTGATTTTGATTTGATTATTTGGTTTTTGTTTAATTTCTTGAGTTTTTTTTTTTTGTAATTTTGGATAGTAGCCCTCTGTCAGATGTGGGGTAGTTGAAGCTCTTATCTTAATCTGTAGGCTGCTGTCTTGTTCTATTGACAGTATGTTTGCCTTACAGAAACTTTCCAGCTTCATAAGATCCCATTTATTGATTATTGTTCTTAGAGCCTGAGCTATTGGTGTTCTGTTCAGGAAGCTGTCACCTGCACCAGTGAGTTCGAGGCTTTACCCCACTTTCTCTTAAATTCTATTAGATTTAGTGTGTCTGGATTTATGTTAAGGTCTTGGATCCACTTGGACTTAAGTTTTGTGCAGGGTGATAAATATAGGACTATTTGGATCCTTGTACATGTTGATATCCATTTGTTGATGCTTTCCTTTTTTTCCAGTATATGGTTTTGCCTTCTTTGTAAAAAATTAGGTGACCGTAGGTGTGTGGGTTTATTTCTGGGGCTTCTATTTTGTTCCATTGATCCACTGTTCTGTTTCCATGACAGTACCATGGTGTTTTTATTACTATTGCTCTGTATTATAGCTTGAAATCAGGGATGTTGATACCTCAAGAATTTTTTATTTTACAGGATTGATTTAGCTATTTAGGTTTTTTTGTTTATCCATATGAAATTGAAAATTGTTCTTTCAAAGCCTTTAAATAATTGTGTTGGTATTTTGATAGGAATTGCATTGAATCTGTATATTGCAAAATATTTTTTATGTTGATACTACCCATCCATGAGAATGGGAGATCTTTCCAGATCCTGAGATACACTTCAATTTCTTTCTTTTTTTTTAATAAATACTTTATTTTTCTTTCTTCAAGTTACATCTCAGTCACAAACCCCTCCCTATCCCACCCTTCCACCCTCTTCCCCCCAGAAGTTTCCCCTTTCAGTCCAACAGATGGTTCCTTCTCTTATAACAGTAAGTATTATACAAAACAACAGATATAAATATGCCACATTTATGAGAATTAAATGGCCCAGTATACCTTCCCAATGTCCAGTTTATACATATTTGGCCCCTGACTTTAACATTCTACTATCTAACCATCTCCATGAGTTTAAAGGTCTATATCTGACTCAACATACATATTAACTTGCAACACACTTTTAGGAGTATCTTCTTAGATCTATAACACCCTCTTGATTCCTAAACAACTCAAAATTTAACTATGAGACTCTAGCTGTCTATTCTTCAACCACCTCAGAGACCTGAGAGGGATAAATATATCTGCTTATATAGGAAGTGCACGGCCTTCAGCTTCCAAAACTAAGAAAGGACATACCAGTGACTGCCTGGACAGTACCCATTTTCTCTCCATACATTCCTACATCAGTCATCAGCCTTTGGGTCCTGTTTCTCTGACAGACAATTTGTTGTAGAGCAGGGATTATGAAGGACTTACCTACCCTGTCTTGGCAGAGTTAGGCTGTCAACTTCCCTGCTAACAAGTTTTGTCCTTTTTGGACAGCAGTCTGTCTGCAGTTGGTGCAAGGGGTTTTTTCATGCCAAGAGATAGGCTTGCCACTAATTCAACCATCTTACAGTGCAGGTTCTTGGATGCTTATCTTCTACTTGGAGTAGAATAGGGGGTGCTGTCAGGTGCTGATATGTCTCGATATCAAAAAAAAGAAGAAGAAAAGAAAATCTTAATTTAAGATAACATCTTTGAATGCCATATTCTGCAGATCTCTTGGGGTGTTTGAAGATGCCCTATCCATCTCTTGTATTTAGATAAGCAAATGTTGCTTGTCTCTTAGCAACTTGATTACTGGGTAGTTTAGAGAATATCTGTGATAGACTGTCATAGTAGCTAACAAAGTGACATGTTTGCATGACTAGGAGTTTGTTTGACTTAACTATCCTAGACCGTTTTAGACGGTTGGTATCAAGAGGCCAGAGCTTCACATTTTATTTTTAAGTATCTCTAGGTATGATGCCATTAGGAAGCGTTACCTTTAATTTTGTATCAATATACAAAGATCTATTCAATTGTGGTTAAATATACTCTTAATTATGTATCAATATACAAAGATCAATGCCTATGTAGCCCAATGCAATCTTAATATTACGTCCATATACAAGGGTCAATACCATTGTGGCCAACTGTAATCTTAATTTTGTATCAATACACAAAGATCACTACCGATGTAATCCAATACAATCTTATTTTTGCACAATAAACAATGGTCAATACCACTTTAGCCTAATAAACTACTAATTTTGTATCAATATACAAAAGTCTGCCCCTTCTTCTTGGACCTTCCTGTGCTATGTCTATATCTCATTTTTCTCAAGCCTATGCACTCCTACATAGGAGAGGAAGAAGGATACAGAAAAGGAAAAGTAGGAAGTCCCTGGGGCTGACCTCCAAAACCCATTAAACAGGACCATTTATCAGCTTGTAATCTCTTCCCCTAAATATCGGAGTTTTCAGTTATCCTTCAAATAACCAAAAAGAAGGGCGGAGAAACACCTTCCCCACCCTCTGGGCATGGGACATCGCTCTCTTAAAGTAACTTCCTGCTGATTTGGGTCATAGTAGACCTGTTTGGGGCCCGAACTCAAATGGAAAAAATGGTTAAAAATGTTAGTACAATCCTTTTATTTTCAGTCCTTCTGTTCTCAGCTGTTTAGATGACCTAAGGGGTTTGTAGGCAGAAGCTGATCTTGCAGGCTTCACTGAGGTTCTGGCCGGGGCATTGTGTAGAGCTCAACGGTCCCAGCGACTTTGGATTGCCGTGGTGGTTGCAGGCCCCCGATGGAGACAGCTATTAAGGAAGTCTGCCAGGCAGAATCAACTGGGTCACTCATCCTCCTTAGTGCCTGATTCTGCTCTCTGCTGAGGTTTCCGCTGTCCAGCCGTTCCCGGGCTCCCCTAATGGACGCTTCGGTTCTCCTGGAAAGATAAGAACAGAGCCCTGCCCCAATCCTAACCCTGGGACAATTGCCCTCTGTTTTTTTTGGGGGGAGGGCTAGGTAGTACTTCTCCTGAAGCAAATTTGGCCTTCCGACAACATACAAAGCATTAACTTTCAATCCAGGTTAAAGAAGAAATCATTCTGTCACCTTGGAGCTAAACCAGCTCCAGTGTATATATTTTGAGATCCCAAAGGACAATCTGCCTGCATCGAAAAGGCCTTTTGTAAGTAGCCTCCAAACCTAGGTCCCTCCAAATCCCATGTGTGTGTCTCTGAACTCTAATTATTGGGATCAGAGACCTGTGTTTCCCAGCTGAAGGGATCAGAGATGTGTTCCACTACTCCTGGATCGAAGTCTTTCTCTATTTAGAGTTTGCCCTGCATCAGTCTGACCCTGAGCTCCGGGATCTGCCCGTTTCTGTCTCCAGTGTGCTGGGAGCTGGGACCAAGGGTGTACTCTTCTTGAATGGTGGGACCAAGAGTATGCACCCTCACCACCCTGCTCCATATGACTCCAGGATACATAAGACCACCAACTCTAGGGTGCTTCCCCCCCCTCCCCCGTCTCCGCTGAAGTCAAAGGCATGGGCCAACACCACAATTCTCTTGTATTTTACCTTAGCTCCACATCTTCTCGACACCTGGAGGTCTGCAAAACCAGGCTGAACGGCTGTATCCTCTATTCCATTCACAGTGTTTCAGCCCTGCCACCTGCCCCTTTTTTTTTTTTTTAGTTAATAAATTTATTTGTTTGTTGCTTCAGGTTACATCCTTATCATATTGCCCTCTTTTCCTGCTTCCCAGCCCCACCCTCCCATGCTCTACCCCCTGACCCTTCCCTCTTGTTCCTCTGGGGTGGAGTGTCCCTGCCTAACAGTCTCTCACCACAGATCAGGAGTCATATGAGGGCCAAGAGCCTCTTCATTCACCGGTGGCCTACGAGGCAGTACTGCCAGTGAAAGGTGTCTCCTTCCTACTGGGGGAATACTAAAAAAAAGACCAACAAACACACAAACCCACAAAAACAAAGAATATCAACAAAAAAAGAGAGGAAAAAGATAAGGGAAAAGGAAAAAGAAAAAAGAAAAAAAGAAGGAAAAAGAAAAAGATAAAAAAAAAATTATGTCCATGTTCCTTTTGGTGTGTTGGTTGTAGTGCAGATATCCTGTACGATATAGCTAAAATCCTACTATAAGTGAATAGATGCCATGTGCATCCTTCTGAGACTGGGTTAGCTCACTCAGGATGAGCTTCTCTAGATCCATCCATTTGGTTGCAAATTGCATGATTTCATTGTTTCTTATAGCTGAGTAATATTCCATTGTATAGATGTACCACAATTTTTTAATCCATTCTTCATTTGAGGGACATCTGGGTTGTTTCCAATTTCTAGCTATTACAAATAAGGCTGCTATGAACATAGATGAGGAGACTTCCCTATGTCTCCGTGAGAGGTCCTTTGGGTGTATACCCAGAAGTGGTATGGCTGGGTCCTGAGGCAATGTTATTCCTAGATTTCTAAGATATCGCCAGACAGACCTCCATAGTGGTTGCACAAGCCTGCACTCCCACCAGCAATGGAGTAGGGTTCCCCTTTCTCCACACCCTCGCCAGCATGCGCTATCATTTGAGCTCTTTATCTTAGCCATTCTAACAGGTGTTAGGTGGAATCTCAGGGTCGTCTTGAGTTGCATTTCTCTGATGATTAAGGATGTTGAACATTTCTTCAGGTGTCTCTCAGCCCTTAGGGATTCCTCCTTTGTGAATTCTCTATTTAGTTCCATCTCCCATTTTTGATTGGATTATTTGGTTTCTTGGCATTTAATTTCTTGAGTTCTTTGTAGATTTTAGATAATAGCCCTCTATCAGATGTGGGGTTGGTGAAGATTTTCTCCCAGTCTGTTGGTTGCCGTTTTGTTCGAATGACAGTGTCCTTTGCCTTACAGAAGTTTTTCAGTTTCATGAGGTCCCATTCATTGATTGTTGATCTCAGGTCCTGAGCTGTTGGTGTTCTGTTCAGGAAGTTGTCACCTGTGCCAATGAGTTCGAGGGTTTCTCCTATTTTTTCTACTAGTATATTTTGTGGCCGGCTTTATGTTAAGGTCTTTGATCCACTTGGATTTAAGTTTGGTACAAGGTGATAGGTATGGGTCTAATTTCATTCTTTTGCAAGTGGATATCCAGTTGGACCAGCACCATTTGTTGAAGATGCTGTCCTTCTTCCATTGTGTGGTTTTGGCTTCTTTGTGAAAGATTAGTTGGCCATAGGTGTGTGGGTCCATGTTTGGGTCATCAATTCGATTCCATTGATCCACTGGTCTGTTTCTATACCAGTACCATGCTGTTTTTATTACTGTTGCTCTGTAGTACAGCTTGAAATCTGGGATGGTGATACCTCCAGATGTTTTTTCATTGTACAGGATTGATTTAGCTATTCTGGGCTTTTTGTTGTTCCATATGAAGTTGAGAATAGCTTTTTCCAGGTCTATAAAGAATTGTGTTGGTATTTTGATAGGAATTGCATTAAATCTATATATTGCTTTTGGTAGGATAGCCATTTTTATTATGTTGATCTTACCTATCCATGAGCATGGGAGATCTTTCCATCTTCTAAAGGCCTCTTCCATTTCTTTCTTCAGGGGCTTGAAGTTCTTGTTATATAGGTCCTTTACATGCTGGTTAGAGTTACCCCCAAGTATTTTATGTTGTTTGTAGCTATTGTGAAGGGGGTTGTTTCCCTTATTTCTTTCTCAGCATATTTGTTTGTTGTATAAAGAAGGGCTTCTGATTTTTTTGAGTTAATTTTGAATCCAGCCACCTTGCTGAAGTTGTTTATCAGCTGTAGGAGTTCTTTGGTGGAGTTTTTGGGGTCGCTTATGTATACTAACATATCATCTGCGAATAGGGATAATTTGACTTCTTCATTTCCAATTTTTATCCCTTTGATCTCCTTTATTTGTCTTATTGCTCTAGCAAGGACTTCAAGTATTATATTGAAGAGATATGGTGAAAGTGGCATCCTTGTCTTGTCCCTGAGTTTAGAGGAAATGCTTCAAGCTTCTCTCCATTTAATTTGATGTTGGCTACTAGCTTGCTGTATATTGCCTTTATTATTTCTAGGTATTGTCCTTGTATGCCCGTTCTCTCCAGAACTTTTAGCATGAAGGGGTGTTGGATTTTGTCAAATGCTTTTTCTGCATCTAGCGAGATTATCATGTGGTTTTTTTCTTTCATCTTGTTTATGTGGTGAATTACATTGACAGACTTTCGTATATTGAACCATCCCTGCATTCCAGGGATGAAGCCTACTTGATCATGGTGTATGATACTTTTGATGTGTTCTTGAATTCGGTTTGCTAGTGTTTTATTAAGTATTTTTACATCTATGTTCATGAGGGAGATTGGTCTGAAGTTCTCTTTCTTTGTTGGGTCTTTGTGTGGTTTAGGAATCAGAATGACAGTGGCCTCATAGAATGAGTTTGGCAGTGATCTTTCTGTTTCTATGTGGTGGAAGAGTTTGAAAAGTAATGGTGTTAGTTCCTCTTTGAAGGTCCGGTACAATTCCGTGCTAAAGCCATCTGGCCCTGGGCTTTTTTCGTTGGGAAATTATTAATGACTGTTTCTATTTCCTTGGGTGTTATTGGGCTGTTTAAGCTGTTAATCTGATTTTGATTTAGTTTTGGTAGGTGGAATTGATCGAGGAAATTGTCCATTTCGCTTAGGTTTTCAAATTTAGTGGAATATACATTTTTAAAGTAATGCCCGAATATTTTCTGGATCTCCTCAATGTCTGTTGTTATTTCTCCCTTTTCATTTCTGATTTTGTTGATTTGTGTTCTTTCCCTTTGCCTTTTAGTTAATTTGGCTAGGGGTCTGTCTATTTTGTTGATTTTCTCAAAGAACCAACTCTTGGTTTCATTGATTCTTTGTATAGTTCTTTTTGATTCTAAGTTGTTGATTTCAGCCCTAAGTTTGATGATTTCCTGCCTTCTGCTCTTCTTGGGAGTGTTTGTTTGTTTTTTTTTTTCCAATTTACCCAGCTTAGCTGTTAGTTTACTAATATGAGCTGTCACAATTTTCTTTTTGAAAGCACTTAGTGCTATGAACTTTCCTCGTAGGACAGCTTTCAATGTATCCCATAGGTTTGGGTATGTTGTGTCTTCATTGTCGTTGGATTTTAAGAAGTCTTTGATTTCCTTCTTTATTTCTTCCCTGACCCAGTGGTCATCCAGTAAGGAGCTGTTCAATTTCCATGTGTGTGTAGGCTTTCTGTTGATTCTTTTGCTGTTGAAGACCAGCTTTATTCCGTGGTGGTCTGATAAGATACAAGGTGTTATTTCAATTTTCTTGTATCTATTGAGACTATCCTTGTGACCAACTATGTGGTCGATTTTGGAGAAGGTTCCGTGGGGTGCTGAGAAAAAGGTGTATTCCTTTGTTTTTGGGTGAAACGTTCTGTAGATATCTGTTAGGTCCATTTGTTTCATGATCTCTGTTAGACTCAATATTTCTCTGTTTGTCTTCTGTCTTGATGATCTGTCCATTGTTGTGAGTGGGGTGTTGAAGTCTCCCACTACTAATGTGTTGTGATCGACGTGCGCTTTAAGTTTTAGAAGTGTTTCTTTTACGAAAGTAGGTGCCTTTGTATTTGGGGCATAGATGTTCAGTATTGAAATTTCCTCTTGATGAATATTCCCTTTAATGAGTATATAGTGCCCTTCTTTGTCTTTCTTCATTAACTTCAGTTGGAAGTCGGTTTTGTTTGATATTAGGATGGCTACTCCAGCTTACTTCCTGGGTCCATTTGCTTGGAAAACCATTTCCCATCCCTTTACTCCATCTTTCATAGTTAGATGTGTCTCTTGTATACAGCATAAGGAAGGGTCTTGCTTGCGGATCCACTCTGTAAACCTATGTCTTTTTATTGGGCAGTTGAGTCCATTGATGTTGATGGATATTAGTGACCAGGGGTTGTTATTTCTCATTTTTTTGGTATAACTGGTTGTCTTGTGTTTCTTTTTGTTTAGTTGCTGTGGAGGTTTCTATTTCCTCTGTTTTCTTGGGTGTAGTTATCTTCTCTGGGTTGGAATTTTCCTTCTAGTATCTTCTGTATGGCTGGGTTTGTGGGTAGATATTGTTTAAATTTGATTTTGTCATGGAATATCTTGTTTTCTCCCTCTATGTTGATAGAGAGTTTTGCTGGGTAAAGTAGTCTGGCTGGGCACCTATGATCTCTCAGGACTTGTAGTATATCTGACGAGGCCCTTCTAGCTTTTAACGTTTCTGAGGAGAAGTCAGGTGCAATTCTGATGGGTCTGCCATTGTATGTGACTTGACCTTTTTCTCTTACAGCTTTTAATATTCTTTCTTTGTTCTGTACATTTGGTGTTTCAATTATTATGTGGCGAGAGGAGTTTCTTTTCTGGTCTAATCTGTTTGGTGTTCTGTAAGCCTCTTGGATTTTTATTGGCATCTCTTTTTTCAGGTTTGGGAAGTTTTCCTCTATGATTTTGTTGAAGATATTTCCTTGACCTTGGAGTCGGGAGTCCTCTCTTTCCTCTATACCTATAATTCTTAGGTTCCGTCTTTTCATTGAGTCCTTGATTTCTTGGATGTTGTGGGTGAGAGATTTTTTAGCCTTCTCATTTTCTTTGGATGTTGTACTGATTTCTTCCACTGAATCTTCCATGCCTGAGATCCTGTCTTCCATCTCTTGCATCCTATTGTTGATACTCACATCCGTAGTTCCTGTTCTCTTCCCTTGGTTCTCCACCTCCTCTTTTAACTCTGACTGTGTTTTCTTTATTGTTTCTATTTCTATTTTCATGTCTTGTATGTTTTTGTTCATTTTGTACATTTCCTTCTCCAGCTTGCTTGTTTTTGTATGAAAATCTTTCATTGCTTTTTCCTTTTCCTGTTCAAGCTCTGTCACCTTGGCGTGGAGCTCTTTAATGCTGTTGTTCCTTGTTTTGACTTGTAGAATTGTGGCTTCTTTGAATTCCTTCATAGATTTAAGTTCTTCTTGCAGGGACTCTATCACTTTCCATAATGCAGAATTGTCAACGTTTTCATGTGTTTCTGTTGGTGTGTGGTCATCCGAATTGGATGAGCTAGGATAATTCTGCTTTGTTGGAGTCATATTTCCTTGATTTCTATTTTTTTTTTTTTTTGACCTGTGGCCATTGGATGCATTTAGCTGTCTGTTTTCTGTGCTTGGAACCACAGTGGATGATTTGGTGCAGGGGACGAGTTACTTGGCCATCTGTCGTTGCTTACAGGGGAATTTCAGGGTCACTGTGATTTTAATCGCCTGAGGCACTGTGAGCTGGTGCAGCCTATTCCCAGGTTGTGAGTAATGGACTGGGATTGTTTCACTGCTCCCAATTCAGACTTCTCTATGTTGCACTCTGAGTTATCAGCCTGTAATGGTTCTGATGGTATAGACCTGTTTGCCCAGGCACAGATTCTGTGGACTTTGTTTGTCGTCATGGAGGCTGACAGGGTCTGGCTCCACACCTAATATGTCTGGATTTTCCAGAATACAGCTATGGTCCCGATTTCTGGTTTCTCACTAGGCTTCTCACCACAGGCCTGGCCTCTGTGCCTGATTCCCTCCCTGTCTGCCCCGCCGCGGGTCCCCCTCCCTGGCTGCTAGGCTATGGGTGCCCCAAGCCCCGGATCCTCTGGCCGCCTGAGTGGTCCTCTCGCCCCAGCAACTCAGCCATGGGTGCACGGATCCCTGGCCCCGCCCACGCCTGTCTCTCTCCCCAGTTGACCTGCCTGGGGTTCTTGGGGATTTGGCCCTGCCAGCCGAGCTCCCTCCCCAGCTGCACTGCCATGAGTGAGTGGGATTCTGTCCCTCCCGCCCGCCTTTGTGTTCCTGGCTTCCCGCACTCTTTCGGAACCTCCTGCCCTCCGCTTCACCAGCAGCTGCGGACCACCCGCTGAGCCCCTTGTTTGTTCCTTGCTAAGCCTTCCACTATCTCGCAAAGTTTTTTAAGTGGGTATAAGTTCTACCTGAGGTGTGGGTAGCCCAATTGGCCAGCGATCTATTGCCAAGTGTCAATTTCTTTCTTAAAGGACTTGAAGTTCTTGTCATACAGGTCTTTCACTTGTTTGGTTAGAGTTAACCCCAGGTAATTTGTTTTATTTGTGGCTATTGTTAATGGTGTTGCTTCCCTAATTTCTTTCTTAGCCCATTTATCTTTTTTGTAAAGAAGGGCTACTGATTTTTTAGAATTAATTTTGTATCCAGCCACCTTGCTGAAAGTGCTTATCAGTTTTAGGAGTTCTCTGCTGGAATTTTTGGGTCTCTTAGCTATACTATCATATCATCTACAAATGGGGAATACTTCTATTTCTTCCTTTCCAATTTGTATCCCCTTGATCTCCTTTAGTTGTGTTATTGCTGTGTCTAGAACTTCAAGTACTATGTTGAAGAGATATGGAGAGAGTAGCCATCCATTTCTTATCCTTGATTTTTAGGGAAATACTTTAAGTTTTTCTCCATTTAATTTGTTGTTGGCTACCGACTTGCTGAATATTGCCTTTATTATGTTTAGGTATGGTCCTTGTATGGCTGAACTCTAAGGCTTTTTGCATTAAGGGGTGTTGGATTTTGTCAAACACTTTCCAGCATCTAGTGACATGATCATGTGGTTTTTCTTTCTGTCAGTTTGTTTATTTGGTGGATTTTCATATGTAGAACCACTCCTGCATCCTTGGGATGAAGTGTACTCGATTATGGTGTATGATGCTTTTGTTGTGTTCTTGTATTCAGTTTGTAAGTGTTTTATTGAGTTTTTTATATCTATGTTCATGTGGGAAATTTGTCTGAATTTTTTTCTTTGTTGGGTCTTTGTGTGGTTTAGGTATCAGGTAACTGTAGCGTCATAAAATGAGTTTGGCAATGTTCCTTCCTTCTGTTTGTATTTTGTGGAGGAGTTTGAACAGTATTGGCATTAGCTCTTCTTTGAAGGACTCGTGGAATTCTGTCCTGAAACCATCTGTCCCTGGCTTTTTTGGTTGGGAGACTTTTAATGACTGTTCCTATTTCTTTAGGGGTTATAGGACTGTTTAGTTTGTTTACCTGATCTTTATTTAAATTTGGTAGGTGGGGCCTATCAAGAAAATTGTCCATTTCACTTAGATTTTCCCATTTTGAAGAGCACAGTTTGTTTTTTTTTTTTTTTATGTAAGACCTAAAGATTCTTTGAATATCCTCAGTGTCTGTTGTTATTTCTTCCTTTTCATTTCTAATTTTGTTGATTTGGATATTTTCCATCTGCCTTTTAGTTACTGTGGCTAAGGATTTGTCTATTTTGTTGATTTTCTCAAAGAACCAACTCTTGGTTTTGTTGATTCTTTGTACTGTTCTTTAGTTTCTAAGTTATTGATTTCAACCCTGAGTTTGATGATTTCCTGGTATCTGCTTCTCTTGCGATGCTTGCTTCTTCTTCTTCTTCTTCTTTTTTTTTTTTTTTTAACTAGAGCTTTCAGTTGTCCTGTAAAGTTGCTAATATGAACTCTCACCATTTCTTTTTCTTTCTTTCTTTTTTTTTGGCTGAAAACACGCACCTGCCCTTGATCTTTATTAATTTCTATATAAGGGTTGTTGAGCTACAACAGATACTGCATAATGCTGGGAACCAAATTAGGGACACGTAGTCTCATAGAATTCCAAGGTGGAGTTAAGCAGAGTGTCTCATGCTGCTACTGCATTGGAGAAGCTGAAATCCACTTTGTGACTGGAGGGGAAGCAGACGCCACACTGGTTCTTCCTTCCTCCCCTTTTCCTGCCTTGAGGCATCTTCTGGGGAAACAGTTCTTCTCACAAGGATTTCATATCTTTCAAGGTTCTAATTTGTGATGTCTTCATTTGAGTGTCCAGACTGAAAGAGCTGCCTCCTCATTAAACACCTTGTTTTGTGACACAGGGATGGAGGCTTAGTAGGCCATATGACAGCTTTTAAAGCATCTCAGAGTAGGATTTGTCACTCACTGCCACTTACAGTTCATTGGCCAAAGAAAATCAAATGATCAATCCTAAATTAATGAGGTGGAAAATACAGTTTTCCAATAGAAAGGGACTGAATATACAGTTGCACTTGGAACACTCTGCCTCATAAACCCTCTGGCACTGTCTAGAGCTGGAGATTTTCTTTAAGGATACACATTTATTAGATCCATCAAGAGAATATTAGCTTTAAAATATAAACTTGTGTGATGTATATCAAAACGAACAAATAACTATATAATATATAATCACATAAGCTTTTTTGAAATATTTTCTTTTTTCCTTTATTTTTTATTTTTTCAACTTACATCACAATTGCAGTCCCCTCCCTATTCCCCCCTCCAGTCCCACTGTCCCACCCTCAACCCCCCATCCCCTTCCCTTTTTCTTAAGTTTAATGTATATCTTATTTCCCCCTACAGTTTCCCCTTTCAGTACAACAAATGGCTCTTTCTCTTATAATAATAAATACAATACAAAACAACAGAGGTAATTAGGCCACAGTTATGAGGGTTATATGGCTTAGCATACATTCCCAAAGTCCAATCCACATGTATTAGGCACCGAATTTAACATTCTACTATCTAACCATCTCCATGAGTTTAAAGTTCTATATCTGACTCAACATTCATACTAACTTGCAACACAATTTTAAAAGCATACTCTTATATCTATAACATTCTCTTGACTCCCAAACAACTCAAAATTTAATTATGAGGCTCTAGCTATCTGTTCTTCAACCACCTCAGAGACTTGAGAGGGATAAATATATCTGATTTTATAGGAAGTACAGGGCCTGCAGGTCCCAAACTAAGAAATGACATACCAGTGGCTGCCTGGACAGTTCCCATTTGCTTTCCATACATTACCGCATCGATCTTCAGTCATTTGGCCCGTTTCTCTGACAGACATTGATTGTAGAGCAGGGGTTATGAAGGACTTACCTACCCTGTCTTGGCAGAGCTAGGCTGACGACTTACCTGCTTCCAGGTTTTGTCCTTTTTGGACAGCATTCTGTCTACAGTTGGAGCAAGGCGCTTTTCCTACCAAGAGATAGGCTTGCGACTAATTCAATCATCTCCCACTGGAGATTCTTTGATGCTCATCTTCTACTTGGAGGAGAAAAGGGGGTGCTGTCAGGAGTAGATATGTCTTGATATAAAAAAATCTAAAGGTACGAAAACATCTTTGAATGCCATATTCTGAAGATCTCTTGAGGTTTTTGAAGAGGCCCTATCTATCACTTATATTAGGGAAAGCAGATGTTGCTTGTCTCTTAGCAGCTTTATTTCTGATTAGCTTAGAAAATAACTATAATAGGCTGTCATAGTACCTAACAGAATGACCGGCTTGCATAACTTTTAGTTTGCATTTCTTAATTATCCTAAACAGTTTATGACAATTAGTAGTAAAAGGCCAAAACATCACATTTCATTTTTTTTTTTTCTTTACGTCCTAACACTTCCATCCCATTTCTTTGGGGTGGGGTGTCCTTATATAACAGTCCCTCCTCTCAGTTGAGAGGCTGTATGAGGGCCAAGAGCCTCCTCATTCATTGGGGGTCTATGAAGCAGTACCAACAGTGAAAAGTGTCTCATTGCCCAGGAGAGAGAACTCCTAAACAAACAAACCAATAAGCAGACAAATAGATAAAAAAGACTAAAAAATAGAAAAAAATATAAAAAATATATAAAAAATAAGTAAAAAAATAAATAAAAAGTCTATGTCCAAGTTCCCTTTGGTGTGTTAGTTGTAGTATCGATACCTTCTACTATATAGCTAAAATCCTACTATAAGTGAATAGATGCCATATGCATCCTTCTGAGTCCAGGTTAGCTCACTCAGTAGGAGCTTTTCTAGTTCCATCCATTTGGCTGAAAATGCATAATTTCATTGTTCCTTATAGCTGAATAATATTCCATTGTGTAGATGTACCACAGTTTTTTAACCCATTCTTCAGTTGAGGGACATCTGGGTTGTTTCCAGTTTCTAGCTATTACAAATAAGGCTGCTATAAACATAGATGAGGAAACTTCCTTATGATTCCGTGAAGAGGCATTTGGGTGTATACCCAGAAGTGGTATGGCTGGGTCCTGAGGCAAAGTTATTCCAAGTTTTTTCAGATATCGCCAGACTGACCTCCATAGTGGTTGCACAAGCCTGCACTCCTACCAGCAACGGAGTAGGGTACCCCTTTCTCCACACCCTCACCAGCATGTGCTGTCATTTGAGCTTTTGATCTTAGCCATTCTGACAGGTGTGAGATGGAATCTCAGAGTCGTCTTGAGTTGCATTTCTCTGATGATTAAGGATGTTGAGCATTTCTTCAAGTGTCTCTCAGGCATTAGGGATTCCTCCTTTGTGAATTCTCTATTTAGCTCTGTCCCCCATTTTTTGATTGGATTATTTGGTTTCTTGGCATTTAATTTCTTGAGTTCTTTGTAGATTTTGGATATTAGCCCTATGTCAGATGTGGGGTTGGTGAAGATTTTCTCCCAGTCTGTAGGCTGCCGTTTTGTTTGAAAGACAGTGTCTTTTGCCTTACAGAAGCTTTTCAGTTTCATGAGGTCCCATTTACTGATTGTTGATCTCAGGTCCTGAGCTGTTGGTGTTCTGTTCAGGAAGTTGTCACCTGTGCCAATGAGTTCGAGGGTTTCTCCCACTTTTTCTTCTAGTAGATTTAGTGTGACAGGCCTTATGTTAAGGTCTTTGATCGACTTGGACATAAGTTTTCTACAAGGTGATAAGTATGGGTCTAATTTATTTCTTTTACTAGTGGACATCCAATTGGACCAGCACCATTTGTTGAAGATGGTGTTCTTCCATTGTTCAGTTTTGGCTTCTTTGTAAAAAATTAGGTGGTCATAAGTGTGTGGGTCCATTTGTGGATCTTCATTTCGATTCCATTGATCTACTGATCTGTTTCTATACCAATACCATGCTGTTTTTACAACTATTGCTCTGTAGTACAGCTTGAAATCTAGGATGGTGATACTTCCAGATTTTTTTTTTAATTGTACAGGATTGATTTAGCTATTCTAGGTTTTTTGTTGTTCCATATGAAATTGAGAATAGATTTTTCCAGGTCTATAAAGATTTGTGTTGGTTTTTTTATAGGAATTGTATTGAATCTATATATTGCTTTTGGTAGGATGGCCATTTTTATTATGTTGATCCTACCTATCCATGAGCATGGGAGATCTTTCCATCTTCTAATGGCCTCTTCCATTTCTTTCTTCAAGGAATTGAAGTTCTTGATGTGCAGGTCCTTTACTTGCTTGGTTAGATTTACCCCCAGGTATTTTATGTTGTTTGTGGCTACTGTGAAGGGGATTGTTTCCCTTATTTCTTTCTCAGCCTATTTTTTGTTGTATAAAGAAGGGCTTCTGGTTTTTTTTTTTTTTTAATTAATTTTTGTACCCAGCCACTTTACTTAAGGTGTTTATCAGCTGTAAGAGATCTCGGATGGAATTTTTGTGGTCGCTCATGTATACGATCATATCATCTGCAAATAGGGATAATTTGAGTACTTCTTTTCCAATGTTTATCCCCTTGATCTCCTTTAGTTGTCTTGTTGCTCTAGCAAGAACTTCAAGTACTATATGGAAGAGATATGGTGAAAGTGGACATCCTTGTCTTGTCCCTGAGTTTAGAGGAAATGCTTCAAGTTTCTCTCCATTTAATTTGTTGTTGGCCACTGGCCTGCTGTATATTGCCTTTATCATTTCTAGGTACGGTCCTTGTATGCCCGTTCTCTCCAGAACTTCTAGCATGAAGGGGTGTTGGATTTTGTCAAATGCTTTTTCTGCATCTAGCGAGATTATCATGGGGTTTTTCATTCATCTTCTTTATGTGGTGAATGACGTTGATAGACTTTTGTATGGTGAACCGTCCCTGCATTCCTGGGATGAAGCCTACTTGATCATGGTGTATGATACTTTTGATGTGATCTTGAATTCGTTTTGCTAGTATTTTATTAAGTATTTTTGCATCTATGTTCATGAGGGATGTTGGTCTGAAGTTCTCTGTCTTTGTTGGGTCTTTGTGTGGTTTAGGAATCAGGGTGACTGTGGGCTCATAGAATGAGTTTGGCAATGTTCTTTCAGATTCTATTTTGTGAAAGAGTTTGAAAAGTATTGGTGTTAGCTCCTCTTTGAAGGTCCTGTAGAATTCCGTTCTAAAGCCATCTGGCCCTGGGCTTTTTTTGGTTGGGAGATTTTTAATGACTGTTTCTATTTCCTTAGGGGTTATAGGGCTGTTTAATCTGTTTATCTGATCTTGATTTAGCTTCAGTAGGTGGAATCTATCAATAAAATTGTTCATTTCATTTAAGTTTTCAAATTTGGTAGAGTATAGATTTTTAAAGTAGGATCCAAATTTTCTCTGCATTTCCTCAATGTCTGTTGTTATTTCACCCTTTTCATTGCTGATTTTGTTGATTTGTGTTTTCTCCCTCTGTCTTTTAGTTAATTTGGCTAAGGGTCTGTCTATTTTGTTGATTTTCTCGAAGAACCAACTCTTGATTTCATTCATTCTTTGTATAGTTCTTTTTGTTTCTAAGTTGTTGATTTCAGCCCTAAGTTTGATGATCTCCTGCCTTCTGCTCCTCTTAGGAGTGTTTGCTTCTTTTTTTTTTTTTCCAATTCACCCAGTTCAGCTGTTAATTAACTAATATGATCTGTCACAATTTTCTTTTTGAAGGCACTTAGTGCTATGAACTTTCCTCGTAGCACAGCTTTCATTGTGTCCCACAGGTTTGGGTATGTTTTGTCTTCATTTTCGTTGGATTTTAAGAAGTCTTTGATTTCCTTCTTTATTTCTTCTCTGACCCAGTGGTCCTCTAGTAAAGAGTTGTTTAATTTCCATGTGAGTGTAGATTTTCTGTTGATTCTTTTGCTATTGAAGTCCAGATTTATTCCATGGTGGTCTGATAAGATACAAGGGGTTATTTCAATTTTCTTGTATCTTTTGAGGCTATCTTTGTGTCCAACTATATGGTTGATTTTCGAGAAGTTTCCATGATGTGCTGAGAAGAAGGTGTATTCTTTTGTGTTTGGGTGAAACATTCTGTAGATATCTGTTAGTAGGCCCATTTGGTTCATGTTCTCTGTTAGACTCATTATTTCTCTGTTTGGCTTCTGTCTTGATGATCTGTCCATAGTTGTGAGTGGGGCGTTTGAAGTCTCCTACTATTAAAGTGTTTGGATCAATGTGCGATTTAGGTTTTAGAAGCGTTTCTTTTATAAATGTAGGTGCCTTTTTATTTGGGGCATAGATGTTCAATATTGAGATGTCCTCTTGGTGGATATTTCCTTTAACAAGTATGTAATGCCCTTCTCTGACTTTTTTTATTAACTTCAATTGGATGTCTATTTTGTTTGATATTAGGCTGGCTGTACCATCTTGCTTCCTGGGTCCATTTGCTTGGAAAACCTTTTCCCAGCCCTTTACTCTGAGATAGTGTTTTTTTCAATAGTGAGATGTGTTTATTTTATACAGCAAAAAGATGGGTCTTGTTTACGGATCTAGTCTGTAAGTCTGTGTCTTTTTATTGGCGAGTTGAATCCATTGATGTTGATGGATATTAGTGACTAGGGGTTGTTATTTCTCATTTTTTTGGTATAACTGGTTGTCTTGTGTTTCTTTTTGTTTAGTTGCTGTGGAGGTTTCTATTTCCTCAGTTTTCTTGGGTGTAGTTATCTTCTCTGGGTTGGAATTTTCCTTCTAGTATCTTCTGTATGGCTGGATTTGTGGGGAGATATTGTTTGAATTTGATTTTGTCATGAATATCTTGTTTTCTCCCTCTATGTTGATAGAGAGTTTTGCTGGGTATAGTAGTCTGGCTGGGCACCTATGTTCTCTCAGGGCTTGTAGGACATCTTTTCAGGCCCTTCTAGCTTTTAAAGTTTCTGAGGAGAAGTCAGGTGTGAATCTGATGGGTCTGCCATTGTATGTGACTTGGCCTTTTTCTCTTACAGCTTTTAATATCCTTTCTTTGTTCTCTACATTTGGAGTTTCTCTTATTCTGTGGTGAGAGGAGTTTCTTTTCTCATCTAATCTGTTTGGTGTTCTGTAAATCTCTTGGATTTTTACTGGCATCTCTTTCTTTAGGTTTGGGAAGTTTTCTTCTATGATTTTGTTGAAGATATTTCCTGGACCATGGAGTCGGGAGTCTTCTCTTTCCTGTATGTTCATAATTCTTAGGTTCCGTCTTTTCATTGCGTCCTTGATTTCTTGGATGTTTTGGGTGAGAGATTTTTTAGCTTTATCATTTTCTTTGAATGTTGTACTGATTTCTTCCATCGAATCTTCCATGCCTGAGATCCTGTCTTCCATCTCTTGCATCCTATTTATGATGCTCACATCCGTAGTTCCTGTCCTGTTCCCTTGATTCTCCATTTCCTCTTTTAACTCTGACTGTGTTTTCTTTATTGTTTCCACTTCTGTTTTCATGTCTTGAATGGTAGTGTTTATTTTGTACATTTCCTTCTCTAGTTTGCTTGTTTTTGCCTGGAAATCTTTCATTGCTCTGTCCTTTTCCTGTACAAGCTGAGTCACCTTTGCTTGGAGCTCTTTAATGGTGTTATTCATTGTTTTGACTTGTAATTGTGGCTTTTTTGAATTCCTTCATAGATTAAAGTTCTTCTTGAAGAACTTCTTAAGTTCTTCTACCACTTTCCATAATGTAGAATTGTCATAATTTTCATATGTTTCAGTTGTGGTGATGTGGTTCGGGCTAGACGGAATAGCGTTGCTTTCTTTTGTTGGAGTTATTTCGCTCTGTTTTTTTTTTTTTTTTTTTTTTTTTGGTCTGGAGCCTCTGGCCATGTGGAATTTTTTAGCTGTCTTCTGGACTTGCGTCCAAAGGGGGCGCTTTGGTGTAGGATTCGATTTGCTTTACTCCACCCCTATAAGGTGAGTCATTCAGCCCTGCCTCCTAGGTGGAGACCTAACTAATCCAGATGGTGGAGCTGTGTACAAGTAAGCTCTGGTTCCCCGCCGGAAGGGCCAGTACTAGTACAAAAGTCCGATATATGACAGTTTAAAATATCTTGCAGTTTGCCCTGGGTTGGTTCCTGTGGTGGGTAAATCTGCCTTTCACCCCCAATAGCCTTGCCGCTTCCGTGGCTTGGAGATTGGCCAGTGACGTCACAGCAGTGCGTTGAGATCTGTAGTCTGAAGGCACTTTGCAGCCGAGCTGCGCTCACTTCCAAGGGTCGCAACCTTTTGCCAGATAGCTGGATCATCTGTGTGAGACCTGGTGGTGCCCAGAAGGTTGGGGATTATCTCTGCGTGGGATCTGAATCTGCCCGCTGGGTATTAGATTGGAACTTTCCTGGAGTCTTTCTTGGTGGGGGATGGGGATCCCGATTCCCGGGTCCAGGGGTTTCCTTGTGTGTCTGAGAGTAGGAAGGATCATCCTGCCCAGGGACGCTCAGTGGCACAGGCCGCCACCATCTTGGATCCCCCACCATTTCTTTTTGAAGGCAATTAGTACTATGAACTTTTCTCTTAGCACTGCTTTCATTGTGTCCCATAGGTATGCATATGTTGTGCCTTTGCTTTCATTGAATTTTAGGAAGTCTTTGATTGTTTTGTTCCTTGACCCAATGGTCATTGAGTAGAGAGTTGTTCCGTTTCCATGAATGTGTAGGCTTTTTGTTATTTTTGTTGTTGCTAAAGTCCATATTTAACCCATGTTTATCTCTTAAGGTACAAGGGGTTATTTCAATTTTCTTGTATTGGTTGAGACTTGCTTTATGATTGATTATATGGTCAATTTTGGAGAAGCTTCCATGAGGTATTGATAAGGAAGTATACCCTTTTTTGGGTGAAACGTTCTATAGATATCTGTTAGGTCCATTTTTTTTTTCATCACCTCTATTAGTCACACTACTTCTCTGTTTGGTTTCTGTCTCGATGCCATGTCCATTGGTCGAGTGGGCCGTTGAAGTCTCCCACTATTATTGTGGGGATCAGTTTGTGGTTTAAGCTTTAGTAGCGTTTATTTTACAGATATGAGTACCTTTTTATTTGGGGCATAGATATTCATTATTGAGATGTCATCTGGAAGAATCTTTTCATTGACGAGTGTATAGTTTCCTTCCCTATCTTCTTTGATTACTTTAGGTTGAAAGTTTATTTTACTTGATATTGGGATAGCTACTCCAGCTTGCTTCCTGGGACTGTTTGCTTTGAGAACTTTTTCCCAACCTTCTATCTTTACTGGTGAGGTGTGTTTATTGTGTGCTGAAAAAGGATGAGTTTTGTTTACAGATCTATTCTGATAGTCTGTGTCTTTTATTGGGGAGTTGATTCCATTGATGTTGACCATAGATTGTTATTTTCTGTTATTTTGAAGTAGGTGGTGGTAGTGTTTGTGTGTTTCTATTGTTTTAGTTGCAGTGGAGTTATTAGATTGCTGTTTTCTTGGATATAGTTATCTTCTTTGCATTGGAATTTTCCTTTTAGTGTCTTCTGTAGGCTGGATTTGCAGATAGATATTGTTTGAAATTGGTTTTGTCATGGAATATTTTGTTTTCTCCATCTATAGTGATAGAAAGTTTTGCTGGGTATAATAGTTTGGGCTGGCACCTGTGTTCTCTTAGTGTTTGTAGGCTGTCTGCCCAGGCCCTTATGACTTTTAAAGTTTCTAAGGAGAAGTCAGATGTAATTCTGATGGGTCTACCATTATATGTTGCTTGGTCATTTTTCCTTACAGCTTCTCTGTACATTTGGAGTTTCAGTTATTATGTGGTGGGAGGAATTTCTTTTCTAGTCTAATCTACTTGGTGTTCTGTATGCCTCTTGGACTTTTACCAGCATCTCTTTCTTTAGGTTTGGGAAATTT
Source organism: Lophiomys imhausi (assembly GCA_907164525.1). Classification (NCBI taxonomy): domain Eukaryota; kingdom Metazoa; phylum Chordata; class Mammalia; order Rodentia; family Muridae; genus Lophiomys; species Lophiomys imhausi. The sequence continues at coordinate 1,494,025 of CAJQZJ010000165.1, forward strand.
TCTTCAATGATTTCTTAAAAATGTTTCCTAGTCCTTGGAATCAGGAGTCTTGTCTTTTTTCTATGTCTATAATTCTTAGGTTCCATCTTTTTATTGAGTCCTTGATTTCTTTGATGTTGTGGGTAAGAACATTTTAGATTTCTCATTTTCTTTGGCTGTTGTACTGATTTCTTTAATCGAGTCTTCCATGACTGAGATTCGGTCTTCCATCTCTTGTATTCTATTTGTGATACTCATGCCTGTATTTCCTGTTCACTTTACTTGGTTTTCCACCTCCAGAATTGTCTGTGCTTGTGCGTTCTTTATTGATTCCATTTCCATTTTCAGACCTTGATTCATTTTATTCATGTCCTCCACCAATTTGATTGTTTTTGCTTGCAACTCTTTAATGACTTTGTCCCTTTCTCTCTCTTGTTTGACTAAATTTTCTTGGAAATCTTTAATGAAATTCTCTATTGCTTTTATCTGTTGAATTGTGATTTTTAAAAAAATTCTCTAAGGGATTTTTAAGGCCTCTTTAATGGCCTTTTTCTCTCTTGCTTGACTGAGTTTTCTTGGAGGTCTTTAAATGTAATTCTGAATTGCTTTAATCTGTTGAGTTGTGATTTGTTTAAATTCTTTAAGGGATTTATTTTTTTCTCTTAAGGCCTCTGTCATTTTCATAAGTATAGACTTGTCATCATTTTCTTGTGTTTCAGCTGTCGTGGGATGGTCAGGTGTTGGTGTATTAGCATAGCTGAATTTTGTTGGAGTCATATTTCCCTGACTTTTGTCAGTTTTTTCTTTTGCTGATCTTTAACCATCTGATTTTCCTTATCTGATTGTAGTTGATGTCTTCTGGACTTGGTGCCAATGAAGGAGCTTTAAAGTGTAGGCTGTTAATGTTGGTGACATGTAGCTCTCCAAAACCTGGGTGGGGCCTTGCTATGGTGGCTGGATCTCATTGGACCTCCTGCAGCTTAACCCTTTCTGCTGTGTCCCAACTGTGTACTCAGGTCAGGGATTAGGATAGGATGTGTTATTCCAGCCTGCAGTTTCCTGAAATCCAGCTGGTCTTCCTAGTGAGGTCAATAGGGATCAGCAGACCACAGCCTGTAAGCAAGAGCCTACAGCCAAAGAGACAAGAGTCAATTCCCTGCGTTTTGGGTGTCAGGCCTATAGTCATGTTCCTCACATGTGGGTCCTCGACGATCCCATGACAAGCTGTGCATCTCAGCCAGAAGCTCTCTGAGCTTGTGGAACCCATGTCACTAGGGGAGCACAACTACTTCACTGCTCCAGAACTGGAACTCTCAATGTTGTAGACTGGGTACTCATCCAAGGGGCAAAGCTTGCAGGCAGGGAGATCTGATATGGAGACCACAACCATCCACAGCACTTGGACTCAGGAAAGATCAGCTGCCTTTGGCTCAACCACCTGCCATTCATCTGATTTTATAGTTCCTGTGCCTCTGCTAGTCCTCTTTTGGGTGCTGGGACAGTTGTGTGGAAGCTCAGGACTGAGGAAGCTGAGGACTGAGGAAGCTGAGGAGGACCTCTGTCTAGAGGTGGAGTCCACTCACTAGGATCTTAAATTGATCAGACCTGCAGGCTCTTCCACTGTGTCTGGAAGTGCCCCTGCTACCATGTCTGGCCACCATGTTCTTCAGAACATCTGTTTGTCTAGCACAGGGACCTTTACTGTCCCCAGCTTTTCTGGGCAAGCCCAGATAGGCTTGTGCTTCTTAGGTTGCTACTTAGTGGTAGTATATCTCTGTGGTGGTCCAGGTGGTCTTACTGTAGCTCAGAATGTGTCTGTGCCAGACACTTCCATCTTGATTCCCCAGAGAATATATTTGTTCCTGTGACTCTGCTAGTCTGCTTTTGAGTGCTGGAATGACTGCATGGAAGCTGGAGGGTCAGGGAGCCAGTGATGACCATGTTTGGAATTCATAGCCACCAGCTGGGGTCATGAGTCCCTCAGACCCATGAGCTCTTCTTAGCATGAAGCACTCCTGCTTCTATGTCTGGCCTTTCTTGAAACCCTCCAATCTTACAGTTCCTGTGGCTCCACTGGTCCTCTTTTTGGTGCCAGAATGCCTATGTGGAAGCTGAGGACTTAGGAAACCAGGAGGACCTCTTTTGGAAGTCGAAGCCACCACCTGGGGTCCTGAATAGATCTGTCCATGGGCTTCCTCTTCCACTGAGGTGGAAATTGCCCTTGTTCCTGTGTCTGGTGTCTCTGTACTTCAGAGTGTCTATATGTCCAGCACAGGGCGCTTTATTGTCCCCAGCTTTGATGGGCAATCCCAGATAGGCTTGCTCCTCTCACATTGCCACTCAGTGAGAGCATATTTCTGCGGTGGTCCAGCTGGTCCTACTGATGCTCAGAATGTGTCCTTGCTGATCACTGCCAACTTGATTCTCTTGAGGCCCTGTTTTTGAGGTCAGTCTACATTGATGCCTTTATCCTTTTCATTTAAGTTTAGTGTTTCATTATATGACACTTTTGTGGTTACGAATAGAGCCATTCTAAACATCTCTAGAGATTTGTGTTTTCATCCACTTTGTTAAATATCATGAAGATTCCCTTGTCCCTGGGTAAGTGAAAGCATTGCTCTATAAGAAAATTCCAAACTGTTTCTAAATTTGCACAATATTTTGATACCTTATTGTCATCAATAGTATTTGAGATTTCTAGCTACTCTGGTATCTCACATGTTCTTAATCTACTTCTCTGTAAAGGAATTTTAATCTGGCAAGATGGTTGCTCTGACAAAGGGTCACTTCCAAAGACCTAGGTCTGTGTGATTCAGCTGCAATACAGAATACACCTTTAATCTCTATGCCTGGATTACATGCCCTTAATCCCTATGACTAGAATATAGACAACGAAGACCTTTAATCCCTCTGGCTAGAATTTAGTACATACTTTTAATCCCAAACAATGACATCTAATTGAAGGACAAATATAGTGTGTAAGCAGAGAAAGATTTCACAGAGTGAGTTAGAGATAGGATACACTCAACTCTCACTATAACAGACAGGAAAGAGAAGTTACTTGTGTGAGAGCAGAAGAGTTTATAGAGACAGTACTGTAGAGTTTGTGACTACAGTACAGTTCTGTGCACTTCAGTTGTGTGCAGTTGAGTTTCTGCAGTTCAGTTCCTAGACTTCAGAGGCAGTTTTTCCAAGCAGAGCAATTAAGTGAGAAGCCAGTTTGAACCAGTCTGTTTGGAGATCAGTTTTGAGCCAGAATAGCTGAGTTAAACCAGCCAGAGAGTTCAGAATGAACTAAAAAGGGTGACCTTACCCAGCAGTAACTCAGAGGCTGAAAACATTTTAGGCCTGGGTTAGCAGAAGGAGTCTGAAGCTGAAGCCTTCAAAGTCCAGGCTTGTAGAAAAAAATTAAATTGTTTAGAGGCTAGAAGCTTCCAGGTCTAGGCCTAGGGAAAGTTTGATAGAAACACTCTGCGCTCAGCCCAAGCCAAGTATTCGTAAGCTTAAGTGGGTATGACTCTCATCATATCCCCTCATCTGAGGAAAGAAAAATATTTACACATCTCAATATATTTAATCCTAACTGCAGTGAGTTATTGTAGTTTAATTTGCACTTGCATAATGGCTGATGGTACTGATCATATATTTGGAGCTTAAAATAGATATATAATCTTTTGAATATGCCTTTGATTTGATTTCATATGCAAATTTCTTTCTGCATTTTCTGTTCCATTTCTTTTTATTCAGAAAGGACATTTCTGCTCTATTTTTCAGGATGAGCATTTGTACTGAAAACAGAATGTAGTTTGAAAACCTACAGATTTTCATATCTCAGATTTGAACTTCTTGAAAAAAGGTTTTAAGAAATAGAGTAGAATTGTGTTGGTATTTTGATAGGAATTGCATTGAATCTGTATATTGCTTTTGGTAGGATGGCCATTTTTATTATGTTGATCCTACCTATCCATAAGCGTGGGAGATTTTTCTATCTTTCACACACCTATGGTCACCTAATTTTTGACAAAGAAGCCAAAACTTCACAATGGAAAAAGGCCAGCATCTTCAACAAATGGTGCTGGTCCAACTGGATGTCCACATGTAAAAGAATAAAATTAGACCCATACTTATCACCTTGTACAAAACTTAAGTCCAAGTGGGTCAAAGACCTTAACATAAGGCAAGACACATTAAATCTACTAGAAGAGAAAGTGGGAAAAACCCTTGAACTCATTGGCGCAGGTGAAAACTTCCTGAACAGAACACCAACAGCTCAGGACCAAAAAACCAACAATCAATAAATGGGACCTCATGAAACTGAAAAGCTTCTGTAAGGCAAAAGACACTGTCATTCGACCAAAACGGCTGCCTACAGATTGGGAAAAAATCTTCACCAACCCCACATTTGACAGAGGGTTTATATCCAAAAGAAATTAAATGCCAGATATTCCAATCAAAAAATGGGGAAAAGAGCTAAACAGAGAATTCACAAAGGAGAAATTCCTAAAGGCTGCAAGACACTTGAAGAAATGCTCAGCATCCTTAACCATTAGAGAAATGCAACTGAAGAGGACTCTAAGATTCCATCTCACACCAGTCAGAATGGCTAAGATCAAAAGCTCAAATGACAGCACATGCTGGCTAGGGTGTGGAGAAAGGGGAACCCTCCTCCATTGCTGGTGGGAGTGCAGGCTTGTGCAACCACTATGGAGGTCAGTCTGGCGATATCTCAGAAAACATGGAATAGCTCTGCCTTGGGACCCAACCATACCACTTCTGGGTATACATCCAAATGACTCCTCACCGAATCACAAGGAAGTTGCCTCCTCTATGTTCATAGCAGCCTTATTTGTAATAGTTAGAAACTGGAAACAACCCAGATGCCCCTCAACTGAAGAATGGATTAAAAAACTGTGGTACGTCTACACAGTGGAATACCACTCAGCTATCAGAAACAATGAAATTGTGCAATTTGCAGCCAAATGGATGGAACTAGAGAAGTTCATCCTGAGTGAGCTAACCCAGACTCAGAAGGATGTACATGGCATCTATTCACCTATATTCGGATTTTAGCTATATAGTACATGATAGCTATACTACAACCAATGAACCAAAGGGAAGATGGACATAGACTTTTCCTTTTTCTCCCTGTCAATGAGATACTTTTCCCCAGTGATGTTGCCTTGTAGGCCCCCGAGTGTATGAGGAGGCTCTTGGCCCTCATATGACTGCTGAACTAGGGCATGGGACTGTTATGTAGGGACATTCTACTCCAGAGGAGTGGGATGGAAGGGTTAGGGGGTAGAGGGTGGGAGGGCGGGACTTGGAGGGGTGGAAAGAGGACACTATGATGGAGATGTAACCTGAAGCAAAAAAAAAAAAAAAAGAAAAAAGAAAAAGAAAGAAAGAGAAAAAAAAAGAAATAGAGTATTTTTTCATGTCATAAGATTCCCTCAATATATGAAGTAGAGTGTTCAGGATTATCCAGTATTGAGAGAACTAGAGTAATTGCTAGCCTTACAAGAAGGCTATTTCTATCATTTGTAGAGAGAGACTCATGAATATCAGGAGGTTCAAACTTGTGAAAGACCTTTATTTCTCCAATATGGAGTGGCAGGACCAAAAGCCACCAATATTACTGTAGATTAATACATTTGAGCTGCAATCAGGTGACATGTGTACATGCATTGCTAAGAAAAATACCTTCTCAATGACCTGACACTCTACTTTTCCAGAATTCTGATAATGCACCTAGTGAATGAGGAGCAAGTGTGCCTCATGAAATCTCCAGTTGATTTTGTACTGTCCAAGCAATAAAAACTTAAATTTGGAGCTGGTAAGGTGCTCAGTAGGTAAACATATTTTCCCTCAATCAAGACTAACAACTTAATTCGGATCCCCAGAAGCCACATGGTAGAAGGAGAAAGTCACTTCCCAAGATTTTTATTCTTACCTCTGTACATACGTTAAAGCTCATGTGTACTACACCAATCATATGCACACCCACATACACATACACATCAACAATAAATAAAATAAATTGAAATTTAAGAAATGAAATTTATTTATGGAAAATAAAGAAATGTTTTTTTTTCTCATTTGAGTATCTATATTACAACCTTAAGTCCAAAATATTCATCAATAGGCTGCTTCTTTTTACATTATCAAATGCTTTCAAGTTTTTCTTCCTCAAAAGGAAGTTCTCTGATGTCTTACTTCATGTCTTTATCAAATTGACAAATGCCATTACAAGGGCATGAGGTAGTCACACACATATTTCTTTTGATTCTACATAGCTTTGGTTTAATCAGCATCATCTTAAACATACTTTCCTTTTTCTATGTCAGATATAAAACCGTGGAAGGGTTCATATAGCAGAGGACAACCCTCCTACAACCCACAGACCCAAATAGACAGGAAGCTAGTATATCTATTCAATGAAAAATTCCACCCAGCAGGGAGTCACAAATCCTATTATTTGTTAATGGAACACCTTATCCTAGGTGGGCTGCCATATCAAGCCCCAGGAAAAGAGAAAGCTCTTAGCTTTCATGTGAGTGATGAACTGAGGGGGTTTGGTATGTGGAGACTCCCCTCATTCATGGAGAAGGAGAGGACAGAGATGAGGAAAAGGGAGGAAGGGAGAGAGGTTAGGACCTGGAGGGGAGGAGAGAGGGGACTTTGATAGAGATGTAACTTAAAAAATAAATTAATAAACAAAAAGAGTAAAGAGCAGAATTGTAAGCCTGTAATTTCTGATACCTGGCATAAATCTCCTTTGTTAATTATCAAAGGATTATTTTACACGATAAAGATAGTCTATTGAAGAATGCATCTTTTGAAAATTGAAATTCTATTTTGACAGAATAAACGTTTATTTCAGTCTGATGAAATCAGAAATTGTGCCTTTCTTCCCCTGAAGTAAAACAATAATCTGCTGAAAATAGTGCTTATGTTCATTCTGTATTTGAATTAGGCTTTTACTAAAGTTTGTATGGAGTTTTGAAGAATGATTTGTATCTTACCATATTTTTAGAATGCTATTTTTAATGACTACTTTAAGAAGTAAAGAATATCTTTAACATAGAAAATAAACATATATGACTTAGATTTGACTGATTTGTTTGTGTGTGTGTGCCTGTGTTCACATGTAAATGAATGCCTGAGTGTACAGATGTGTGGATATAGGCTGGAGGACTAGGCATCATCTGTACTATTTGCAGAGAATGTCTCTTACTACCTTGGAACTTGCTAAGAAAGACTATTTGGTTGACCAGTAAGGTCCAGTGATCTACCTGGGGTATGGGTAACCACTATCTCCAGAATATCCTCTGGCTCCCCTGATTCACCATTCTGTCATCTTTAGGTAAAGCTTATAGATATATAAAAATATTGACAAAAGTATTACTGGACAAGAAATTAGATAATTTTGTGCAGGTGATACATGACAGATTTGACCCTTCGTGCCTAAAGAAATCACTCCCTGAATACGACTGAATATAATGTCTGTTTATGATTTTTTGGCTTTGTTTATTTTATTTTTGTCAACTTGACACAAGTCAGGGTAATGTGGGAAGAAGGACCCTCAATTGAGAAAATGCCACCATCAGATTGGCATGTACGTCAGTCTGATGAAGTTTTCTTGATAAAGATTGATATGGGAGGGCGACCTTATGGTGGGCGGTTCTACCCTTGGGCAAACAATCCATGGAGTTGTATAAAAAAGCAGAGTGAGGATCAACAGAATCAACCAACCTAGGCTTTCAGAGACTGAAACGCTAACCAAAAATAGAAAGAAAAAAAGCTTAGACTAGACCTAGACTTCCCTATACAAATATGATGATAAGCAACTTGGTCTTTATATAGATCCCTTAGCAAGAAGGGGGGTATCTCAGTCCTGGACTCTGTTGCCTGATAGACACTTTACCCTAGCTGGACTGGCATATCAGACCCCATAGGAAGAGGAAGCTCTTAGCTCTTATGTGTCTGATGAACTGAGGGGTGTTGATATGTGGGGGGGCCCCTCACCTGAAGATAAGAATAGGAGGAAAAGGAGGAAGAGGGAGGAGGGTGTGATTCAGAGGGGAGGAGGGTGGGAGCTGAGATGGAGATGTAATTTGAATTTATATATATATATATATATATATATATTTTTTTTTTTTTTAAAGCAGGCTGACCAAGCTATAGGAATCAAGCCAGCAATCAATCATTCTTCCATGACATCTGTTTCAGTTTCTGCCTTCGGCTTCCTGCCTTGACTTCCTTCAATTATTGGCTGTGATTAAGATGTGTAAAGCCAAATAAACTCTTCTATCTCCAAGTTGATCTCTGTCCTGGCCTTTATCATAGCAATAGAAACAAACTAGGGCCAGCTCCGATTTTAGAAAACCTCTTAGATAGAGGAGAGTGGAAATACGGGATAGTGTGGAGAACCGGAAAGAAAGCAATAGTAATTTAAAGTATGTAGAAGTATACAAGATTTAGAATCTTTCTCTAAACCTGGAAACACTTTTTTAGAAGGTTCCTGGGATTATGCTGATAGCAAATAGCCTCATTTCACCATCTACTATGCAAAATTTACATGTTGATTCTTCCCTTAATCCTTAGAAATCAAACCAGTTTTATAAACTTATATGCTTTTTTATGATACTTGTAAAATAAGTATTATCCACTTATGCCTTATATAATTAATTTTTAAAAGACAGTAAGCACATTGCAGAATGATTAAACAACTTCACCAAAACATATGTCTCAGCAAAGACATGGAGAGAACACAGAAAACTCCTCTTTTTTAATCATTTCAGATATACATTCTATAGAATTCATAAGATATTGTGAATTATGATTAATAATGGCCTCCAATTGTTTGCCTTTAGTCATTTTCATGAGTGAATGTTCTTTTCCTCAAACAATACTCCATTGAAATATTCTATTTTTAAAGAACATTTGAAATTGTTGATTGAGAAATCTAATTATCTGCTTCGTGAGGATATGAGACTAAAGCAGTACACTTTGATGAGTTTTAAATGCAAATAAGACAACTGAATATTTTGTGTTCTTTTATATATTGGACATCAAACTGTCAGAGGCAGAAAATTATTTGATCAAAGGTACAATTTGACCAACCTCAAGAGAGTTCATGACTGTAGTTTATTTCTTTTAGCTGTCTTATATGTACAACAAATGTATGGTTCAGACCCTTAGTGGTTCATATTTATTCTATAAAGACAGAATTATTCCTGGAAAGCAATAGAGTAGCTGTGAGGAACATTGTACCTGTTAGACCTGTGCCCTATCACCAACACAAACTCAAGATTAACTCATATAGTCTTTTCAAGTCCTATTTTTCTCATCTAGAAAACTGTGCATTGAATGTGAGAAGATAGCACTTGTATTTGGAAAGATCAGTTTTTTTTCTGTAAATTAGAGACAGTATTTCTGTAGTGTGTAGACAAGATGCTGTTTTCTAAGCTCACATGTCCATCAGCCTCCTGCATAGTGGTGGCTGTGAGTGTGAATGCATCATTGGCCATAGAATAGTTTTGTTTCATTATTTGTCTCCCTTTATATAAACTCTTATATATATATATATAACATATAATCATAAAAGTATGATTGATATTCTCATCACTCTGTAACTTCAGTAATAATCCTCCCTCTCTAATTTAGGAACATAGTCTTCAATATGGTCATATCTTGCTATCCTCTCTCATCTTGTATATAGCAATTTTCTTTGGTACAATAAGAAGTATTCTATTGTCAACATTTGGAATCAGCCCAAAAGGCTTGATAGCTCTAATCTCCATTTCAGGAAATATCTTCCAATGACAAAACACTATTATGAAGTGAATTTTTATAAGAAAAAAACCAAACGATTTCAGCTCTTTCTATTGAATTACTACTATTTAGAGATCAATACTGACTTATCATTTTCTTACATAGTTTAGGATGACTTTTCTGGTGCTGAAATGCAAGATATTTATTACTTGGACTCAGAAATACAAAGAAATGCCAGTGGAAGATATAGGAAAAATGTGAAGTCTCTGAAGATCTTGAATGCCACATGTGAACCTGTGCACACATAGGACACTGTCAGAAGTTAGTGTAATTGTTCTTGTTCTTCTTTAATTAAAAAAAAATTAAATAGCCTCAAAATTTGTATGTGTTTTATAACTTTAAAGTTTCCTCCCTTGTAATAGCTACTATTGCTTGCTACTTAATGAATATTTTAAGTATTCATTAAGCAACACAGAAATAGTATTTTGATATAGCAATAAATTAAGAGGTTACTTTCCCTTTCCCTTTTGCACAGGCTTTGTCATTTAGATAAGGTCACGAATTAATATCAAATTTATGATATTTGCTAGGGAATATCCAATATATTTTCATACATTGAGTATGGACACAGAAATTTTCAAAATAGAAGAATCTGGAATTCTATGGCTAATGGATATCAAATTGAATACCTTCATTTTAAGGAAAAAAATTCTGTCTTTGAGAGGTAAAGAGAATTGACCACTTCTATTCAAGGTTAGACAGTTTTAAAGGTATAAGCTGGTTTTCAGAGAAGAGTTGATGCCATTAGTCATGAAAAAAAAGTCTGCAGCAAATAGCAGTAAGTGTAACATTCCTGCTATTGCTGATTGAGATAACTGTAGGTAAACATCATAGGAAAGGGGATTCTATGAATTATTCAAACAATTAGAGAGTGCAAGAAGGATTAAATAGAAGTTGATGTAGAGCAGGCTGATATCATCTGGGAGACCCCACATTTTGATGTCCAGAAAACAGTGCCTCCAAAGGCTACCTCTTTTCCTACTTGTTTACTGTCACAGAGAGACTCTGAGATGCATTTTCAGTCCTTTAAAGCTAAGTCTCACGGAATCATCCTTCACTCTTGGTGGGTTTCCTTTGAATTGATGAAGAACATTTTTGTCTACCTTTCTTGGTGTACTGTCTGGTTATTGCTTCCTGAATTTCTGTATACATACCTACATATATGTGAATTTAGAGCCACAACCTCTTTCAACCCATGCCAGCATTAAGATATAAATTCATTTCTCAATGTACAAGGGGCAAAATTCTACACATCCACCAGTTTTTATATTATTTTGCTCTCTTCTCAGTAGGAGGCAAGCTTCTGCATTGTTTCACATCTTCCTATCTCCCTAAGTACACCCAAGAAAGAATTTTGCTATCAGAATGTACCAAGTCACTTCACTTAAAATTGCATGGACTTTACATATTGGTTTATTACATGGATATCTCAGTTCATTCCCAGGGTGTGTTAGTCAGGGTTTGTAAAGGAATAGAAATGATAGGATGAACATGCACATGTATGCACATGCGTGCACACGTACACACACACACACACACACACACACACACACTCACACACACACATACAGAGAGAACTCACTATCCACAGAAACACACAAACACAGGCACACACACACACACTTATAGGGTATCCTGGGTGGTCCAACAATGACTATCTCATGCTACCAAGTCCAAGCATCTAATAGAGGTTCATTCCATGAGGCTGGATGTCTCATGGACAGTTTGGCACTGGCTTTCCTGAAGATTCTCGGAGACCTGCTTCATTCTACAGAAGAAGTAGGCTCTAACACCAGTGAAGGAATGCCTCAGCAGCAGCATAGTTGACTTTATCATTAAGAGTAAGTGCTAGAAGGCAAAATGCAAAAACTTCCTCCTTTCAAGTCCTATTATCTGAGCTGCTGGTAGAAGTTGTGGCCCAGATTTAGGGTGCATCTTCCTTCTTCAGATAATCCAATTAAGAAGATCCTTAACAGCTGCTTGAGTTTTGGTTGATTTCAGATGCAATCAAGTTGACGACCGAAATTAGGATCACACTGAGCATCTGATTTGCGGAAGAGAGATTTCTGGGTGGGTGCAGGTGTGAGTCTAAGAGCAGAGCCTTTGTGCTTTCTCCTTAGCACAGCTTTGAAACTCTATCTTCGGGGTTAATCATAGCTGTGATGTAGCTCAATGAGAACACAGTAGTTCCAGAAACTGCTGGAAGTAAGGAGAGGAGAGGAGAACTTAAATTGAGCACACTGTCAAGTTTTACCAACATTGTCAAAATGCCTCCCAGAAAGTTAAAACTAATTCTGCGCACATCAAGGGTATATGGGTACAAACTGAAGACTCCATTAATGGATAGCAGAATGATTTTGTAGCTTAGGTGAAAATTTTCAATTGTTAAACCACTTTCCAAATTTTTGTATGTATGTATGTATTTATGTATTTATTTTTATTGTTTTGTAGGGCAGGGATTCCCCTGTTTAACAGTACTGGCTGTCCTGGAACTCACTTCTAGACAAGGCTGGTCTCAAACTCACAAGGATCCACCTGTGTCTGCCTCCCTAGTGCTGAGATTAACGTCATGTGCACCACACCCAGCTCATTTTCCAATTTTTTTTTTTTGAAATCATGGTCTTTATTCTTAAAGATAAGGGAAACACTCTAAATCAGTTTAAAAAAACAGTAAAATGTTTTATCAGAATAAGAAGTATTACTGGTATAGAAAAAATGTATAAAGGTGTACCTTTTCTTTTTTTAATTTATTTTTTATTTCTTCAAGATACATCTCAACCACAATCCCCTCCCTACTCCCCCCTCGAGTCCCACCCTACCACCCTCTTCTGCCTCAACCCACCCATCCCCTTCCTTTTTTAATTTTTTTTTTATTTTTAAAGTTTAAGGTATATCTTTTTCCTCCCAACAGCTCCCCCTTTCAGTCCAACAAATGCTCTTTCTCTTATAACAATAAATACAATACAAAACAACAGAAATAATTAGGTCACAATTATGAGAGTTATATGGCTTAACATGCAATGTCCAGTCTATATGTATTTGGCACCTGACTTTAACATTCTACTATCTACCCATCTCCATGAGCTTAAAGTTCTATATCCAACTCAGCTTTCATCCTAACTTTCATCACAATTTTAAAAACATCTTCTTAGATCCAGAACACTCTCTTGATTCCTAAACAACTCAAAATTTAACTATGAGACTCAGCTGAAACACTTTCCAAATTTTTGTGTTTTGTTATATTCTCTTTTCATTTGGCTGATGATATTCCTTCTAAATGAAGTTAGTTTTATTTTTTAAGATTTATTTATTTTATTCTATATGTAAAACATTTTGCTTGAATGTATGTATATGCACCGTGTGCATGCAGAGCTAATGGAGATCAGAAGAAGGCATCAAATCCTATGGAACTGATGTTGCGGGCCAGCTTGTGAGTGCTGGTAAATTGCACCTGGGTCCTCTGCAAAGGTAAGAACTGCTCTTGACCTTTGAGGCACCTCTTAGTCCTGTGTTGAATTTCTGAGAGAGAAAAAGTGTTCGTAGTTGTTGTAGTCCTAAACATTTATCCAATATCATAGTTTTTGTTGTTTTCATTTGGAACACTCTAAATTGTTCAAAGACAGCCTCGAGCACAGTGGTACAACTGAAAGGACAGTGAGCTCAACTTGAATTCAATTCTGATAGGAGGTGGAACTCTCTGCAACAAGGAGAATATGCATCCAAATGTTCAGTAGGAGCATCTGGTAAAAGCTGACAGAGTAGGGTCTGGCTGCTCACTAAAGTTTGAGCACACCTTCCTTTCTGTTTCTGCTTGCTTTAGTTATTTCCTCCTTGGTTTTCCCTGTGGCTCTATGCCATTTGATTACTCTTGGTAATGAGCTCAGACAGTTATAGTCCTGGGTTTCTTCTCCTTCTCTGTTCTGCACAGGGAATTACTAACCTGTCAAACACTAGCTGTCACTTCCAGGGCTCTTATATTACCCTAGTAGATGAGCTTTCTCAGGGGTCATTTCTCCCCTTCGGTTCAATTCACAGGAAAGATGAGCCTCAGACACCTCTGGTGCTCTGTCAGCACTCTAACAAGACAGACTGTGGGAACAGGCCTGTGTCATGGGCCAGATGCAGTCAAATGAGCACTTGACTTGAGGCTCTTTGTCTGCAGACTACTCTAAGAGTGTGGGAGGCCTTGTCTTCCTTCTTATACCTGTTCAGTCTGGTTGCTTATCAGATTTTTTCTTTGAGTGAGCTTGAGATATTTCTGTTGGATAAGATTTATTTTAAAGTTCACAAGAGGTATATGTTTGCTGAGATGGCTTGTAATATAGAAATTATGGGTTTTCTTTTATTTTTTGTTTTGAGCCAGGATCTCTCTATGTAACCTCGGCTGGCCTGGAACTCACTCTGCAACCAAGCCTGGCTTTGTACTTATAGCCAATTGCTTGTCTTTGCCTCCAGAGTGCTGGTACCAGTCTCCACTACCATACTCCGCTCAATGTTAAATTCTTACAGAGACTCATAACCTCAGAACTTAGGTCAGCTGTCACCACAGTGCCAAGAAACACATAATACAGGCTTTCTAAAGCAAACTTGTGGCTTTATAGCTATCATTAAACTTAATGCGGTGATGCTGGCCTGTACTCTGAAGGTATCAATAATTGAGGGGCTGCCTGAGCTTGGAAGTAGAAGGCACCGTCAGCCACAATCCAGTCTCATGAGATGTAGATTCCTTTAGAAGCCTAAAAATGGTGTCAGCCTGATGAATTCTCAGGAGATCCTAACTATTGATAAAGAACTGGAGTTCTTGCCTCCAGGCAGGGGCTTGGGTCTGTGTGCTGAACCCATCAACTTTCAAAGACTGACTGCAGGAAGAAAGGAATAGCAGGAATGAGCGAGCCAACATCTGTGCAGCTTCTAGGAGAAGTAACTCTGTCCTTTCTGCAAATGACAAGTCACTAATATTTCACAGTGTTCTAGGTTTTTACAATGTGGCCCTTTATTCCCTTGAAATTCGTGGTGGTTGTCCTAAGGCTGCTCTTTGAACCGTTCTTCAAGGAAGAACTTGTTACTTTTCAGGATTTGTATGTGTTTTAGTGTTTGTGTGAAGGTGATAAGTAGTGCCATGTGTTCTGTGACACACGTGACACACATGACATGGTATCCCTACACATGTGACACATGTGACACATGGCATCTCTATAAAGTGTTCAGTTCGTCTACCTCTTAACCATGTATTTTTTTAACCCTCCTCTTTTTCTTATGTTTACTCATTTGTTTTGTGAATCACTGTTTATTGTGAAGCTGTCAATAGCCAATAGCTCAGTACCTCAGTATTAAAGGAGGGGCCCTCATGAGGTCCACCCTCTTCTGTAGATGATGGTAGGGCTCGTCTTGTGTGGGTTCAGGACAAGTATCTATAATAACTATTGTGAGTTAATGATTCTAGTCACTTTATGAGTCTAAAGAATAGCATTTTTTTTTTTTTTTGGTTTTTCGAGACAGGGATTCTCTGTTTAACAGCTCTGGCTGTCCTGGAATCGCTTTGTAGACCAGGCTGGCCTCGAACTCGCAAAGATCCGCCTGCCTCTGCCTGCCAAGTGCTGGGATTAAAGGCGTGCGCCACCACTAGAATAGCATTTAACAGCACTTCATCCTATCTACAGTCTCTTACATGCTCCCTCTCCCCTGTCAGTGTTCCATAAGTCTTAGATGGGGTGGTTTAAATGTTTTGTTTAGGGCTGAATATACAACCTTAGCTTATTCTATGCATCTTGGGCATCTATGATTATATTCATGACCATTTGTTGTAAGAAACTTCACTGATTGGGGTGGGACAATTTTTTGCTTGTGAGCATAAGCATATGGTAGTAGTTTGAAAGAAAATGGTCGCCATAGGTTCATAGGGAGTAAGAGTGTTAGGAGGTTTGCTTTGTTGGAGTAGATGTGGCCCTGTTGGAGGAAGTATGTCACTTCTCTTCCTGCTGCATATAGATCCAGATGTAGAACTCTCAACTCCCTCTCCAGTACCATGTCTACCTGTGTGCTGCCATACTTCACGGACAGACAATAATGGACTAAACCTCTGAACTATAAGCTAGCCCCAATCAAATGTTTCTTTATAAGAGTTGCCAAGTTCACAGTGTCTCTTCACAGCAATAGAAACCCCAACTAAGGCAGCATAGAAGAAAGTTTTCAGCCACATCAGATTAAACATCAACCTCCTGTTAACTTTGTGTTTTGAAAATTGTTTAAGGGGTCCCTTCATATCTTTAATCACTTTTAATATTTTAAAATCATCTTTATTCATTATTTTTCTCACTGTTGTCACAAAATAACTGAAAAAAAAATGACTTAACAAAAGCCTGGTTTTTCTTGAATCACAGTTTCAGGTATATAATCAATCATAACAAGGGAAACATAGTGGCGGACATATCTCTATCCTTAGTGAGCATGTGTTGAGCACATTCTCATGTCTTGTTGGATCAGGAAGCACAGAGCTTGGGCTGGCAGCAGAACCAGGAATCATTGTCATGATTCTCCTTACTCCAGAAAATAACCACTACTGCTAACTCGGTCACAGTCCCAAAGGTTGTATCACTTCCCAACAGGTGCCATCCTGTGTGGACCAAGCATCTAAACACATGAGACTGAATGAGATATGCCATACTCAAACCATAATGCTATGTTGGAGTAACATTCAGATGTTACATCTCTCATTACTACATTAGGAACACTTTCCTCGATGCTCCTAGTTCAATCTTAGTGTCAGAAAAATAGCACTGATGCACAAAAAAATCTATCTAAGTCACAAAATCTATAGAATTCCATTCAGAATGTCATGAATGGGTTTGGGCTAGTTTGGATTGTCTATTCTCTTAAGTTATTGTGTCTAGTTTCTTCCATTGTGGACAGTCTTTACTTCCGTGACTGTGTCATCTTCATGGTAGCTCACGTCAGGTCAGAGTGAAGATGGCCCCTGGGCCATTATTTCTTCATTACCATGTGCCTACCTAGCCTTTATGAAGCCTGGTATCATTTTCCAGTATCTTATCAATCTGGGCATGATAAAAACAAACCTGTGATCACAGAACTCTGGAGATGGAGGGAGGAGGATTAGGACCACAATGTTATCTTTAGTTACATAGCAATTTAAAGCCAGCATGAGTTACATGACACCCTGCCTCAAAACAAAACAAACAAACAAACAAACCCAAACCATACCAAAGCAAACCAAACCAATGTATTAATTTCCACATCCAGGAGATAACACAATGCTGAGTTTCCCTCTTACTGCTTCTCACATATGCAAAATATTAACAGATGACTTAGATGGTATCTCCAATGTACTACTGTTTTCAGTGTTCATTATCACTGTCTTGTGTTTGTTAGCAAATTTATAGTCATGTATCAATTAGCATTAGTGATTATAGTTATTAACATATTCTGATACTAGGAAGATACTCTCTGGGAGACATTATTTTCCTATGTGAGATATGTATCTTTCTAGGAAGACTGTCTTGGCTCTGAACTTGGGATCCTTCTGCCCCAGCCCCTAAGTATTAATTGGCATTATGGGAGTGAACCATTATGTCTGGTCTTTTTTAAACTTTCATTCACCATTTTTTAATATCCAGTGATAGTTCCAACTTCACTACATGAGGCTGTCATTGTTACAATGATGGCTGCTAAATGTTTGTTTCATTTCTTTGTGGGTTTTTTTACAGTTTTATTGAGATATTATAAAAAGATTATGAATATTTTCAGTTTATAACTTGATCTTTTATAACTGCACATTGTTAAATATTACTTCAATTAGTCTGAAAGATCTGTCTTTCAGCTAACCTACAGTTTTTATTTCCCTTTATGCTATTTAATTGTTTCTGATGTCATTTGTTAGGCCCAGGAAATGGATTTCATTGGGTAGGACCTTACGCTATTCTTCCACTGAACGAAAGTTTTGCAAAAAGAGCAGGAGAGTTTGTTGAAATGAGCATAACAGTGCTGGGGAGAGGAAAAAAATGAATAATATCAGACATGCTCACAGAAATGCAAGGGACTATGAGAGAAACTATTTGTTTATTTTCTTTAAGAAACATCTCTGACTAATCTGTAGAAATGATTTGTTTATTCTGAACTTTATTTCTTTTGTTTTTCTAGAAAGTAGTAGAAATCTTTAGTAAATTGCTTGCCCCATTTCCATGTTGTTTTAGTTATTTTTCTTTCCTTGTGGGAACCGGGATCCGGGAGGGGGTGAGGGAGACAGAATCATGAATCAGGAAACAGACTCTAGAGACTAGCATCAAGGTGCAGATCTACTGTACTCCGTAGCAGCAAGCATTTTTATATAGTCTTTCAGACCAATGGGGAATCAACACGAAGTTCTGGGGTAGCCAATCATCTTACGGGTACTATGGGCAAGTGCAGGCCCCCAGCACCTGCGGGCACTTCCCTGAAGATGGAGGAATAGCAGTCACTGCAGTGTTGCAGGCATATTCTGAGATTCTACTAGTTTTCTAGAATCCTTCATTTTTGTGTCACATGGTATTCCAGCCATCAAGGGTGCTAATGCTATTAAAGCATCATGGAGGCCTCACTCACTGTTCATCTGGCCCCTCCCAGTGGCCGCAGTATCCGTTATTTTATATCATGAATGTCAAAGTATATTTGAAATATAAACATATATGTAGGTACCATGTGAAGCATGTCACAACACAGCCATAAGAGTCGAATTTTAAATGCTGAAGGTCTCTCACATATCATATTTAGCTTTTGCCAATAATATATCATTTAGTCTTTTCAAAACCTCTATACTGTAACCGAACTTTTAAATTATTATTTAACACTTATTTATTTATTACTAAATTCACTTATAACAAACACCAACAATTTCTTAACTATTAATCCTATAAATTCCTACAACCCTTTTAACCTGTCCACTAAACCTATTGATAATTATAACAACTACTTTCATAACCTTTTAGAATGATAGTCTCTGGGGCAGGTCCTCAGTCATCAGGAATACAGTCTTTGTTGTAGATTTTTTAACGCACTTAGTAGTTCTTTTTCTGGATCTCTCAGATGTAGGTTCGTCAGGGTAGTTGGTTATTGCAGTCTCACCTTAAATAAGGCTTCATGTTTTTTTCTCTGTGGGAGACCCCAGCCATCTGCAGGCCAACGTACTTCTTTTGAATCAGGAACTCAGCTGCTCTGCCTCAGTCCTTAAAGCCAGGCACCTTTTCCTTTAGGCCACTGCTGGGACAGATCAAACCCCTCTACGCAAAAGCTGAGCCACAGGGTCCAGTCCTTGGCCTTTTGGTGTTTTGCTCAGGCTTTCTTTGCTCACCGGCTTCTTTCTGTTTCAGGGAGAGAGCTGGCCATTGCCCTTTTTTTAGCAGGACTCTTGGAGCTCTCTAGCATCAGGGGCCTCTTCTTCTTCTGGGCTCCATGCACTGTCCTTAAATAGGAGAACTCTGTTTCAGCTTAATTTGGGCTCTGCCCACTTAGCAGCTGAAAACAATGTCAGGCCAGATACTTTGTTTCTTCAAGTCTATTGAGTCTTTCCTGTTTTTCCTGACTTCAACCTTGTTTTTCAGTCTATTAAGTCTTTCCTGTTTTTGTTGACTTCATGCTGATAATGCTCTTCAGGCCCCGAATTAAGAGACAGTATCAGAAACTCCTATATATTTTCTAAATCTAATTTATCTAACCCCTACACTATACTATAGATAATAGTGTTTCTATTTATGCTCATGAGACCTGTCATTACAAGTTAAGTCTTTGTGTAAAGTCAGAATATACTTTAAATACTTTTAGTTCAGTTTACATAAAACCAACAAAAATCGAGAGCTTGGATAATCTAAAGTATAACATAAAAATTGACTGATACTAAAATAATGAGACGATGTATTTCCACCTGCATTTCATAGTGTTTTTCCTCAAATAAAGAGTAGGCTATGAAACTCAGAACTCTCTCAGGACCCTAGAGATGGCTCTGGGATGTTAGGAAACAGGATTTTGTAGGACTGCATGAGGTGAATAGATTTTTCTTGACACTGAAAAGACCAAGTGCAAATTTTACTTGGCACCATCTTAGGGAAAGAAATATATTTCTGAGAGCACTGGGATTTTCTGTGCCTCTACAGAAGTGGTTCTTAACCTTCCTAATCCTGCAACCCTTTAATGCAGTTCCTCATGTTGTGGTGACCCCAGACATAAAATTATTTTTGTTGCTACTTCATAACTGTAATTTTGCTACAATTATAAATAGTAATAAATGTTTGTGTTTTTCAATGGTGTTAGACAAACCCTATGAAATGGTTGTTGAACCACCAAAGGGGTTGCAGACCACAGGGTGAGAACAACTGTTCTACAACCTCTACAAACCTTGACAGTTTATGGAAACAAAAGCACCTCCAAAGACTTCAGGAAATTCCCTTAGGGATAACACATGTGTGCAGGAGGGTAGAATGGAGGAAACTAATGGTTTATGTAGCTCAGGCTATTCTATTATCAGGCTAGGCATTCTATACTCACACTATTTAATATTTGTCCTAGTTATTTTAGAATCATTAAATTCCTTAATATAATTTATATAAATTTTCCTGTAATTCAGATACTTAAAAGAATACAGTGCCAAATTATGAGTGACTTGGTAAAATATATCCCAGATTATTAATCCATAATATTAATTATAGAGATAAATTAATATAAATGAGTGCATTCATTCAGAAGTTATATAATTATTATTTAAAAGTATGTTATTTTGTCTCTGCAAATACTTGTTATTCACTTGAAAGCTATAAGCAGCCAATTCATTTTAAGGAATATGTCTCCTTTCTCTGTGTTATCACACACTGGCTGTCCACATTGCTTATATTTACAGCAGAGCTTGTACTTCATTCATTAAGCACAGTATGAGCCGTGATTCTTGCTTTCAAAGCTTGTATGCACTAATTTTGCACCACTGCATATACTGAATGGGCACTTCTTGCTTTGGACAGCCTGATACCATTCCTGTGTGGGTTTGCCATGTCTTCCTTTCTTCCCTTAGATTAACTTCTCTTTCAGCGTGTAGCCTTTTATTTTACCAACTAACTCAGAGCCCACAAGCCTTTCACTTCCTTTGTGATATTATCCTTGTGTTACTAACCACATGTCATAATTACTGCAAGGCCAGATATTAGGCAATGTCACTTGTTTAGGGATGGCTAAGATTGCTCAAACTGACAAGCCCCAAACCCAATCTCTGCTACTCTCATTCCTTGAGGTAGGGCCCACATTGTGGGCATTTCCTCATGGTTCTCCATTCTCCACTTGTTTCCTGACAAAAATTCAAGCTCCTGTTTTTGTCTACTATACCTTTTCTTGAGTCTCTGATCCTATCTTCCTTTCCTCCTGGAAGTTTAACACACTTATGTAGTGGTATTTACTGACCTGGTGTCTTCACAAAAGCTAACATTTCTACTAATTCAAAGACCTCTTTCTCTTTAGACTTCTGGTCTATTTTGCTATTTATGTTTGCATTCTGGGCCTCATATCATCTCTAAGATATTTGATGATATTAGGTTGGACATGTAAAACTCCATCTTTGGGTCAAACCCTGAGAATTATTTAAGGAGTATATTTCAACAATACAGTTCTGCCTGAATTTTATGAGAAACAGCATACAAGAAGCCCAGATAACTGTTGTCTAGTTCTCCAATGACATTATATAAACAACTGGATTACAATATAACTAAAAGAATATCAGCATCAATCCAACCTTCCCATCTCATTCTTTAAGGTAAATATGTCTTTGATCACTATCATCAAACAAACAAACAAAAGACATCAAAATCCCCCCCCCAAAACAACAAACAAACAAAAACTCAGACCTTCCAGTGTGAGGATACAATCCACCTCATCCATGAAAGCAGCTGCCCTGCCCATATCTCTTTCCACCCCTAACTTTGCAACAGATCAAAATATTTGTTGAAACTCTTGGACAGCAGGTGTTTCTACAGCTATAGGGATTAACTCTCTTACCATAGCAGGCTTGCCTTGTATTTATAAGATAAGGAACTTAGGCCTTCATATTTGAATTTATGTTTTATTCTATGCATTACAAATTTTTACAGTGATGAAAAGTCAGTGTATGATATAATCGAGATCAATTTTGGAATATTTATTTCCACAATACAGCTAATGATTTCAGAGATCTGAATAACACTTTGTATTTGCTAGGCACCATTTAGAGGGTTTCATCTGTACAACTCATTGACTTTCTTCTAACCCCTACAGAAGTTTTTAATATTACTTCTGAACTGTAAAACATAATGGATTGAAACAGAGAGACATCAATCTACATTCTCAAGGTCATTTTACATCATTAATAAACCAGAAACCAAGATTTGAATACAGTCAGGGTGATTTCAGTGTCTGTGTTGACGGCAGCTCTTGGAACCTGCTTTTCCTATCATGGGTAAAAACTCTTCACATTGTTTACTATGAAAGAGGGAATATTCTTTGTTCCCATCATCCTGTATTTTAGATAATTCCATGAGATTAATTCATTGCTGTTATCATATTCATCCCATAAACTGGAAAAAAATGAGGCAAGGAAAAGATAAGCTTATGTCACAGGGCTGAGAGTTGGTGAGCATTTGAACATAGGTATTTACTCTCAGAC
The DNA here is from genome assembly GCA_907164525.1 of Lophiomys imhausi. NCBI lineage: Eukaryota > Metazoa > Chordata > Mammalia > Rodentia > Muridae > Lophiomys > Lophiomys imhausi. The sequence goes on from CAJQZJ010000165.1 coordinate 1,516,502, forward strand.
TTACTGGCACTTCTTATACTTGGCCATTATTACAAGTTAATAGACTGTCCAGTTAATGACTTTGATATGCAAATATTTTACTGATTACAATGCAAATTTGAATGGGTATGGTTTCCTAATGTAATTCCCTTTTGTTTAACATATAACAAGACAATGTCAGAAGTTATTGATTGTCTGCATGTTAAATCCATAGAGCCCAAAATTGGCATGCAGTTCACATTCATGCTTAGTAATGAGTAAGATAATTTGAGAATAAATCTGTCTTTTGTTACCTCCTCCTGAAATGTACTTGCATTGGAAACTTATTTTTGTGGACTCTATTGCCAGTCATAAGGGTTACAAAATAATTTACTACAATCCTTAGCAATGTACTCCTGCCATTTTAGTCAGTCTGAGGAATGCAAGATTCTCCATTTCAGAGTGTGGCTTATAAGAGGCTTTATGTCTAGTAGAGGAGGTTGACACATGCTGCTTTCTTGTTCTACTCAGTTTGTAATTTGGCTATTGACAATATAGCTATGTTCAATGGTCAGTGGATGGATTGATGTTCTATGTAAAAAAGATTAAAATTGCATGCCTAAGAGATTCCAGTTCTTGGATCTTCAACAAAGTGATGTACATGTGTTTCATGGCATACTAAAGATATATATTAGTACTCAAATGTACTTTTAATTCTTCTCAAAAGCTAGATCATGGGTTTCTCTAACAATAGTTTTGAATGGAATTGGTTATTGACATTGTTTGATGTAAACAGCATCATTGGAGTGAGAGAATAAAAACTGAGAATTAACATTACTTCTCTTTCAAAGCAGATAAACATCCCATAAAATGTTGTGTCCCTAGAAGGGAATGGCCAGGAGACACATGACTTCTGTTACTAACTCATTACTGAACTTTGTTACTTGTATTTTTTACTCCTTTTTGGCATGCTAGAGAAGGAATCCGTAGGGTAGGGCTGTGAACCCATGGTCACAGAGCAGTTTGTACAGTGCTTACCTAGTGCATAAAATCCGGAGTTTGATCCTCAGCATCCTATATACCTGGCATGATGGTGCATGTCTATAATTCTAGCATTGGGGAGGTGGGTGCAGGAAGATCAGAACTACATAGTGAGTTTGAGGTCTACCTGGGTTACATGAGTCTGTGATTAATGCAGAGACTCATAACCACTTAAAGTGCTGAGAGTAAACAACTGTGAGCTTAGACATAGCTATCACACCTATATTAGCCCCACCATCCTGAGACACAGGGAGTATTGTAGAAGAGAGAAGAAAGAATGTAAGAAATGAAGGACAATGAACATGTAAGAATCTACGTGGATAGGATAAGGATTATTGAGGCTCTACAGCCTCCTTGGCAATAGTTGATTGATTCTTGGGGATGGAAAGTCAGTTTTATTTGGGGATTGGCCACTGGTGGTTTGCCTATACCCTCGTGTATGATTCCACATCCGTGGGTACATGGTCAGCACTAATTGAACTCAGTTGGTAGTAACAAAGAAATGGTATTGAGTTTGGAAGGAGGTATATTGGAGAGGGGTCTTGAGGAAACTTGTAGAGAGGGAGTGGCAGGTAAAAACAATCAAGACACATTTGTTTGTTTGAATTTTCAAGGACATACAACACCAGTCTACCTTCAAGGCACATAATTGCAATAGTGACACAAATGTTATGGGAATAACCAATCCCTTTCTGCATGCATTTAAGTTCTATTCCATGAGATAGACTCATGCCTGATGCTACTGAAGTGGTCAAGGGCCTGGAAATAGATAGGTCATGGGCCTATCTATAGTAGAAATATAATATATAGTAGAAAACCTACTACTGTGTTTTGCTAAAGGAATATAGCAATAAAACAACTCCTAATAATGATGCACTGCTATGCCCATACATCGGTGCCCCACTCAACCCTCATCAGAGGAGTTTCTTCTTGTGTAGATGGAAATTAACACAGAGACACACAAGTGGACAATGGCAGAGAATAAGAGTCCTTGGAACACTCAGTCTTAAATGATATGTCTCCAGCAAATCTCTCCCTTTAGGTCTCAGAAAACTATGTGGAAGGTTCAGAAAGATTGTAAGAACCAGAAGTGGTTGTTGATACCATGGACACAGTATCTTCTAAACACAAAAGGTGACTGATGCACATATATGAACTTACAGAGACTACAGCACCACACATAAGACCTAAACAATTTCAAAGAATAATTTAAAAGCAAGCAATCAAACAAACAAACAAAAAACTGTAAAAAAGTCCACATTAAAGATGAGACTTGTTTGTACTATGGACTGTGAAATTTCCCTCTTACTCAAGACACTTATCTACAAACCTGACTAGTGAATACTTAATTTAATAACTTGTGTTAACTCAGTTGAATTATTTTCTTTGCTATATTAAATTGTTGCAAAATTTTCTATATTATGTGTATGTGGCAACTTTTTATAGTTCTGTTCTGATTTATGTAGTAAAATTTTTTCTTTTTCTTTTTTTTTTTACTTTATTTTTTATTTCTTCAAGTTACATCTCAATTGAAATCCCCTCCCTACCCCGCCTCCAGTCCCACCCTCCCACCCTCTTCCGCCTCAACCCACCCATACCCTTCCTTTTTTTTTTAAGTTTAAGATATATCTTTTCCCCCCAACAGCTCCCCCTTTCAGTCCAACAAATGGCTCTTACTCTTATAATAATATATACAATACAAAACAACAGAGGTAATTAGGCCAAAATTATGAGAGTTATATGGCTTGGCATACAATCCCAATGTCCAGTCTATATGTATTTGGCACCTGACTTCAACATTCTACTGTCGACCTATCTCCATGAGTTTAAAGTTCTATATCCAACTCAACTTTCATCACAATTTAAAAAGCATCTTCTTAGAACACCCTCTTGATTCCCAAACAACTCAAAATTTAACTATGAGACTCTAGCTATCTATTCTTCAACCACCTCAGAGACCTGAGAGGGACAAATATATCTGATTATATGGGAAGTGCAGGGCTGCAGCTTCCCAAACTAAGAAATGACATACCAGTGGCTGCCTGGACAGCTCCCATTTTCTCTCCATACATTACAGCATCAATCTTCAGTCATTTGACCCCATTTCTCTGACAGACATTGATTGTAGAGCAGGGGTTATAAAGGACTCGCCTACCCTGTCTTGGCAGAGCTAGGCTGTCGACTTACCTGCTTCCAAGTTTTGTCCTTTTTGGACAGCAGTCTGTCTACAGTTGAAGCAAGGGGTTTTTCCTACCCTGTCTTGGCAGAGTTAGGCTGTCGACTTCCCCGCTACCAAGTTTTGTCCTTTTTGGACAGCAGTCTGTCTGCAGTTGGTGCAAGGGGTTTTTTCATGCCAAGAGAAAGGCTTGCCACCAATTCAACCATCTTACAGTGGAGGTTCTTCGATGCTTATCCTCTACTTGGAGTAGAATAGGGTTGCCGTCAGGTGCTGATATGTCTCGATATAAAAAAAAATCTTGATTTAAGATAACATCTTTGAATGCCATATTCTGCAGATCTCAAGGGGTTTTTGAAGATGCCCTATCCATCTCTTGTATTTAGATAAGCAAATGTTGCTTGTCTCTTAGCAACTTGATTACTGGGTAGTTTAGAGAATATCTGTGATAGACTGTCATAGTAGCCAACAAAGAGACATGTTTGCATGACTAGGAGTTTGTTTTAACTATCCTAGACCGTTTTAGACGGTTGGTATCAAGAGGTCAGAGCTTCACATTTTATTTTTAAGTATCTCTAGGTATGATACCATTGGGAAGCATTACCTTTAAATTTGTATCAATATACAAAGATCTATTCAATTGTGGTTAAATATACTCTTAATTATGTATCAATATACCAAGATCAATGCCTATGTAGCCCAATATAATCTTAATATTACGTCCATATGCAAGGGCCAGTACCATTGTGGCCAACTATAATCTTAATTTTGTATCAATATACAAAGATCAATACCGATGTAATCCAATACAATCTTATTTTTGCACAATAAACAATGGTCAATACCACTTTAGCCAAATAAACTACTAATTTTGTATCAATATACAAAGGTATAAGGGCATATTCAATAATCTGCCCCTTCTTGGACCTTCCTGTGCTATGTCTATATCTCATTTTTCTCAAGCCCATGCACTCCTACATAGGAGAGGAAGAAGGATACAGAAAAGGAAAAGTAGGAATTCCCTGGGGCTAACCTCCAAAACCCATTAAGACAGGACCATTTATCAGCTTGTAGTCTCTTCCCCTACATAACAGAGTTTTCAGTTATCCTTCAAATAACCAAATAGATGGGCGGAGAAACACCCTCCCCACCCTCTGGGCATGGGACGTCGCTCTCTTAAAGTGACTTCCTGCTGATTTGGGTCGTAGTAGACCTGTTTGGGGCCCCAACCCAAGTGGGAAAAATGATTAAAAATGTTAGTACAATCCTTTTATGTTCAGTCCTTCTGTTCTCAGCTGTTTACATGACCTTAAGGGGTTTGTAGGCAGAAGCTGATCTTGCAGGCTTCACTGAGGTTCCAGCTGGGGCATTGTGTAGAGCTGAACGGTCCCAGCGACACTGGATTGCAGTGGTGGTTGCAGGCCCCCGGTGGAGACAGCTATTGAGGAAGTCTGCCAGGCAGAATCAACTGGGTCACTCATCCTCCTTGGTGCCTGATTCTGCTCTCTGCTGAGGATTCCGCTGTCCGCTGTCCCCGGGCTCCCCTAATGGACACGTCGATTCTCCTGGAACGATAAGAACAGAGCCCTGCCCCAATCCCAACCCTAGGACAATTGCCCTCTTTTTTTTTTTTCTGGGGGGGATGGGGGGGGCTAGGTAGTACTTCTCCTGAAGCAAATTTGGCCTTCTGACAACATACAAAGCGTTATCTTTCAATCCGGGTTAAAGAAGAAATCATTCTGTCACCTTGGTGCTAAACCAGCTCTAGTGTATATATTTTGAAATCCCAAAGGACAATCTGCCTGCATCGAGAAGGCCTTTTGTAAGTAGCCTCCAAACCTAGGTCCCTCCAAATCCCATGTGTGAGTTTCTGAACTCTAATTATTGGGAACAGGGACCTGTGTTTCTCATCTGAAGGGATCAAAGATGTGTTCCACCACTCCTGGATCGAAGTCTTTCTCTATTTAGAGTTTACCCTGCATCAGGCTGACCCTGAACTCTGGGATCTGCCTCTTTCTGTCTCTAGTGTGCTGGGAGCTGGGACCAAGGGTGTACTCTGCTTGAATGGTGGGACCAAGAGTATGCACCCTCACCACCCCGCTCCGTATGACTCCAGTGTACATAAGACCACCAACTCTAAGGTGCCCCCCCCCGCCTGTCTCCGCTGAAGTCAAAGGCATGGGCCAATACCACAATTCTCTTGTACTTTACCTTAGCTCCACGTCTTCTGTACACCTGGAGGTCTGCAAATCCAGGCCGAATGGCTGTATCCTCTGTTCCATTCACAGTGTTTCAGCCCTGCCCCCTGCCTTTTTTTTTTTTTTTCTAGTTAATAAATTTATTTGTTTGTTGCTTCAGGTTACATCCTTATCATATTGTCCTCTTTTCCCGCTTCCCAGCCCCACCCTCCCATGCTCTACCCCCTGACCCTTCCGTCTTGTTCCTCTGTGGTGGAGTGTCCCTGCCTAACAGTCTCTCACCACAGATCAGGAGTCATATGAGGGCCAAGCGCCTCTTCATTCACCGGGGGCCTACGAGGCAGTACTGCCAGTGACTGGTGTCTCATTGCTACTGGGGGAATACTAAAAAAAAAGACCAACAAACACACAAACCCACAAAAACAAAGAATATCAACAAAAAAAGAGAGGAAAAAGAGAAGGGAAAAGGAAAGAGAAAAAAAGAAAAAAAGAAGGAAAAAGAAAAAGATAAAGAAATTATGTCCTTGTTCCTTTTGATGTGTTGGTTGTAGTACAGATATCCTGTACGAAATAGTTAAAATCCTACTATAAATGAATAGATGCCATGTGCATCCTTCTGAGACTGGGTTAGCTCACTCAGGATGAGCTCCTCTAGATCCATCCATTTGGTTGCAAATTGCATGATTTCATTGTTTCTGATAGCTGAGTAATATTCCATTGTATAGATGTACCACAATTTTTTAATCCATTCTTCAGTTGAGGGACATCTGGGTTGTTTCCAATTTCTAGCTATTACAAATAAGGCTGCTATGAACATAGATGAGGAGACTTCCCTATGTCTCCGTGAGAGGTCCTTTGGGTGTATACCCAGAAGTGGTATGGCTGGGTCCTGAGGCAAGGTTATTCCTAGATTTCTAAGATATCGCCAGACAGACCTCCATAGTGGTTGCACAAGCCTGCACTCCCACCAGCAATGGAGTAGGGTTCCCCTTTCTCCACACCCTCGCCAGCATGCACTATCATTTGAGCTCTTTATTTTAGCCATTCTAACAGGTGTTAGGTGGAATCTCAGGGTAGTCTTGAGTTGCATTTCTCTGATGATTAAGGATGTTGAACATTTCTTCAAGTGTCTCTCAGCCCTTAGGGATTCCTCCTTTGTGAATTCTCTATTTAGCTCCATCTCCCATTTTTTGAATGGATTATTTGGTTTCTTGGCATTTAGTTTCTTGAGTTCTTTGTAGATTTTAGATAATAGCCCTCTATCAGATGTGGGGTTAGTGAAGATTTTCTCCCAGTCTGTTGGTTGCCGTTTTGTTCGAATGACAGTATCCTTTGCTTTACAGAAACTTTTCAGTTTCATGAGGTCCCATTTATTGATTGTTGATATCAGGTCCTGAGCTGTTGGTGTTCTGTTCAGGAAGTTGTCACCTGTGCCAATGAGTTCGAGGGTTTCTCCTACTTTTTCTTCTAGTATCTTTAGTGTGGCTGGCCTTATGTTAAGGTCTTTGATCCACTTGGAATTAAGTTTTGTACAAGGTGATAGGTATGGGTCTAATTTCATTCTTTTGCAAGTGGACATCCAGTTGGACCAGCACCATTTGTTGAAGATGCTGTCCTTCTTCCATTGTGTGGTTTTGGCTTCTTTGTGAAAGATTAGTTGGCCATAGGTGTGTGGGTCCATGTTTGGGTCATCAATTCGATTCCATTGATCCACTGGTCTGTTTCTATACCAGTACCATGCTGTTTTTATTACTGTTGCTCTGTAGTACAGCTTGAAATCTGGGATGGTGATACCTCCAGATGTTTTTTCATTGTACAGGATTGATTTAGCTATTCTGGGCTTTTTGTTGTTCCATATGAAGTTGAGAATAGCTTTTTCCAGGTCTATAAAGAATTGTGTTGGTATTTTGATAGGAATTGCATTAAATCTATATATTGCTTTTGGTAGGATAGCCATTTTTATTATGTTGATCTTACCTATCCATGAGCATGGGAGATCTTTCCATCTTCTAAAGGCCTCTTCCATTTCTTTCTTCAGGGGCTTGAAGTTCTTGTTATATAGGTCCTTTACATGCTGGTTAGAGTTACCCCCAAGTATTTTATGTTGTTTGTAGCTATTGTGAAGGGGGTTGTTTCCCTTATTTCTTTCTCAGCATATTTGTTTGTTGTATAAAGAAGGGCTTCTGATTTTTTTGAGTTAATTTTGAATCCAGCCACCTTGCTGAAGTTGTTTATCAGCTGTAGGAGTTCTTTGGTGGAGTTTTTGGGGTCGCTTATGTATACTAACATATCATCTGCGAATAGGGATAATTTGACTTCTTCATTTCCAATTTTTATCCCTTTGATCTCCTTTATTTGTCTTATTGCTCTAGCAAGGACTTCAAGTATTATATTGAAGAGATATGGTGAAAGTGGCATCCTTGTCTTGTCCCTGAGTTTAGAGGAAATGCTTCAAGCTTCTCTCCATTTAATTTGATGTTGGCTACTAGCTTGCTGTATATTGCCTTTATTATTTCTAGGTATTGTCCTTGTATGCCCGTTCTCTCCAGAACTTTTAGCATGAAGGGGTGTTGGATTTTGTCAAATGCTTTTTCTGCATCTAGCGAGATTATCATGTGGTTTTTTTCTTTCATCTTGTTTATGTGGTGAATTACATTGATAGACTTTCGTATATTGAACCATCCCTGCATTCCAGGGATGAAGCCTACTTGATCATGGTGTATGATACTTTTGATGTGTTCTTGAATTCGGTTTGCTAGTGTTTTATTAAGTATTTTTACATCTATGTTCATGAGGGAGATTGGTCTGAAGTTCTCTTTCTTTGTTGGGTCTTTGTGTGGTTTAGGAATCAGAATGACAGTGGCCTCATAGAATGAGTTTGGCAGTGATCTTTCTGTTTCTATGTGGTGGAAGAGTTTGAAAAGTAATGGTGTTAGTTCCTCTTTGAAGGTCCGGTAGAATTCCGTGCTAAAGCCATCTGGCCCTGGGCTTTTTTTGGTTGGGAGATTATTAATGACTGTTTCTATTTCCTTAGGTGTTATTGGGCTGTTTAAGCTGTTAATCTGATTTTGATTTAGTTTTGGTAGGTGGAATTTATCGAGGAAATTGTCCATTTCGCTTAGGTTTTCAAATTTAGTGGAATATAGATTTTTAAAGTAATGTCCGAATATTTTCTGGATCTCCTCAATGTCTGTTGTTATTTCTCCCTTTTCATTTCTGATTTTGTTGATTTGTGTTCTTTCCCTTTGCCTTTTAGTTAATTTTGCTAGGGGTCTGTCTATTTTGTTGATTTTCTCGAAGAACCAACTCTTGGTTTCATTGATTCTTTGTATAGTTCTTTTTGATTCTAAGTTGTTGATTTCAGCTCTAAGTTTGATGATTTCCTGTCTTCTGCTCATCTTGGGAGTGTTTGTTTCTTTTTTTTCCAATTCACCCAGCTTAGCTGTTAGTTCACTAATATGAGCTGTCACAATTTTCTTTTTGAAAGCACTTAGTGCTATGAACTTTCCTCGTAGCACAGCTTTCAATGTATCCCATAGGTTTGGGTATGTTGTGTCTTCATTGTCGTTGGTTTTTAAGAAGTCTTTGATTTCCTTCCTTATTTCTTCCCTGACCCAGTGGTCATCCAGTAAGGAGCTGTTCAATTTCCATGTGTGTGTAGGCTTTCTGTTGATTCTTTTACTGTTGAAGATCAGCTTTATTCCGTGGTGGTCTGATAAGATACAAGGTGTTATTTCAATTTTCTTGTATCTACTGAGACTATCTTTGTGACCAATTATGTGGTCGATTTTGGAGAAGGTTCCGTGGGGTGCTGAGAAAAAGGTGTATTCCTTTGTGTTTGGGTGAAACGTTCTGTAGATATCTGTTAGGTCCATTTGGTTCATGATCTCTGTTAGACTCAATATTTCTCTGTTTGTCTTCTGTCTTGATGATCTGTCCTTTGTTGTGAGTGGGGTGTTGAAGTCTCCCACTACTAATGTGTTGTGATCGACGTGCGCTTTAAGTTTTAGAAGTGTTTCTTTTACGAAAGTAGGTGCCTTTGTATTTGGGGCATAGATGTTCAGTATTGAGATTTCCTCTTGATGAATATTCCCTTTAATGAGTATATAGTGCCCTTCTTTGTCTTTCTTCATTAACTTCAGTTGGAAGTCGGTTTTGTTTGATATTAGGATGGCTACTCCAGCTTACTTCCTGGGTCCATTTGCTTGGAAAACCATTTCCCATCCCTTTACTCCATCTTTCATAGTTAGATGTGTCTCTTGTATACAGCATAAGGAAGGGTCTTGCTTGCGGATCCACTCTGTAAACCTATGTCTTTTTATTGGGCAGTTGAGTCCATTGATGTTGATGGATATTAGTGACCAGGGGTTGTTATTTCTCATTTTTTTGGTATAACTGGTTGTCTTGTGTTTCTTTTTGTTTAGTTGCTGTGGAGGTTTCTATTTCCTCTGTTTTCTTGGGTGTAGTTATCTTCTCTGGGTTGGAATTTTCCTTCTAGTATCTTCTGTATGGCTGGGTTTGTGGGTAGATATTGTTTAAATTTGATTTTGTCATGGAATATCTTGTTTTCTCCCTCTATGTTGATAGAGAGTTTTGCTGGGTAAAGTAGTCTGGCTGGGCACCTATGATCTCTCAGGACTTGTAGTATATCTGACGAGGCCCTTCTAGCTTTTAACGTTTCTGAGGAGAAGTCAGGTGCAATTCTGATGGGTCTGCCATTGTATGTGACTTGACCTTTTTCTCTTACAGCTTTTAATATTCTTTCTTTGTTCTGTACATTTGGGGTTTCAATTATTATGTGGCGAGAGGAGTTTCTTTTCTGGTCTAATCTGTTTGGTGTTCTGTAAGCCTCTTGGATTTTTATTGGCATCTCTTTTTTCAGGTTTGGGAAGTTTTCCTCTATGATTTTGTTGAAGATATTTCCTGGACCTTGGAGTCGGGAGTCCTCTCTTTCCTCTATACCTATAATTCTTAGGTTCCGTCTTTTCATTGAGTCCTTGATTTCTTGGATGTTGTGGGTGAGAGATTTTTTAGCCTTCTCATTTTCTTTGGATGTTGTACTGATTTCTTCCACTGAATCTTCCATGCCTGAGATCCTGTCTTCCATCTCTTGCATCCTATTGTTGATACTCACATCCGTAGTTCCTCTTCTCTTCCCTTGGTTCTCCACTTCCTCTTTTAACTCTGACTGTGTTTTCTTTATTGTTTCTATTTCTATTTTCATGTCTTGTATGGTTTTGTTCGTTTTGTACATTTCCTTCTCCAGCTTGCTTGTTTTTGTATGAAAATCTTTCATGGCTTTTTCCTTTTCCTGTTCAAGCTCTGTCACCTTGGCTTGGAGCTCTTTAATGGTGTTGTTCCTTGTTTTGATTTGTAGAATTGTGGTTTCTTTGAATTCCTTCATAGATTTAAGTTCTTCTTGCAGGGACTCTATCACTTTCCATACTGCAGAATTGTCAATGTTTTCATGTGTTTCTGTTGGTGTGTGGTCATCCAAATTGGATGAGCTAGGGTGGTTCTGCTTTGTTGGAGTCATAATTCCTTGATTTCTATTTTTTTTTTGACCTTTCGCCATTGGATGCATTTAGCTGTCTGTTTTCTGTGCTTGGAACCACAGTGGATGATTTGGTGCAGGGGACGAGTTACTTGGCTATCTGTCGTTGCTTACAGGGGGATTTCAAGGTCACTGTGGTTTTAATGGCCAGAGGCACTGTGATCTGGTGCAGCCTATTCCCAGGTTGTGAATAATGGACCAGGATTGTTTCACTGCTCCCAATTCAGACTTCTCTATGTTGCACTTTGAGTTATCAGCCTGTAATGGTTCTGATGGTATGGGCCTGTTTGCCCAGGCACAGATTCTGTGGGCTTTGTTTGTCGTCCCGGAGGCTGACAGGGTCTGGCTCCACACCTGATATGTCTGGATTTTCCAGGATACAGCTATGGTCCCAATTTCTGGTTTCTCTCTAGTCTTCTCGCCACAGGGCTGGACCCTGTGACTAATTCCCTTCTTGTCTGCGCAGCCACGGGTCCCGTGGGTACCCCAAGCCCCGGATCCTCTGGCTGCCTGAGTGCACCTCTCGTCCCAGCAGCTCCGCCGTGGGTTCACGGACCCCTGGCCCACCCACGCCTGTCTCTCTCCCCAGATGACCTGCCGTGGACTCGTGGACTGGCGGGGATTTGTCCCTGCCCGCTGTGCTCTCTCCCCAGCTGCGCTATAGTGAATCTGCGAGATTTGGCCCCTCCCGCCTGCTTTTGTGTTCCCAGCTTCCCGCGCTCTCTCGGAACCTCCCGCCCTCCGCTTCACGAGCCGCTGTGGACCACCCGCTGAGCCCCCTGTTTGTTCCTTGCTAAGGCTTCCACTATCTCGCAACCTTTTCTAAGTGGGTATAAGTTCAACCTGATGTGTGGGGAGCCCAATAGGACAGCGATCTATGGCCAAATGGACCCTGATTCTGCCTGCTGTAAGTTGGGATCGATCTTACCAGGCGCCTCACCAAATGGGAGTTCCCGAATCCCGCGTTTAGTGGCCTCCGTGTCTGTGAGAGATGGGGAGAGCCTTTCCCTGGGACTTTTAACAGTCCCTTGGGAGCTGTGAGTGTTCGGGGGGGGTCTAGCCCCTCCGGTTTTTGCACAGTGCCCAATATCTCTGTGTTTTTTATGGCTCTTTTTCCCCGCGTTCAGAATGCGTCAGTGTAGGTCGCCGCCATCTTCGCTCCCTGGACTATTGTTCTTTCGTAAAATTTTTTCAATAAAATTATTTTTCAATTAGATGCTCATAATAATAAATATACTATATTTATGTTCTTCCAGCTATTTAGAAGGTTCCTATTCCTGAGAAATTTCTTACTGTTTGCACATCTGCTGGAAACATCTTTTGAAATTAATCAGCTCCTACATAGTAGCTATATTTTTATGGCTATAATGTTATGTCAAGCACTGGAAATGCCATTAAACCACTTAGTACTTAAATACAGTCATCTTAATGAATACCTTAGAAAACATTAAAACAATTTCTCTATATAAGACCTTGTCAGGGGGCAATTGGGTTGAGTTGTTCCAATCATTTTAAAAGTTATCGAACTTGGATCATTTTGTCAGACGGGAGAGCTTGAATGAATGCAAAGTAAAACCCACTTACTTGGAGATAAGTTGGTTAGCAAGTATGACAGCAATCCTTTGTCCTAGATTTTTTTATATTTCAGAAAAAAACTAAATCTACCACAGAACATCTATATTCCATTTAGTTCTTTTCAAAAAGGCATAAATGGATTTAAATAGCCCAAAGTATTCAATATCCTGGGTGAAAATGGCAGAGATCATGCTGATCTAATTAGAAAATTGCGTGCTTTTTAGATGCCACTTCCATTTTTGTTAGCCAATTGGAAATAATATATTACCAAGGGGAAACCCACTTTTCCTTTTATGACATGCCCTTGCCCTGTGTTTACTGTTTCAACCCCCACAGCTGTGCAATGAGCCTCTTGAATTTAGCACAGTCCCTTCATCCCTTGCTCCAGTTCACTCCCCTGGATACTGGGAATAGCACCCACATGATTATTTAGTAAATTACTGCTCTGAGAGACCCAGCGCCTCCCTAAAAGAGCATTAAACTTGAGAGACTTACTGCACTTTCTAAGGGCTAACAGAATTATTTGCACACTGAAGCCTTCAGGCAAGCTGAGAAAAGAATAGCTAATGAAATTGATCATAAAGCACTTAAGATAGTAAAGCTATTTGTGTGATTTTTTTTTTTTTTGCAGCATTGAATAATACAGTCAGAGCATTTAGGATCATTTTACCTAAACAGAACATTCTCTAATAGTTAACTAACAATGTTTCTGTTCAAATCCTTGTTTGGGTCAGTGGTAAGCTGCATTGATGAGCCATCTGTGTTACGAGTTCTCTATTCTCCACAACTTACCTTTAACAGATGTAGCTGTTCCCTAGTGACCACTGCTGATTCTTTTCTCTCCAAAGAAGTCGGTTTCAGAATTTTCCCATGGCCTAACACCTTATTTTTGGATCACCTCTCCAGAAAAATGAGCTTCCCAATATCACTGATAAGTTATTTTAAGCATCCTCTGGTCCGTTTTCTAAGATGGTATCTTGTCTTCTTTTAAGGACTAGCTTCTCCAGGCTCTAAGCAGTCTCTTCTGCTCTTCACTAAGAGTTTCCCTCATCCTGTATTCACATTAAATTAATTTGAACATTAGAAAAAGAAACAAAAGCAAAAACAGTCTTATAGAGTTTCCTTCTGTATATAACAACCTTATCAAATAATTCTTAAGAATATTTGGTTGTGTTTACTATTTTTTAATTTACTTTTGGTGTCTGGAACCACTCAATAAAGTGAGTAAACAGAGAAAGATCACCAATAATCACCAATACAGAAGATGTCAGGTGCTGTGTGCATATATAGGACTATATGGAATAGGGAATTAAGTGGATCCATAAATGTCATTCTTCTCATTTGGATGCTATAAGCTAAGATCATTAAGATTATTATATCTTATTAGTCATAAGTTCTTGACCAGATTAAGGAGATAAGTTTAAAAGGACCCTGAATCATCAGATGTGGCCTTACATCATTAATACTTGAAGTGAGAAACATCTAGAAAATGTTGAAAACCAGAACAAGCTAGATTATTATTAATTATACTGTGTTATAGAACTTGCTCATAGTGAAATAACCTAGAAATTAGGTGAATTCATTCCACTTCTCTTGTAAAATTTCCCAGCTATCACTGCAGTAACTACACTTATCATTGCAATATGAGGCATTTGAGAAGGTGTCAGGGAGTCTGTATATAGGAGGCTGCACTGCAGATAAGATTTACTGAAATACCATTTTGGGAGTGATTATGCTATAAACTCAAAGTCAGTTCCTAGAGGGATCTGTCCTCTGCTCTTGCTAATTATAGGGGGGTCACCTTGCAGCACAAAAAGGAAACTTTACGATTCAACCTGCTTTGATGGACTGATTATAAATGTGTCCCAGGTCTTCACCTTGTCACCTCTCTAGATCCTTTCTAATGTGACATTGCAGATATTCCTATCAAAAGGTAGACCTTATAACTTCACTCTGTCATGGGGAATGGTTTAATGGTGATTTTTACCAATAGAATCTAGCAGATGTGATGACGAGCCAGCCAAGTATTTATTTTGTCTTAAGAGACCTTGAATGTTTTTTCTCATTGTCTCAAAACCCTGTCAGTGGTACATGTTCAGATACTAGCTCAACAGGGTCATTCTTACACAACATGTAAATTTAGTGTTTCACTGTATTTAATGAAGTTAATAAATATGAAACTCATATTTAAGAGCTTACAATGTGAGTTTGTTGTTGGTATTCAATCATTGCTAATCACATACATGGAAAATACTGATATGAGCATTCAACAGTAATGGGATGTGGTGGGGCTCACAAACAGACATGGCTGAATCGACTGTACCACTTTTGAGATCCAGTTGTGTGGCTGGTAAGCACAATTGTAGAAATAGCTATCTGACCTGTGTTTTGAATGATATATATATATATGTATATATATACATATATATATAATTCCATATATATGTATATATATGGATAGAAAGGACTATAGATTTTTTAAAGATCCATTTATTTTATATTAAAATTATTTGGTAAATAATAGTTTGGTTTGAGGGAAGCCTTTTGAAGAGGAAATAATATCACTGTTAAGTTATAAGCTTCTATTCTTCAGGGAAGCACTATTTCTGATAGGAAGACTCTATATTGTATATAGTCCAAATTATTGTCTGACATGTATTTTCTCAAAAATATTTAGGCATATGAAAATTTAACCCAAAAGTTCAATTATATACTTGATTTTTGTTGCAGCACATCAAATTTCAGAGATGCTTTGGGACAGTATATACATCTCAAAAGGTAATTCTGTCAATAGAGAGCAACATATGACACAATGTACTTTTCCATATCTGTTTTGTAGATACTATGTGGTAGGAAAATACTGAAATTTTACAGTATCAAATATGCATCTAATATGTATATTTAAATAAATTTAGGGACATTTAAATATGTGTGTCATATTTGAATTTGTAAACATTTTTACTCGACAGTCAATTAAGATGTTTTGTATGATACCAAGCCATAACTGGAGAAACTAAGTACCAAATGGATTGTGTCTTAAGAGAATTGTGTAGCCCTTAATTACAATCTTAATTAGTTCACTGTATCAACCACCTTCAAAACATTTTTAAGTCTTTCATTTATAAGCCATATCTCTTATAAAGTCTTCTGATGATTTTACTAAAATTTCAGACTAACTCTGCCCATCAACAACAATAATAATAACAAATACAAGTCATCAATGTCTCATGTGTTATGTTTCTAAATATTGTTGTTCTCCCAGTTTCTCACAGCAGTTCTGAGCAATCTTCTCCACTGTTTTTGAACTCTGAGTTCCTCATTAATTGAAACAGAATGAAATCTTCCTATTATGTTTAATAATTAAATGGTATAACACATCACATCTAGCTGGCCATGGGGCACACACTCATTTAATGCCATCACTTAGGAGGCAGAGGACAGTGAGTCTCATTTATGAGTTTAAGGCTAGCTTGGTCTACAAAACATGTTCCTGGAGAGCCAGGTCTACATAGTGAAACACTATCTCAAAACTAAACTATGTAGATCTGTTCCAAGGTCTATGTCTGCCTTTCTTTCTTTCTTTCTTTCTTTCTTTCCTTCCTTCCTTCCTTCCTTCTTTCTTTCTTTCTTTCTTTCTTTCTTTCTTTCTTTCTTCTTTCTTCCTTCCTTCCTTCCTCTCTCTCTCTCTCTCTCTCTCTCTCTCTCTTTCTTTCTTTCTTTCTTTCTTTCCTTCCTTCCTTCTTTCCTTCCCTTATTTTGTTTTTTGAGACACAGTATGTCTTTATAGCTCTAGCTGTCCTGGAACTCACTTATAGACCAGTCTGTCTTCTGAGTGTTAGGATTAAAGGTGTACCCCATCACACTCAGCTACAATGTGTTTTAAAACTACACATTAAACAGTTGCTATTCACACTATTTCAGCTTTCGTACTTAGAGATCATCCTGTCTGATGCTATCCCTGATCTTTGCCTGACTTTATCTCTGGTATTTGCTAACAGTACCTTCATTCCTCTATTCTTTTTTTTTATTATTATTATTTTTCTCATTCTTTTTTTTCCTTTATTTTTTATTTCTTCAAGTTACATCTCAATCGCAGTCCCCTCCCTATTCCCCCCTCCAGTCCCACCCTCCCACTCTCAACCCCCCCATCCTGTTCCCTTTTTTTTCTTTTAAGTTTAAGTTATATCTTATTTCCCCCTACAGTTTCCCCTTTCAGTCCAACAAATGGCTCTTTCTCTTATAATAATAAATACAATACAATACAACAGAGGTAATTAGGCCACAGTTATGAGGGTTATATGGCTTAGCGCACATTCCCAATGTCCAGTCCATATGTATTTGGTACCTGACTTTAACATTCTACTATCTAACCATCTCCATGAGTTTAAAGTTCTGTATCTAACTCAACATTCATACTAACTTGCAACACAATTTTTAAAGTGAATGTTTCATAATCGACAAACCAGGCATCTGTTTGTCAGGAGTTTTCCATGTACCTTTTTGTGAGAGCTCCCTCTAAGTGTTTATCTGTGTGTAAATTGAGTCCATCTTTAGTACGAGTCTCAAGAATTACTGGTTATGAAGATCTTCTCCCTCTTTGAGGAAGATTTGCGTTCTATTATTTAAGTACAAATTCCTTTCCATATATATATATGACTATATATATATAGTCATATCAAGGCTCTATTGTAATAATTATAAGTTCCAAATAATAGATTGTGTCCATTTAAGGCTATTAAACTATTTTCTTCAATTTTACATTCCCATTAAGTGTATAGTATTTGTTCAGTAAATTCTTTGACATCAAATTAATGAGTGGAGACATTTGAGAATTATTTAAAATAAACATTCCTCTACTAGTATTTCAATTTGGATTTAAAAATTTTTTTTTCTGATTGTACCCAGTCTCTTACCCATCTTACCCATAAGTATTTTGTAAGGAAAAACATACTCATAAAATAACCTCAAAATTCTTGACAACTATGCTTTCCAATAGGTTAAACAAATAAAGAAGCAGAAAAACATATTCCTGCTAGAAATCACCTTATTTACAGTTTACAAGATATTACAAAAACTACATATTCAGATTTTCATTCCAGTAAGATGTTAGTAATTTGTATTTACTTTGTAACTTTGAGATTTTTTCCCGTTTTTGAGAATTTCATGTGTATATCATGAAACATAATCATATCTAGTCCCTTGTCCTCTTCTAGCCTCACCTATATTCTCCCAACACATAAACTTCAAATCCCTTTTTCATATTATAACCCAACAAGTCCAGCTAGTTATTGGTCCAGAGGCTTCTTTCTGATTCCTCTTCCAAGATGTTCCCTGGTGCGTGGTGGTAGTGGATTGTGTTCTAGCTGCTCCAGTTATGGCTGGACACTCAGTCTCACATCCTCAGCATTGTGACCTCTCATCCATCTCTCCACTGACTGCTGAATCTTTTCTGACCAAGGTTGAGAGCTGTCCATGTCTATGGGTATAGACATAAATGTTTAGATATCATGACATCATGGCCATTTAGTAATATAAGAATAACAGGTCATGCCGCAGGGCCTCTGACCTGTCAACCACAGGAATATCATACCGTGTTTACATTAGCACAATTACAGTGTCAGACAGAAAATTATTTTCTTTCCTGTGGAGCAGGACTCAAGTGCAATCAGAAAGTGATAGTTTGTTATACCAAAAGAGTTGTGCCATTATTTTACCAGTAGGTTGTATTGCAGCATGCAAAGTCCAGGCCTGAGTAAGACAAGTGACTTTCAACTATACCACAAATCCAATTTGTGGACAGAAAGCAACAAGAGGATGGAGGCAGAATCGGGAGGTGAGAACCATTCTGTCAGCTTTGGCTAATTTATTAATATTCAATGTCTTTAATTGCATATTGACTGGTGTAAAAGTATTTGGAAAACTTGATTAAATTTCATTCGCATTAATTTATAATATGTGGAGCTATGGATAAATTCAGTGTATAAGCTTTGTATTTGATAAGTATATTTTTATCCCTAATGGACTCTTGTAAGAAAGTGCTTTAAGGTGCCACAAGACCTCTGGATACTCCAACAGCTTCAGATTCAAATTAACTTAGAAATTGATTTCCACTTCAAGCAGTGTTTCACTAAATGCAGAAATATAGATTGGACCACTTCTTTGAGAAAGAATCTTCAAATTGATAATTGTGACTTTCATCCTGGAGTGGCACTTCCATCCCTGCTCTTTTTGCACAGAGGGTTCCAGGACACCTAATTGAGTGGCAGATGTGAATACACATATCTCTAAGGTAATTTCTTTCCAGCTAGTGGCAAATAACAAAACCATCTCTCACTCTGGTGACTTGTCTGCTGCCTTCCTTGATTGAGATGGGAAGAGCTCTGTGAAGGATGGCAGCTTTTGTCTGTACATCCCAGGAAAAACAAACAGAAAACAAAAACAAAGAAAAACATGACAGAAGAATTTTACAAAATGACATTGTGCATTGATAACTTTGAATCATGCTGGTAGTTTTCCTACATATAGTTATCATTCACTTGTCTTTTGTAAAAAATGAAATTGCACATTAACACTGATCCAGCCAAAACATTATGCCAGATCTTTCTAGTGTCCTATTCAGTCTATCTATCTATCTATCTATCTATCTATCTATCTGTCTGTCTGTCTGTCTGTCTGTCTGTCTGTCTGTCTGTCTGTCAGTCTGCCTGTGTGTCTGTCTGTCTGTGTATCTATCTATCTGTCTGTCTGTCTGTCTGTCTGTCTGTCTGTGTGTGTGTCTGTCTGTCGGTCTGCCTGTGTGTCTGTCTGTATGTCTGTGTATCTATCTATCTATCTATCTATCTATCTATCTATCTATCTAACTTCTAACATAGCAACCATCTATCAATCTATCTATAATCTAACAGAGCAACCATCTCTCTATCTTCTCTCTATCATCTATCTATCTGTTTAAATTTCCCTTAGTATTCATACCTGCTGTCATTCTCTGTACTACTGAAATGAGTGACATTAGAGCTTAGTTTCTTATGATAGCATTGTTACAATTTTTATTTTTTATTTTTTGAGTGTGTATGTGTGTATATACATGTGTACACTTGTCTATATGTGTGCTTCAAATGCCCACAGAGACCAGAAGATGGCAACAGATCCTCTGGTGCAGGAGTTAAACATATTTGTGAACCACCTTATATTGGTTCTAAGAACCAACCCAATGTATTATACACAGTTACAATGCTCTTAATCACTAAGCCATCTCCATAATCCTTGTAATCACTTCTTTTGAGATGAAATTTATATAAAATCATGCAATGTGTACAACCCAATGGCTCTAATGAAAAAAGGAAAAGAGCACATATGTAGGAAGTCTCACTACAAAAAGATAACCATGTTATATAATATACATGTAAATTATTTATAATTAAGCATTCTTCCACATGAATATGCAAATACAAGAAAATAAAAACAGAATATTATCTGCTTCTATATAAATAGATAGGTAAACATTTCAGCATTGTTTTAAGTGTCTTTCTTTTCTATATCCTTGTATTTAGAATTCATTTTGGAATAGGAATGAGAGCAGGTGAGAGTTTAAAAGAAAGAAAGTGGGCATTTAAGACCACAGCTCCTCATATTTTAAATCTGTTAAAGTGTTTCCCTTGGTTAGACTGTTATTTCATTTCCTTGTAAACAAAGCAAAGCAAAACAAACAAACAAAAATCAAAACCTAGTCACAGATAAAAGCATAGCAGCAGTTGGTAAGGCAGATTTTGAAAACAGGGGAGTGGGAGGAAATGGAGACAAAAGAGTGAAAGAACAGGAAACACAGATGTTCTTTAGATCAACTTTATCTCTTAGCAAGAAAGAATCAATATTCTGCCCTGCTTCCTGCTTCATTGTCCACCATGAGATGGGAAGAGGGAACACTAATGTTTCACCAAACCAGTATTTTATAAATAGGCATAACACAGACTCTTTCATCAGAAATTATTTTTGATGCAAACACTAGAGGAATTTGAATTTGACATTTAAAATGTGTACATCTCAGTTCTTCACATACTCTGCATTCTGTAGTGATTTGTCTTTCAGAAGAATTGTTTTATAGTTGGCAGAAGTTTACAGCTTTTAAAATCTTGTGTTACAAAATCAGAATCCACTAACAGGAACAGGATACATAGTCCCAAGACAATTATCAGACTGGGAAGTTAATTCTTTTTACAAACTTACCACCCTTCCCCTGGTACACCTTTCATTCTTTAATGGACATGTGTATGGGTGTGAACATGCCTTTGGAGGCAAGAGGACAGTCTCTGGTGTTCTTTCGGAATTCCATTCTCCTACATTGAAACAGGGTCTCTCATTGACCCAAGAAGTCACCCATTAGGTTATCCTGATGGCCAGTGAGATCCAGGGATCCTCCTGTCTCTGTCTCTTCAATGCTCTATTACCAGTGTGTACAACCCACAGCTGGTCTGGGGATCAGAACTCATGTCTGTGCTTGCAAGGAATGTGCTACTGACAGCCACACCCCCAGACCCAGTGATGCCCTTTTCTATGTTCTAAAAACCTCAAGAAAATCCTGAATTGCATTACCTTGTGCTTTCATCTTCAGCCTCTTTGAATTGTCAACAGTTACCCAGTCTTCCTTCTACATTCATTACATTGACATTAACAAAAAAATTTTTTTCTCCAGATATTTTGTGGAATTTCAGTTAATTTGGATTTGCTTGACACATTCTTGTGATTGGAATAAGTGTTTTCACTACTTTTCATAAGAATAGGAAAAAATAATGGACATCCCCCAAAGAGCACCTCATAAAAGAATCTGTTAGATGAGAAGGTCTTATTATTTTAAATATTGAGCTTTGTTAGCTGTTTATCATGGTATGTGATGAATTTCTCAAGAATAAGTTATCACATTAGCCTCCATAAAACACACACACACACACACACACACACACACACACACACACACACCCCTTGGAAAGATAATTTGAGACTACTCAAATCATATTTCTCTATCAATTTACCTTTAATTTAAATATATTAGATGGGTCTAAGACTTATAACTCAATCTTATAAGAGCTGATTTTCTTAAATAATTCTTGACACATTGTGGATGACTTTATGTTTATTCATGCATTCTTTCAATAAACTCCGATCTTTTTAAAAGAATATTTTGTTAGTGAGAGGAACTCCTTTGTGTTGTGGGCAGCAGCCAATAGAAAGATACATAACTGGTCAGAGGGATGAGAGTAAGAGACAGACAGCTTAGCTCTAAACAGGACACCTGTATCACCCCTAAATTGAGATTCAGGGGAATGACAGAAGAGGAGATGAAAAGAATGTAAAGGTGGAAGTGTAGAGAGCTGCGATGTGCCGCGCCCTAAAGATGGCGCCGGTTTCAGCCTTCCACCAGCCCGATGGTGAGCGCTCTTGGTGGTAAACAAGTCCATATTTGGCTAAGACCGCTGATCTGGCTTGCTTCCGCATACCTGGGCCTCTAAGATAGCACCACGTGGCTTTACTTGATTGGCTGTTCATATAGTATTTAGCCTGTGGGTTGGGTCTGCCCGGGCATTCAGAAGACTGTTTTCAAGGGACCTGAATAAACTGCTTGAGAAGAGCTTTTGTGAGTTGCGTCGTTCTTGCTGGTCGAGGTCGACGCGAAAAATGGTGGCCCGTATGGGGAACCAGAAAAGACTCATAACTCCTGCAGTCAGGGGCAGTGCACTGGTAAGTTCCCGGGATAAATTTGGACAATAAAGTTTCGCGGAAATTGTGAACAAAAGGTAAAGTTTCGCGGAAATTGCAAACAAAAGGTAAAGTTTTGCAGAAATTGCGAACAAAAGGTAAAGTTTTGCAGAAATTGCAAACAAAAGGTAAAGTTTTGCAGAAATTGCGAACAAAAGGTAAAGTTTCGCGGAAATTGTGAACTAAAGGTAAAGTTTCCCGGGAAATTGCGAACCAAAAGTAAATTTTTAATCATGGGATCATCTCAGTCCCATCCAATTTTTCTGGCTCTTCAGGAGCTACTTTTAGCTAGGAATTTGAAACTTAGGAAGTCAACCCTAGAGAGATTTTTGAATGAATGCGACTCCGTGGCTCCGTGGTTTGCAGTATCCGGGAATCTTACGGTATCCTGCTGGGACAAATTAGGCAGGCTCTTGGATTTTGCTTGGGAGCAAGGTACTCTGAAGCATGGAGTAAGACCGGTTAGGAAGATAGTGAGGAGTTGTTTAGATGATCAGAGATGCTGTAAAGCAATCAAAGAGGGAGAATCAGCCTTGGAACTGCTGCAAGGGGAAAGATCTGAGCAAGCAGACAGTGAAAAGGGAAGCAAAAAGAAGGTCCCTCTCTATCCCAATCTTAGAGATTTTAGAGATTTTGAGGACTCAGAGGGCACGGATTCTGAAGGGGAGCTACATGCTCTAATAGAACAGTTGGAGAGGACTGCTATTAGAAAAAGGGAAAAGAAAAGGGTAAAAGAGAAAGACACATTGGTGGCAGTCAGTGTAAGTGAAGCTGTTGCCGCGGTGCCTTCAGCCACGTTGGCGGCGGTCGGTGTAAGTAAAGCCATTGACGCGGCGCCTTCAACTCCCCCTCCATACCCAGAAGCCATTCAGATAGATCAGCCTGTTCAGTCCCTGAAAGTAGGGAGATCTTTCTGCCCAGGGATGTGGACACAAGTAAGAACAGAATTACAGTTTGCCTATCCGGTATACCAAGATCCACAAGGGAACAGGTACGAGGAACCGCTTGATTTTAAAGTAATTAAATCCCTTGCAGAGTTGGTTCGTACCTATGGCATTACCGCTTCTTTTACATTGGCTCAAGTAGAAGCATTAAGCAGACATTGTATGACCCCGAGTGATTGGAGTGGCCTGGCCCATGCCTGCTTAAGTCCAGGGCAATACTTAGACTGGAAAGCTTTCTTGATTGAGTATGCCACTGAGCAAGCAGCCATTAATCAGAGAAATGGAAATCCAGTCTGGGATAGAGATATGCTGCTTGGGCAGGGGAGATTTGCCAATCAGCAGACAGGATATCCCAATCAGGTTTATGAACAAATAAACCAGACAGCTATCAAGGCTTGGAAAACCCTTCCTAACAAAGGGGAGGCGAGTGGGAACTTAACTAAGATTCTACAGGGCCCCATGGAGCCCTTTTCAGACTTTGTGGCACGACTGGTGGAAGCGGCAGGGAAGATTTTTGGTGACCCAGATGCTGCTATGCCACTAATAAAACAGTTGGTCTATGAGCAATGTACCAAAGAGTGTAGAGCTGCTATCACCCCTTACAAGAACAAAGGGCTAGAAGCCTGGATGAAAGTGTGTAGAGAACTTGGAGGGCCGTTAACTAATGCTGGTCTTGCTGCCGCAGTGGTACAGTTGAACAGAAAAGGTGGAGGAAGTCCAGGAGTTTGTTTTAGGTGTGGCAAGATGGGACATTTTAAAAGACAATGCCCCGGGGGAAGGAGAACAGAAAGTACAGGAAGTGCACAACACCCCAGGCGGCCAGGGTTATGCCCAAAATGTAAAAAAGGGAACCATTGGGCTAATGAGTGCCGTTCAGTGACAGACATCCATGGCCAGCCTTTAACTCAAGGTTATGGTGGCGCTCGTCCAAAAAACGGACAGCGGGGCCCATGACCCCAGGGCCCACAAATATATGGGGCAGTAGAGAATCAGGACAAAGAACAGAATCAAGAGAGATGGCCAACCCTCCACCATCCGAGAGACCGCGGAGAGCCACTGCAGGCTCAGCAGGATTGGACCACTGCTCCACCACCAGACTCGTATTAATGCCCCAAATGGGGGTCCAGTTAATTGAAACAGATTTTAAAGGACCCCTTGAAACTGGTACAGTTGGTTTGCTGTTAGGGAGGTCATCATCAGCCTTGAGAGGACTTATTGTCCATCCTGGGGTTATAGATCCAGATTATACAGGAGTGGTTAAGATCATGGTAGCCTCCCCCCGTGGTATAACAGCTATCTCTCCTGGAGATAGAATTTCTCAGTTGGTCATGTTGCCAAGCTTACATGATCGCTATGCAGCAAGGGATGGAGAGAGAGGAAAAGATGGTTTTGGGTCCACGGGCATGGATCTGACTTTTCTCTCCTTGGATTTGGACCAACGCCCCGTCTTGGAGTTAAAAGTTGATGGTAAAAAGATCCTGGGCCTTTTGGATACTGGGGCTGATAGGAGTATCATAGCAAAGAAAGACTGGCCTTCAGGTTGGCCCATACAAGCCTCTTCTCAAACACTTCAAGGCCTGGGTTATGCTAAGACTCCAGATATGAGTGCAAGATTATTAAAGTGGCAGGACCAAGAAGGCCACTCAGGAGTAATGCAGCCATATGTACTTGAGCTCCCTATCTCCCTTTGGGGAAGAGACTTTTTAAAGAATATGGGATTTAAATTGAGTAATGACTATTCTGATTCAGCCCAACGTATGATGCAAGATATGGGATATGCTCCAGGCTTTGGAATAGGAAAATATTTGCAGGGGCGGAAGAGTCCCATATCTATGCAGCAAAGACAAAAGAGACAGGGCCTGGGTTTTTCCTAGGGGCCACTGAGGAGGGCATTCCCATAACTTGGAAGACAGAGGACCCAGTATGGGTTCCTCAGTGGCCACTTTCCTCTGTAAAATTGAATGCAGCCAAAGAGTTGGTAGATGAACAGATGTCTTTAAAGCATATAAAGCCATCTGTATCTCCCTGGAATACACCTATCTTTGTCATTAAAAAGAAATCTGAAAAATGGAGATTGTTGCATGACCTGCGTGCCATAAATCAACATATGCAGATCATGGGCCCAGTGCAACACGACTTGCTGCTTTTATCATCCTTGCCAGCCTCATGGCCCATAATAGTTATAGATATAAGGGATTGATTTTTCTCCATCCCTTTGTGTGTCAAAGATAGTGAGAGATTTGCATTTACTGTTCCATCCTGTAACCATGAAGAACCTGATCAGAGGTTTGAATGGGTAGTATTACCTCAAGGAATGGCGAACAGCCCCACTATGTGCCAACTGTATGTGGGGGAAGCCATTGCTCCCTTGAGAAAGAATTTTCCAGATTTGAGATGTGTTCATTATATGGATGATATCTTACTGGCAGCTAAGAGTGAACAAATGTTAGATCAGGCCTATGAAGAATTAGTTCAATTATTAAAAAAGAAAAGGTTGTTTATTGCTCCTGATAAGGTTCAAAAGGAAAATGTGGTTAATTATTTAGGAGCGAAGGTTGGACCTGAAAAGATAATACCTCAAAAGATGGAGATAAGAAAAGATAATTTAATGACTCTAAATGATTTTCAAAGGTTGTTAGGAGATATCAATTGGGTAAGAGGCTATTTGAAGCTACCAAATTATGAAATAAGACCCCTATATGATATTTTGAAAGGTGATTCAGCACTTAATTCTCCTAGACAATTTACAGAAGAAGCAAGAAAAGCTTTATGTAAAGTGGAAGAAAGGTTACAGAGTGCCTTCCTAAAGAGATAGCAGGAAGGACAGCCCATTGCATTGTGCATATTTGCCACCTATGGTCAACCTACAGGATTGTTATGGCAGGTCGGACCATTATTATGGACTTATTCGAAAATTTCTCCAAAAAAATCCATAGAACATTATCCCACTGCAGTTGCTGCTTTAGCTTTGAATGGTATCCAACAATGTTTCCAGTCTTTTGGAGTTGCTCCTGCCAGTATAATAGTGCCCTATTCCAGTCATCAAATTAAGATTTTGTATGGCACTGTAGATGATTGGGCAATATTGAAATGTAGCTTTGAAGGAGTGATCGATAACCATTTTCCTAAGCATCCATTGCTATCATTTTTTAAGGAGCACCCAGTGGTATTCCCTAAGGTTACTTCAGCAGTACCACTTCAAGGGTCACCAAATGTGTTTATTGATGGCTCAAAGACAGGCTGCAGAGCCTATTTGATAGAAAGACAAGAGCCCATGCTATGCCAATTTCAACCGGGCTCCCCACAAATAGTAGAGTTGAAAATAGTAATTGAGGTGTTTAAAAGATGTCAATTTGCATTCAATTTGATCTCAGATTCAGTCTATATGGTCAACGCAGTGAAAGTATTAGAATTAGCAGGTCCTATTAAGAATAGTAGTACTGTATGTGCCTTATTACAAGAGTTACAAGTTTTAATCTGGCAAAGAAAAAGGTGTTTTTATATTCAACATATCAGAGCACATACAGGATTACCTGGACCATTAAGTGAGGGTAATGATAAAGTTGATCAATGGAATATGATGGAATGCATTTTTTGGAGCTCATTCCTGGCCAAGCCAGACAGTTTCACCAATTATTTCATGTAAATGCAAGAACTCTACAGCAGAAATTCCATTTGTCTAGAGCAGATGGTAGAGAAGTGGTTTTGGACTGTCCTCAGTGTGTGATTCATCATCATCCTCCCAGTGTGGGAGTGAACCCTAGGGGGTTGATGCCACTCAAAATATGGCAAAAGGATGTTACCCACATTTCAGAGTTTGGAACCTTAAAATATATTCATGTGTCTGTGGATACCTGCTGAGGTATCATACATGCTACACCTATGAGTGGAGAAAAGGCTCGCAATGTTATAGGGCATTGCTTAGAAGCCTGGGCTGCATGGGGAAAACCACAACAGCTGAAAACGGACAATGGACCAGCCTATATGGCTCAGTCCTTTGTCTCCTTCTGCAACCAGATGGAGGTACAGTTTAATCATGGATTACCATGTAATCCTCAAGGACAAGGAATTGTGGTGCATGCTCATCGCACCTTGAAAGAATGTTTGCAAAAACAGAAAGGGGGAATAGGCCAAGGCCGTACCCCCAAGGAGAGAATGTCTTTAGCCGTATTTACTTTAAATTTTTAAAATTTGGCCGCTCAAGGCAGCTCAGCAGCGGACAGACATCAGGATTCCCATGGTCCACCTAAAGGCATGGTGAAGTGGAAGGATATTTTGACAGGCTCTTGGCGAGGGCCTGACCCCGTGCTAACATGGGTGAGAGGATCTGTTTGTGTTTTTCCTCAGGATCAACAAGATCCAGTGTGGGTGCCTGAACACCTTGTGAGGAAGATTCATCATGAAGACCTTCCTGGGGATCCTGGTGATAGTAGCAGTGATGATGTCAGGAATGACCGAGCCGAGATGGGGGATCCTGTCGATATTCCCAAAGCCGATGCTGGTCAGACATGATGCAACTGTGTTTCCACGCTTATTTAGCAGTAATAGAAGCTTAGGCTTACCCTACCTTCCCTTTGATGATCAGAAAAGCCCTATAGAGGGTAATAGAAATATCAGCTTGAAGGGTAGTCTGTGCTTTTTAATGAGCTTCAATAGGTCAGATGATACAAAATGCATTAAATTGTCTCGGCAGTCGATGGACTTTGTATCAAAGATTCCTCTTGGAACGGTGCACGCGGTTTTAATATCTCAGTTAACGGTTCTCGCCTTGAAGGGTGGTGGCCCACACGAGTCTCTGACCGGGACCCCCCCCAGACAGCAACGCTGGGCACCTTTTTGTAGAGGATCCGCAGGAGAGGAAGGACCTTTTCCCTGGACTGGATGTCAGGAGAGTAGAGCAGTTTGGGTTCAGGGTAGATATTTTTCCTTTAGTCCCTCAGTTAGTCATGTAGTAAATGAAAATTGTTCAGGATTGCTCAATTTATCTACTATGGACAGGGATCGGACTGCATTGGGTATGCAACAGACTGTTACTAATCCTTTGGTTTGTGGCTTTTGTGTGGAGTAAATGGAAGTTGCATGTACTTGGGACCTGTTATTATGCTTGGAGGAGGATCTTATCAAAAGGGCAATTTTTCTTTGGGGAACTATTTTGTGGGGGTCGGAGATTCTAGTGGTGACAGTGGCTGGGGGAATGTGACATTTCTTTTGTCCAGGAATAAGACCTTTTCAGACTCGCCAGTGTGTCTCTGGCCTCCTTTTCTGTGGATTGTAAGTAATGGGAGTGCAGCCTTGGGTGAAGAAAAGTTAGTATGCACTCCGGACACATGCTTTTATGCCCTGTGCTGGAATGCCACAGCCTTTCCTGTGGCTGTGGTGACCAGAATGCCTCGATATATACCAGTTCCTGTAGAGGCCCCTAATACCATGATGCTATTCAGGCTTAAAAGAGATTTTGGCATCACTGCAGCTATTGTTACTGCCATCACTATTGCTGCTGTGGGAGCTACTGCCTCAGCTATTGCCTTGTCTAGTTCTATACAGACTGCCAATGCCCTGAATAACATCTCAGCCATTGTACCACAGGCATTGGATACTCAGACCTCTATGAATTCTCATATCAAAGGAGGCCTTATGATAGTTAATCAACGCATAGATTTAATACAAGAACAGATTGATTCTCTTTGGCAACTGGCACAGTTGGGGTGTGAGTGGAAAATGCAGGGTTTGTGTGTTACTTTGGTGCGGTATCAAAATTTAACAAAGGCTGCTAATCTGTCAAAGCAATTGTCAAAGCTCCTTTTACAGGATTGGTCGGCTGAATTTGAAAATAAGATGAGAGAGCTGAGAGCAACAATCGTCCACATCAACTCCACTCGGGTGGATCTGAGCCTGGCTAATGGTTTGACTTCCTGGATACAGGCGGCTATGGATCATCTTAAGGAGTGGGCGGGCGTAGGCTCTTTGGTTATACTGATGATACTAGCCTCTCTGGTTTGCCTATGGTGCATCTACAAGATGAGAGCCACACAGAAGCATAATGCAGCCATGATTATACAGGCCCTTGTCAGCATTGAGGCGGGCCAGTCCCCTCAGACATGGCTCGCTGCCATGAAGCCTTAAATCTTCACTGAGCATAGTCCCTGCCCACTGAGGTATTCGTTCCATGGATATTAGGGTCTGGCAAGTCAATGACGGAGTAGACGGGTAAGTCTCGGCCACCTAAGACAGGGCAGCCCCGAGTGGGGAGGCTGACCCAGAGATGGGTAAGAGTTTGAGCACCGCCCTCCTACAGGCTCAGGCCCGCCATGAGATCCCCAGATATGGGGATTACGAAGCCTTTCCAGGGACTTCTACCTACATTTTTAAAAACAAAAAAGGAGGAACTGTAGAGAGCTGCGACGTGCCGCACCCTAAAGATGGCTCCAGTTTCTGCCTTCCACCAGCCCGATGGTGAGCGCTCTCAGTGGTAAAAAGGTCCATATTTGGCTAAGACCGCTGATCTGGCTTGCTTCCGCATACCTGGGCCTCTAAGATAGCACCACGTGGCTTTACTTGATTGGCTGTTCATATAGTATTTAGCCTGTGGGTTGGGTCTGCCCTGGCATTCAGAAGACTGTTTTCAAGGGACCTGAATAAACTGCTTGAGAAGAGCTTTTGCGAGTTGCATCATTCTTGCTGGTCGAGGTCGACGCGACATGGAAATACAGAGAATTGCTGTCTTTAGGACACCACATGGCTATCACATTCATGAACTCATTAGTTATGACAACCTACAAAAGATTCACACAAGATCAAGTCAGCAAAAATCCCATTCTAGATAGGGTAGACTTTCCGTAGGCTCCACCACATACTGAGGAGCTATTGGCAGTAGATAACTGCTGGGCAGGGAAGATCATTATTTTGTAAGCATGTTGCTTCTTGTAGGTTTCCCATAGTCCAGAGGATAGCTCCACAGCCATGCACATATGTATAATACTAACTAGACATCAAAACAAACAAGAATGCATGTAGTTGGGCAGGGCATGCTTCAGGGATATGGGAGAAGCTAAGGAAATAATGAGATAAACATGATTACATTCTATTGTATATCTGTGTGAAACTCTCAATATTAAATAAAAATTTAAAAATAAAATAAATTTTATTTAAAAATAAATTTAAAATGAAGTTTAAATTTATTTTAAAATAAAATAAAAATTCTATCTATTCAAAATGTCTTTATCATTTTATCAGCATAACTTGGAATCTTTTTATGTATGTCCTGCTCCAGGCCTGCAGTCAATAATTACTTCAAAGTGGCATGTGTCCTGTCATTGATGGTATGTAGACATCAGCATCAAGGTATTGCATGTGCTCATTACTAGGGTGTTATTACTTGTATAAATGCTCTCTGTATGCAATTGTCAAAATCTTGTTTATCTACTGATCCTGACATGTACAGATATCTGTCAGTCACCTATATGTTAGTCTATTTAATCATTTATCCTTGTAGCTTAAATACCTTAAGTTCATACCAATATTCATGATACAGTTCACCAATAGGGGTCATTTCAATATCCTATCTACTTTATTATAAATATTAGAAAAATATAGTATATACAGGAAAGACAAGTATACATTTGTCCTGAACAATTGTTTGAATTGGTTTTATTGTTTCCTCTTTCCTCTAGGGAATATGGAGGCATGGGAAAGATTGAGAACTGCAGACTCATTTTTGAATATTATCATGTGTAGTTTTAGTTATTGGACAGCCAAGTAGAACTGTCAAATGGAATACAGTTGTCAGCCAAGTTCTCAAGGGAGACATCAGGGATTCAGATATATTTTGAATGACATAAATGGCACTAGTTGATAATATTCAAAGTGGGAGTGTTGGTAGACACAAAGAAAGAATTGTGAGCCAAACCTTGACTCATCCAACATTTAAGGGCCAAAGAGGGAAAGATTAGGAAACAAGTGTCTTAGTTAGGGTTTTATTGATATGAAGAGACACTATGACCCAAGCAGCTCTCATAAAAGAAAACATTTGTAGTGGAAATTTGGATTTCTTTAGAAACACAGTTGTGTTGAATAAATATATAAGCGTTCTGGGAGTGTTTGATCAACCACTAAAAGTCAGACTCATAAAAGGGGTATTGAAATTAGCCTAATGATTGGCACTTGTGGGAAACACCTGGGAGAATATGTGATCTTGGTCACAGGAAGTACCTCGGGAGGAGAACATAAGGTTTGTCAATGAGAAAATATCCTGGTACATAATTAAAGAGCATATAAAAAGGAAGGCCTGGGGACTCGAGAGGGTTTTTTGCTTGGCATTGCTTCTCATTGCTTCTTCACTTTGAAAGACTCTAGAAAGTGTTTTGCTGAAGGTTGTGGCTGACAAAGCTTGAGATTTTCTAAAGATTGTGACCTGGGTTGGGCACAGCCCAGGTTGGGGGCAGCCCATGATGGGCAGAGCCCAGATGAGTTGAGCCTAGGTTGAGCTGAGCCCAAGTTGGAATCATAAACCTCACTTGGATTCATAAAAATGGCCAGCACTGAGGCTGTCTGCAAAGTGTAGCAACTGCCCACATAGCTAAGATTGTTTCTTAACTGGTTCATAACTTAATAACTGATTTATTTTAATATAAATTCTTCCACGTGGCTGGTTACCTCTGCTCAGTTTCCATGCATTTATCCCCCTTCATGTCCCAGGGCCAGTCCTCCCACACCTGGCACTACCCCAGAATCCTTTCTGTCTACTGAATGTCCCACTTTCTATTCTATTTTCCCTATGGGCCATAGGCTTTTTATTGCCGGTTGATGCATCCATACAGTATACAAGATAGTCTCTCTACATATGGTGACACATAAGCAGACATTTGGTAGCTGAGAGTTCTATATCCAAATCATCTAGCAGCAAGGAGAGAGAGAGAGAGAGAGAGAGAGAGAGAGAGAGAGAGAGAGAGAGAGA
>CAJQZJ010000165.1:1548660-1585447 GCA_907164525.1 Lophiomys imhausi
AGAGAGAGAGAGAGAGAGAGAGAGAGAGAGAGAGAGAGAGAGAGAGACCAAGTCTGGCTTGAGCATCTAAAACTTCAAAGTCAACCCCAAGTAAAAGACTCTCTTTTACAAGGCCAGAGCTACTCCAACAAAGCCACATCTTCTAATAGTGCCACCATCTAGGGGCCTATGGGAACCATTTTCATTCAAACCACCACATACAGGATGAGAACTGAATTTTGAGTACATTTGACTTTCCAGAGAGTTGGGAAAAAAGGTGACCATGAGGGATTCATTAGCTATTTTGTCAAATGCAACTATGATGCCTACCAAGCTGATTGCAAAAGGAAGATTGGATTAACCAAATGCTGCTCTTGTGACTAAGGTCATACACTGCAGATTCCAGAGTCTGTTCTTTTCTTTCATTTACTGTTCTCATGACTACCTTCTCAGGGAAATAAAAAATTCTTCACATTCTCTCTTTAGTCCATCTTCTCTCATTTCTCTGGATTCCAATGCTTTCAGAAGATTTACAAAAGGAAACTACTGTCATCTAGGAAGGAACTGACTGCCTATTGCTGACAAATGCCTGCTCTGTGAATCCTTTAAGGGAGGGCTACTACTCTTGGAGATGTCTGCCAACCACAAATAGTTTACTATCAATGAGCACATTCTATTTTTTGGCTTTCTAGCTATTGGTTTTAGTCAGTGGTTTTTCTCATTATTTTTTCCAATGCTTTATTTCTTCATTTTATTTTTAAGTATGTGTGTGTTCACACACATGTGTGTATGTGTATGTGTGCACATGCAGTTGTTTACACAGAGAAAAAAAGAGAAAATTGGATCCCCTGGAGCTGGAGTTACAGACGTGGATCCTCTGAAAGAGCAGCAAGCACTCTTAATCACTGAGCTATCTCTCTAAACTCTTCTCCATTTTTAAATTAAGTAGGTTTCAGAAGGAGAAGGATGACAGGAGTATACTAGACATGTTTTATTACTGTATCTTTGTCCACTGGAAAGAAATTCTTATTACAATGCATTGCTGATTTCTCTTGTTTCCTGTTAAAACATGTGATTCCAAACATGACCCGAAACAGAGACAAAGTTCAGCAAGAATTAGTAAAATAAAATACTTTACTGAATTATCAGATAATTTTAAATTCATTTAATTTCTATAATTTCTTGTCATCATTTGTAAAGACGTGATAGTCTCTGTCATAGTTATAAATACAATTTTCTATTTTTAAATTGTATTTATTTCCTTTATGTTGTTTTTAAAAATGTCATTTTTCTATAATTTCATAAGTTTCTAGGTGTGGGCAGATGGCTCAGCACTAAAGAACACTTGATACTCAGTCATGAGGGTCAGAATTTGGTTTTTAACACCCAAGTTGGGCAGCTCACATACAACTATGACTCCATATCCATATGATCTCAAACTCTCACCCATACACACATGTGCTATCCATAGACACAGACACAAACATATAGATACACAAACATCAATACAATTCAAGTAAGATCTTTAAAAATAATTTTCATGTCTTTCTGAGTCTTGGGTGTCTTTAAATGTTTGGTGTTCAAGGCTTCCATAGACCAAGTTATCTGTTCTGGTTATTGTACTGCTGTGTCTAGAAATCATGGAATAGAGATACATACATTATCATGATGGATTTGCTCATTAGTTTTATTAGAATATGTGTATAGTACTCTACTGAAGTCTTTTTGATCTCTTCAATACAGGGTCAAATTTAAGTTACTCAATAAGAAGAAAAACACCTATGCTTCACACTTGCCACTGCTCTGAGCAGTAGTTAACTAGTTATCTTTATGAATATCTTAAGACTATTGGATTGGGGTTCACTTTCATTAAACTGCTCTCAGTACTGTGCTCTTTTAGTTCATATTTCTATATGTAATATGCTTTTTATTCAATCTTCTGTATTAAAGGTATGAAATGGGTAAAGGGTGGGTGGACAGGAAGGACATGCACACCTACTGTCCGCACCACTGTCACAAAACCTTCTCTGAGACCTCACAGTCACATAATCTTTTCTGAGATTTTCCACTGGCAAGCTGTGGAAGGCTGAGAAATGGAATTACACAGCTCACCACCAATAAAAGTATAATGTTTAAATAAATATTGATATGTAAATGGATTTGCTTCTACATAGAGAATATGAAGGAAAACTTTCAAAAGTATGATAAGAATTTGAAAATAAGCAATATGTACATTATATTTTGCAGACAGAATGCCAGCACTGGATTAGAAACAAATGTGAAATGAAAAATTCTGGTCTTTTATATAGGCTATATTCTAGACTATTTGATGCAAAAGCAGAAAGTGAATGTTTGAACCCAAGCTACTAGACTATAACCTGGTGTCCGCTGTTATGCTTCTGATGAGGGAGGTTGCATAGGTTGCTGTGTGGAATATGTTGCTCTCACACAGAGGGAAGACTTTGTCTGCAACTACTGTGGTAATTCATGAATTCTTCCTAGGAGTTCTTTTATATAGAATATTTACTATTATTATGTATGTGCCTGTATCATGTGTGTAGCTGTGTGTGTGTGTGTGTGTATGTGTGTGTGTATGTGTGCACATGTGTGTGCCTGCTGTATCATAAGTGCAGAGGTAGAGAACACACTTGTCAAGCTTGTTATCTCCTTACACCAGTCCATGGGCTTTCGAGCAAATTTTGGTCACCTGCTTTGAGTGGCAAGAACTGTTACCCACAGAGACATCGCGCCATCCTACAGGTTTTCTTTAAAATATTTAACCTGGAAAAAAATCCACACTCTTGGCTTACAAAGAAGCAGAGGAGCAAATACAAACTATACTTCAAAGAATTGGATTTAAAATTAGGACCTATACTTAGCCATGAAGCTCAAAATAGTGTAGATACAACGCTGTTTGAGAATAAGAGCTATCAATTTTTCAAAAACAGTACAGTTCTTATTCCAACTCAAAAGGGTGTAGGAATGATTGAAAAATAGGGGAGAGTTGTTGAATAGAGACTTGTTGGGACTCTGCAGTGCTTTCTAGAATTCTTGTTTTCTTCAGCATGTGCATATCCACCTGTTGTGTATGGCTGGTGTGTGTGTGTGTGTGTGTGTGTGTGTGTGTGTGTGTGTGTGTGTGTCTCAATGTGGACAGACAAGTGCCATGGTGAACATGTACAGGCCAGAGAATAGCCTTGAGTATTTTCCTTGCTTTCTAACTTATTAGAGATAGGGTCTCTGATGTGCCACTTGTATTGACACCATGTTGTCCTGTGAGCTTCCACAGCCTTGCCTGCCTTCTACCACCAGTCTTGCCTTAGGAGAACTTCTATTACAGACATGGATGACTTTATGTGGGTTCTGGACATGTGAACTTGAGTGCTCACATTTATGAGGCAAGAGCTTTACCCAATAAGCCTTCTTTGAGGATCTGTAAATATTAAGAATCTGTTTTCTGAG
The DNA here is from genome assembly GCA_907164525.1 of Lophiomys imhausi. Classification (NCBI taxonomy): domain Eukaryota; kingdom Metazoa; phylum Chordata; class Mammalia; order Rodentia; family Muridae; genus Lophiomys; species Lophiomys imhausi. The sequence goes on from CAJQZJ010000165.1 coordinate 1,552,102, forward strand.
TATGACTTGGAATATTTGTCTTCATGAAGTGGAGTTGAAAGAAAATGCAAGTTAAAACACAAAATCAGGGAGCAATAAAAACACATTTTTGAAATTTTAGAATGCCTTTTAAGATCCATTAGTCATACAAGAACTCTTTTTCCCCTAATATCACAGAATCTGTCCAGCTATTTCTGTCTAGAAATAGTTTTAAAAATCTCTTAGATTTATAATATGTCAAAATAATACCCATATTATTTGTTTAATTTTTACTTTAAGAACTATGTTAGTATAAAACAAAAGTGTCAGCATGTTAAGTCATACCTGACTCCATACAGATTATCATGCCACAATAGCAAATCAGCTGAGGATTTGAAGAATAGTATCACTAATAATTTTTTCAAAAGGAAGACATTAATCAAACTGCCATTGTATCAGAGTATTTTCCATGTGACTGCTTAAGCTTTCTTCCCTGTTTTCCCATGAAGAAGGGACATCACACTGAAAAAGCTAGCATTTCTATACATTGTCTCCACAGAGTATATATTCACTGATAACTTCACGAACATGCTTAGGAGTACTCAGGTAAATTCGCTCCAGGTTCATTCACCTGATTGTCATTTAGTTCATTTCAGACAGGTCTTTTGAATTGTTGAGATTTTTATTCTGTAACTTTTCAGCTAGTTTTTCATGGAACTTTGAATATGCAAAAAGACATTTAAAATATGATTTCAAAATCTCCACATGCCAGAACCTACTCCAACATCTTGAGGATTCCCCATACTCCTCTGTAACTCATGTTTCCTGTTTGTTACCTGAAGTTTAGTCAACTTGTATGATATTAGCATTTATTCATAATTGAGTTTAGAGAACATTATGTTTATTTTGACTGTGATTTCAAAGAGAATGTAATAGCATGTATCTATCTACACATCTATTATCTATTTACCTATTTTCTACGTGTGTGTGTGTGTGTGTGTGTGTGTGTGTGTGTGTGTGTGTATAATGTAGCTAATGTTATACAGTTTTATATTGCAGAACTCACAGAGATTGAACCATCAACTAAAGACCATGCACAGACTGAATCCAGGCCCCTACACTGATGGAACTGAAGGACAGTTTGGTCTTTATGTGGCCCCCTAGCAATTAGAGTAGGGGCTGTCCCTAACATGATTCCTGTTGCCCACTATTGGATAACTTTCCCTTAGCTGGGCTGCATTGACTGGCTTCAATCGAAGAGGATGTAGTTAGTTCTTATGCAACATGAAGTTTTAGGGAGGGTTGGTCAGTGGGGTCCCTTCTCTGAGAAGAAGAGGAGGGGGAATGGTGTAGAGGGTGGGAGGGTAGGATTAGGAGGAGAGGAGGGAGGGGCTGTAAATGGGATGTTAAAATGAATAAATAAATTAATTAAAGGGGAAAAACAAAAAAGTAAATAAAACAGAATAGAAAAAAATAAGTTATATAGCCATGTGATTAATATATAGCTTTGTTCATTTTCTTTATGATCTAAATTTCTAACTCCTAGAGTTATTAGATGATACATCAAACTTATAAAATTAGCAATATATAGAACTTCTGGTGTTAGATAGAAACATTAAACACGACCCTCCACTAAAACCCTCCTGAAGTCATTTTATTGTGGGTTTCTGATACATCACACTGGCATACACAACAACTGGCTAATTTTCAAGAATTATGATACTACAAGAATATATACATACATGGTGGAAAACTGTTTACTGAGAAACTTTCAGTTAGAAACTTGGATTTAACTATAATGTGCTGGTAGTTCATTCTTTAGAGCAGTAGTTAAGTATGATATTTAGGCAATCGAGAATTCTGTACTTATTATCAGACTCCTCTGTTTTGGTGTCAGAACATTTGAATTCCTATCCAGTTGTTATCTTGGCAGAAATGTGACCTTGAAAATTTACTTGACTTCACTGTGTCTCAGCTCTCTAACTTATAAAATGAAGATAAGAATCCTTTAGAGCAGCCTTGAATAAGTGGTTATAAATGAAGTCATTGCTTGTCATGCTGAAAAAAATTGCTTTTAGTTTGATTTGACATTCTTTCAGAGAGCAATAGGTCACTGGCAATGTCAAGTTTTGTGCCATTGACTTCAAAAGTTCATCTTAGTTTACATGGGTCTCCAGGCAAGACTACAAAGGAAAAGGCAGTTTGGACTTTCCTACCATCTACTAGCACCATGCTAAAGTAACACTGTGTTACTTAGGGTTGATAATTTTGTATGAGGCTTTCAACAATAACAAAAGTTTATGTTGTAATGAAAACAGATATTGAGGGTTAATTAGAATATGGAGGATATGTTAGTCCATTATGTTTTCCTGGTACAAAAGGTTATATAATACCCTTTCCTTGAAAGATTCTATCTCATGCACCATTGGACACAAATTAGTCCTTTCTCCTAAAGAGGATATTGATCATAATATGTTTCATTTGGTAGGAAAACAATAGGAACAAAACAAACTTAATTGTGAGCTACATCATGGGAACAACTCATCCAGTTGTCCACCAAAAATTAATGTAGAATAAATACAGATGTCTCTGCAAAAAGATGGTTGATGTAAGCTTAATCACTAAAAGTAAGACAGTGATAAAAGTGAATCAAACAAACAAAAAACAGTTGAGATGAGTTTTTCCAGAACCCAGAAGTAGGTGAAGTTGATGGATAGCTGGTGTTACTCTTAGGGTAAGACTCCATCAATATAATTAAATTAAAAGTGAAGGGTTGGTTTGGACTTTCTCATCACTCCTCAAAATCTCAAGGGAGCCTAGTAATAAATATGCTTTCTTGCACACAAAGCAGTTCAAGGGAATTGAAACAAATAAGACAGGAATTATGAAACTCTCAACAGTTTTGTCTTCATTATATCTTATGACTTCTCTGAATTAGTGCCAGGGAATTACAATAGCAAAGAGACATTCTGTAGTAGAAATTTCTAGGTGGCTCATCATACTCTGAGCACAATCAAAGCAATGGTAAAGTTGGTAAAATTTCCTCTATTTGCTAAAAAAATTATGCTTAGTAAATAGCTGCTATATTCCAGAAGGTGTTGTGGGTAGAGAACAAGGCAGCAATAATTGGAAAGTGTGTCATGACATATCAGAAAGAAATTTAATTAAATTTCTAAGAAATATGTATCTACAGTTAAGAATCTTAAATCCTGCATGAGCAGAACAAAGTAATAATTCAAAATAGAAAAATGCGAGATAAAATACAGATATTCTTTAAGGTGGCATCTGGATCTGAAAGATCCCTCAAAGCTCATTATTTAAGGTTATGCTCCCAAGGTGGTTGTGCACAGAGGTAGGGCTTCAGGCTTCAATTGGACCACCCATAATCTATCATTCTCAATGAATTCAACCATTGGTGTTTTAATATTTTATTGGGAATTGGTGAGATATTTAGAAGGTAGGGCCTAATTGAATTATGATAGTCATAAGGGACCTAGCTTCAAAAGTATATTTTCTTTGTGGCTTCAAAAGGGTATTTCCTCCTTGACTTCTTTTCTGTCTGTTTCTTTGATACCTTGTAGCCAGGAGGTGAACACTTTTCCACTACTTGCCCTTTCTCGTTCCCTGCAACTTGACATTCATTCTCTGTCTTCTTGAGATCTGCAGCAATGGAGCCAACCTTGAATGGACTTCTGAAAGCACAGGTCGAAGTCAAACTCGCCCACTTTGAGTTTATTTCTCTTCATGCAAAACAGAATAGAACAATTGACTTCCTTACTGGTGTTAATTAATTGCAGGATAACATTTTTTAAACCATGTGATTTTAGAATGTCAAAAGAAGCTTCCTAGTGGTCTGTTGGAGGGAATACTTTGTTTTAATGGCAACAGCCTGGGTATATTCCAAGTCAAGGAAGTTATCTTGAGAGACCATCACAAGCATGAAGATAATCATTGTTTTACTATACATGGTGAACTGAGTACATTTCAAAGTAACCCACTTAGTTTTATACTTCATAGTATAAGAGAAATTGTGTCACTGTGTCCATAAGATTGCAACTATGAGAAAAACTTGAGAGTCGTGAAGAGTAAAATATAAGAAAGGAATTAATGTTTAATTCTCAAGGTCAGACAAGGAATGACTGTGTATCTTAGATGGGAAATTTATAAGAGTAAAAGACATTGAACTTTGCCTCCTACTTCAGAATTAAGATACTTGAAGTGCTGGGTACTGAAGGCTCCTTAGGACTGTGCTCTGCTAAAGAGAATCTTCCCTCAAAAACATGCCTTCTACCAAGATACAGCCTATGTCTAATGACTGTTTAATGATGGATGTAGAACATCCTTCCATCTTCTCTCATCTGCATCAGGGCAACTTGAAAGGACCATTCAGACTTTCACAGCAGATCAAATGAAGCTTCATGCAGCTACAGTTAAACACTCTGTCCAATCCTTCTTTCACTGTCCCAGATATATCGATATAAGGACCAGTATTCAGTAAATCTGTATCTATGTCTTCATTGGCATCATCTAGCTGTAAGTTTATCTTAAAACACAAGGTAGAGCACTCTCACAAGTAGAACTTCCAAAAACCAATGCACACTGACTTTGAGGTTCTCAGCTTTTCACTTTTGAATCTTGGGAAGCAGAAGGAAAACCACTCTTATCTGATATTGGCAAAGACAAAAAAAAATATTTTACAAGGTATTATATTCTAAATTATTTTATAACTTTTAATACCCCCTTTGATTTTCAATCTATATTACATTTCTAAAATGATATATCCATCCTCTTTGTAAACTCTATGTCTGTTTTCTACATTAAACAAGCCCAAGGAACTTATTCAGGGACATAATTCTTTATCTGTCTTTGGTCCATCCACATTTAATTCATAGAAAAGTTGAAAATGTATAATTTAGCCCAAGATTCCCTAAAGTAGTAGTGCAATGCTACAGAAAATAACTGGATTTGGTAGATTGTGTTTGTTTATGTGTGTATTTATAACAATGATAATTATAAAAGAAGAGGTTATGAACTCAAGAGATGGGTAACACGAGAGGAGTCAGAGAAGGTCTCAGAAGTAGTGACAGCATTATCTTTCCTGGTTATATATTCTCTCAGTCTAGCTTTCCAGATCTCAGAGGAATTCTGTAAACTTAAAAAAAAAAAAAGCTACATTAAGGAGAGTGTATTTCGGTCTTCACTGCTCAGAGAAAGCTGTTGAGTAGGTTATCCAGGATTTCTAGATTTGAAGCCAGTAAATATTTAGCTATTATAGGATGGGATCCTGAACATTCATAGTAAAGTTTCAAAACACTAATCTTCATTGTGAAGTATTAAGAGAGTAGAAAATTAATCTGGTTATTCTGTTTGGTAGTGAGGCCCCTCAGAGGTGATTATAGTTCAGACAGAATTGTCAGGCACAGTCTCGGTGGGGTGCACACCTGTGGCTTTATAACCAGAAGGAGAGAAACCAGAATGCACACCCATTAACTCTACTGCCTGAGAATTTGGCCAGTAAGATGAATATTAATAGCCATGGCTCCTAGAACTTGGATCAGTGCCATGACCTCAAACAAAGCTCTTTCTGTGTAACTGGCCCAGTCAAGTACTCTATTATTAGTAACAAAAAGCAAACTGAGAATGCATCTGTTTTTCAGTTGTTTCCTTGGAAACTATATTTCTCTCTCGTTGGTACAATTATACTTATTGTGTAGTTTAATCTTTTATTCAGTTTACCCACTATCTGTTGCACCATGGTTACTACAGATTACTGACTAGGCAGGATCTAGAATCACCCATAAGGCCAACCTACAGATAGACATATAAAGGAACTGTCTTAGTTAGGTTAATTAAGGAGGAAATGCCTATCTTGTAGGAAGGTGTCACCATTCCATAGTTTTAGGCCCCAGACTACATAAAGAGGAGAAAGCTAGCAGAACTTGAACAGACATTATTCTGTTTCCTGACTGTGTATCCAGATTTCCCAATTGTTCCACACTCCTGCCCTCCAGGACCCCATCACTATGATGGTCTGTACTGTCAGAACATAAACCAAAATAAATCTTTTCTTATGGTCTCGTTTCTTTTGGCTATGAAAAAAAAATACCCTGACAAGAGCAACTTAAAAGAGAAAGTGTTCATTTTGGCCTACAATTCTAGACTGTACTCCATTATGGAACAGAAGTTGAAGCATCTGAAGTTTGACACAGCTAATCACATTATGCCCACAGTCAGAAAACAGAGCAATTAGTGAATGCACTTTAGTGTTCAGTTCATGTTCTCTATTCTTATGCAGTCGAAGTTCCTCTGCTTGGGGATTGGTACCATCCACAGAGGCACAATGCATTAGTTAAAAAAAAAATCAAGATAATTCCCCCTAGACATGCTCAGATTATTTTAGATTTTGTCAAGTTGATGATTAACACTATCATACCTTGTTCACCCTTAAACTTCTTTTGTTGCAGTTTCATTGTTTTATCACAGCAGCAGAAAAAGCAACTAATATGTGAACATAATTAGTGTCCCCATGACACCTTTGGTTGAAAGCAAGGTCTTGAATGAATAGGTATGCGAATAATATTTGTGTGGTGAATTTATGAATGAATGCAAGTTAGGATTACTGGATATCTTTTGAAGAAAAAGCATACTGAAAATGGTGAGAATAGATCTAATAATTGTGTGAATTCAAGACTGCATGAGAAATATACACCAATAAAAATACAGACGTTTAAAAAAAGGCCTTCTTAAAAGTGCTATCATCACTGATGATCTGGATGCTACCATACCTCTGTTCCAGTCACTGTCCTCTGGTCTTGAACTAACACCTTATTCTAGCTCTGACTGGAAAGGAAAAGCCCGTGATCTAACTTCTGAAAAGCATTGTTTTGATATCCACCTTATAACAAAAGAAGCTCAATGGATTTATATTAACAAACCTGTAGCTAGTTATGAAATGAACATGTTGTAATATTGCATCCCATAGATGAGCTGCTTGTATGGACATCAGTGGCAGAGGCAAACACGGAGTTGTTTCACTTATTTCTTGCTCTGAATTATCTTCAATGACATGTTAATAGTTAAGGAAATATTGGCCTTGGTCCTGAACTATAATGATAGTTGAGAAATGACTGGCCTTGGTCCTGAACAATGAAATGTGGAGAATGAAGAGCAGAAGTGAGTTCCAATAATCAGGCTCTGGTATTTCGTTTTCTTCTGATTGCCTTACTGCATAATTAACACAACCAGAACAGATAAAATAGAAGTCTTAGCTATATTCTAGTTTTATATAGTTTGTCTCTTTTTAGAAATCGAAAGAGAGAAAACTATATCATGCAGACTGTAAAAATTGTTGAAAGCAGCAGAATTGATGTTTCGCAGACATCAAAAATTTTTTAATTTTATTCCATAATATGCTATAATTTGGCAAATAGTTCTTTTTTATTTCTCAGGTAATTGGAAAACTATGCCTGTGAGTGTCATACTAATCGGCATATCATGAAAGAAATAGTGTAAGGATGGTGATGAGGATAATATCCAGGAATTTTCTCTTTTCTGGTACCCAGGATGGTCTCTGGGACAGATGTGCAGATTCATAACTAGTATTTAAAGAACACTCACAATACATCCAGCTGTTTCTGATATTTCAAAGACATGAAAATTATATGTTCATTTCCAACCACTCTGATCATAATATCATCATCAAAATCTGGAAGGATGATTTACTGGGAACCTCTTCCAGCTGTGAGAATTTTTTAAAATCACATAGCTGTACTCATTGGCATTATTTGAAATATCAAACTGTTGAATAATTATAGAAACAAGTGCAGAAAAATTCAGTGGTATTTTAGATGTCACTAGATAAATATTTATATAGTTTTCAAATCAGAGAAAATAAAATAGTGCTTAAGTTTCTCAGAGCACTCTTTATATTATTTATCTACTTGTGTTTATTAGACATTCAGAAGGCTGTTTGCCTTCCAATAGAATTAGGAGACCATGGTGGTGCCATATTTTCCTTGGTGGTGGTGTTTTCTCCACTACTTATGTGGATGAGTCAGCAAGCTCATTTCTTGGGTTGTAAGTGCAGAAGTCATGCTTATTTCAGTCTTCTCAGTGAATGAAGGCTTTATCAATTTGAATCCTTAATCGTATATGTCTGTTCATCCATCTGGGCACCTCTAATATAAGGGAAGTAATATGGTGAAGCCACTATGGAAAATAGGATGGTCGTTTCTCAGGAAACTAACAATAGAACTACTGTATGAGCCATTTCCACACCTGGCATGTATCAAGAAGCTCTGAAAAACTATTATTAAATTGATTGTATGTTTTATACTGAAGGGGTTTTAGAAACAAGGAATTATAGCATACACATAACAACCTAAAATACACCTCTAGTAATTACATCAAGAGCAATTGAGGTACATGATTGATATTGACCAGTGTCCTCAATACAAATATACACAACTTTGAAAGCTCCAAAGATAAATCTTCCAGTAAAATATTTTTCTTAAACATGAAGACATGAGTTTGATCTGCAGAGCCATGGGTTTTTGTTTTTGTTTTTGGTGGGTTGTCGTTGCTGTCGTTTAAGAAAATGTGCTTTCACAAGACAGTAAAAACAGATGGGGGAGGGAGAGACAGATTTCTGGAGCTTGCTGGCTACCCTCCTACATTAGTTGGTGAGCTCCAGGACAATGAGAAACCCTGTTGGACAACTCCTGAGGAAGTATACTTAAGGTTATCCCCCAGATTGCACATACCTGTGCAACATGTACAGGTACACTGAACACTCACACACCTGCACAAAAGTATGTGCACATGCCCCCACATACACAAATGCTTTAAGACTGCATCTCACCCTAGTTAGAATGGCTAACATTTAGAGAAGAAATGACGACATGTAGTGGTGAGAATCCTGGAAAAAAGAAACACTTATTTACTGCTGGTGGGAAAGAACATTGATGAAGCCACCATGGAAATAAGTATTAATGTCTCCCAGAAAACTAACAAAGACCTACTCTCTAAGCCAGACTTGTGGCCGTGTCAAGGAGATCTATGTTCTACCATGGAGATGCTTGAACATCCAGGCTCATTGCTGCACTAGTGGCAACAGCAGAAACTGAAATTGACCCAACAATAGACGAATAGAACAAGAAACTCTGATACACTGAATTTTCTTCATCTCTGAATAAAAATGAAATCATGGCATTTGTAGGCGAATTGATGGAGGTAGAGATTATATTAAGCAAAGTAACTCAGGCTAGGAGAGACATTCCATGAGTTTAATTGTGGATATGTCATAGAATGCTGCTGAGCGCTCTTTTATTAGGGCCATGTGCAGAAACAGACCTTAAGAGAAGGAGAAGGCAAAGAATAAAAGCCATCAAAGCAGAATGGGGTCTCCTCAGGTAAAGAAGTGGATCCACAGGCAAGAGGGGAGCAGGGCACTGAGTGGGATAGTGTGTCACAGAGAGGCATTAATAAAAACAGAGTAAGCATAAAAATTCTGTGATAAAAACCACTACTTTGTATGCTAGATTTTAAATAAACTAATATTAAAATTGATTTCAAAATTAATTTCAGTTTACATATAAGAAACAAATTACAATGCAAATTATTGTATTGTAAGACATATGATCCTTCTATTTGTTGGTAAGATGTGATAATAATGGAAGATATTTAAGAGAAGGAGAAAGAAAGTTCAACCCAAATTTATCAATGGCAAAAGAAGATGAATTGGACTTCTTTGCTAAAAACTGAACATTTTTTCATAAGTAAATTAAACAGGGATAATAGAAATTAAGACAAAGAAATAAAGACCAGTAGTAATCTCTTTTACATTTTACCCAGAAGTATTATCTCTCTGATAATGATCTTTTTTGTAGTTATAGTTGATAATAAAGCAATTAAAATAGATTTTGGTATTTGTGAAGATGAATACCAAAGCAATTAAATCATCAAGAGTTAGGATTCATTTACATACACAACAAAAAGAAATACACTGAGAGCCACAAGAATTCTGTGAACGTGTTGAAATAAAATGCTGGAAATAGCAGATGTTTGTTGGTTCACACATAAGCATCACAGCTTTGCCAGCTTTTTAGAACATCATTTTAGCTTCCCAAGGGAAAAAGCACAGAAGGAACTAGGAAAAGGTAATATTGTGATATTCCCATGGCAAAGTAATTGACGTGAGGAAATCAGTCTGCCAATATCTCAGAAACTTGGGACCCAGCCATACCACTCCTGGGTATATATCCAAAAGATTCTTCACCAAACCACAAGGACATAGGCTCAGTCATGTTCATAGCAGCTTTATTTGTAGTAGCCAGAAACTGGAAACAACCAAGATGTCCTTCAACCAAAGAATGGATTAAAAAAAAAAAAACTGTTGTATTTTGCAGTTCGACATGAAACTCACCTTAAGGCTTGGTAAAAAGAGGACTTAACATCTATACTTAGATTTGCAGTCTAATACCTACTAAGCCATTTTACGCATGTTCATCAACCATTGACTATTCTCAACCAACCACAAAGATATTGGGACTCTATACTTACTATTCAACGAGCAGGAAAAGTAGGAACAGCTCTGAGTATCCTAATCTGAACAGAACTAGGACAGCCAGGAACCCTTCTAGAACCAAATTTATAATGTCATTGTAACCACAAGTGCATTCGTAATAATTTTCTCTATAGTAGTGCCAATAATGATTGGTGGCTTCGAAAATTGACTAGTACAGCTAATAATTGGATCTCCTGACATAGAATTCCCATGAATAAACAATATAAGCTTTTGACTTTTACCCCCCCTCATTTCTTCTCCTTCTAGCATATCTGTAGGAGAATCAGGAGTAGGAACAGTTTGAACCATCTATCCACAATGGAATACCACTCAGCTATCAGAAACAAGGAAATCATGCAATTTGTAACCAAATGGATGGAACTAGAAAACCTCATCCTGAGTGAATTAACCAGACCCAGAAAGATAAACATGGCATGTACTCATTCATAGCTGGATTTTATCCATTTAGTACAGGATAACTATCCTACAACCCACAGACCCAAAGTAACAGGAATCTAGTATAACTATTCTAAAAGAAACTTCATCCCACAGCAGATCAAAATAGACTCTGAGACACACAGTGAAACATTAGGTGGAGTTCTGAGAGTTGTGTATAAGAGAGGAAAGAGGAATTGAGAGACCCAGAAGGGTCAAGAACACCACATGGTGGTAATGGGGGCAATGTTTGTCATGGACTATGGTACCTGTTAGTAAAACACCTTACCCTAGCTGTGCTGCCATGTTGGGCACCAGTGCAAAAGGAAACTCTTAGCCCTCATGTAACTGATGAACTGAGGGGGGTGGATAGGTGTGGAACCTTCAGTCACCTGCAGAGAAGAGGAGGAAGAGGGGGAAGAGGGTGGGAGGGTGGGACCAGAAGGGGTGGAGGGAGAGGACTGTAATCAAGATGTATCTTGAATAAATAAATGAATGTAAAAAACCCACAAAAAATGAGAAAAAATAAATTTCTGTTTGCATTTATTGTCGCTTCCAATAAGAAAAAAGTAGTTGACATGAATGTCATTTTCCCATTCAACTGTATGTACACTATATTTAGGAACTGGGTAATGGCATAGTATGTAGACCTACAAATAATAAAACTAGGAGAGTATTATTTCTTTAATTTATTTTTACTATTTCATATATTTATGTATGCATATATGTATAATACATTTTGGTCATAGACCCAATTATCCTCTCATGCTCTTTTCCTTCCCACCAAACCCCTTCTACTTCTCAGCAATTCCCCTCCTACTTTCAGGGCTCTTTTTGTGTTCATTTTGTTTAATTAGTGTTTCTGGTTTGAGCATGGGTAAGGTTTATTTATTTGAGCGATGGCTACTTACCATTGGACCATTGACTGCCAATAGCTCTCAGGAGAGGTCTGAGGCTACATGTCCCTTCCCCTCCCCATTATGGAATGCTGAGGATCCCAGTCTTATGATGGCCTTGTGCAGATATTCACTGCTGATATGAAAACATAGAGTTATGAAATATGATGAGCTCACAGCTCATGAAAGCTCCTTTAGAATATGTATGGTTCTAGCATGGCAGTCGTATGACGAAACTTTCTTCCACATAGATTACTTACAGACACAACCAATTATAAATTCTATTATGGAATAATTATGGAAGACAGCATTGTGGACAACTGAAGTGTAAGGTTTAGGTTTGGCATAGGAGTATTCTCTAGAAGACAGTAACTCAGTATAAGGAGTATCAGCAAAGAGCTGAATTGTTACCTCTTCACAGATGTTTTATCACTCCATCCCTACAAAAAGTGAGTTTAAGATGGCTTAGTTATGAATTGCAAAATGCCTGATGATTTGAATAAGTATTAATATGGGAGATAACTTAAGTGACTGGTACTATGTAACCATAGTACCTAAGAAAAATATTTTATGTAAGGTACTTGGACTTTGCAGTAAATTGTCAATGATTCTTCAAAATACACTTGTCTTAGAGTATTATATTAATGGTTGAATGGACATATAGTTTATTTATATACAAAATGTTTTAAACCATTTGGAAAATTACCTTCTGGCTGTATTTATACTATTCATATGACATTAATATCTTCTTTGATGTGGAATATATTCACTACAGATCTCACTATAGGCATGTAAATATCTCAAAATGCAATATGCCCTAAATGTGAAACACATCTATCCCCAAGCACATCACAGAGATGAATGTGTCCAAGCCTTATCTGGCATACCAACTGTGATGTAACACATGTTTTTGACAGAAGATTTGTACCTGGTGCATAGCTCAGTCCAATATTAAAGGCTCAAACATCTTAATCCAAATGAACAAGATCATACAACAAAGAATTTATATGTGTGGCCAATGAGCCCATGAAATAAGTGTTCACTAAACACCAAGTCAATTTAAAATAGACTAAAGACCTCAATGTCAGAGATGATAACTCTTGAAGGAAAATCTATAGGCTGAGGCTATAATTCTTGAATAAGACGTTTTTGAGAGGAGAAGCTAGGTTCAAGCTAGACTGTTAAATTCTTTGCCCAATAAACTTCATAGTTTTAATTAACTTTTACCTGATGAAAAAAAATTCTAATGTATTTTGGCAGATAAAATTTTAAAAAGCTGTACTTGGAAGCTGGAAATTTGGATGGATTGAATGTTCTTGATTCATTAGCTATTCACATGATGGCTGATACATTTAATATTACTCACTGACCATAGGAGTGTGAATGAATCCATTAACCATTTGATAAATCACATGATTTTATTTCTCTCTTTAGATAAAAGTTTAAAACAAGTATCTTCTATCACAGTTATTTTCTAAGTTAATTAGAAATCAAGTTGCTAAGAGACAAGCCACATTTGCTTATCCAAATATAAGGAAGTATTTGGGTAAAAACCTCAAGAGAGCTGTAGAATATAGCATTCAAAGATGTTCTCTTAACTCAAGATTTTTTTGATATTGAGACATGTTAGCTCCTGACAGTACCCCGTACTCTACTCCAAATAGATGATGAGCATATATGACTCTCCAATTGGAGATGGTTGAATTAGTGGCAAGGCTTTGTCACTTGGCAAGAAAATCCCTTGCTTCAACTATAGACAGAATGCTGTCCGAACAGGACAAAACTTGGAAGCAGGTAAGTCGACAGCCTAGCTCTGCCAAGACAGAGTAGGCATGTCCTTCATAATTCCTGCTTTACAATTAATGTCTGTCAGAGAAACAGGGCCAAATGGCTGAAGATTGATGCTGTAATTTATGGAGAGAAATTGAGAACTGTCCAGGCAGCCAGTTGTATGCCATTTCTTAGTTTTGGAAGCTGCTGGCCCTACACTTCCTGTATAATCAGATATATTTATCCTTCTCAGGTCTCTGATGTGGTTGAAGACTAGATAGCTATAGTCCCATAGTTAAATTTTGAGTTGTTTAGGAATTAAGAGGGTATTCTGGATCTAAGAAGATGTTTTTAAAATTTTGATGCAAATTTGGATGGAAGCTTTGTTGGATATAGATTTTTAAACTCATGGAGATGGTTGGATAGTAGAATGTTAAAGTCAGTTGCCAAATACATATGGACTGGACATTAGGAATGTATGCTAAGCCGTATAATTCTCAAGATTGTGGCCTAATTATTTTTGTTGTTTTGTATTGTATTTGTTTTTATAAGAGAAAGAGCATTTTGTTGGACTGAAAGGGGGAGCTGTTGGGGGAAAAAAGATATACCTTAATCTTAAAAAAAAAAGAAAGCAGATGGGAGGGTGAGGGGGAAGAGGGTGGGAGGGAGGTGGGACAGGAGGGAGGAGTAGGGAAGGGATTGTGATTGAGATGTAACTTGTAGAAATAAAAAATAATAAAAAGAAAATATATACATATATATTCAGATAATCAACTCAAAGTAAAAACAAAAACAAAACAAAACAAAACAAAAACAAGTATCTTCAAATGGCAGAAAACTATATGCCATCTTCCAGGTCTTTTAAAATTAAACAAAGTTACATTTGATTAATTAATTAATGTGCACATGTATACACATACCTGGTTGACAAGTGGAGGTGAGAGAGTGTCACTTTCTTCTGTTGGTTCTCTCATTGGGCCATGTGGACTCTAAGGGTAGCACTCCTGTTGTCAGGCTTGGTGGCACATGCTTTTACCTCCTGAGCATCTCTCATGTTCCTGACTCAATTTCTCTTATCAATCATCTACATCTTTATTATTCCATGATGTACAGTGATACATTTAAATATACATGATTTTGTATAGTGTCACCACTGATAAAATGCAGATTAAATAAACAGACATTCAGTCTTTGCCATGCAGACAAATGTAAATATCCGTTTACACATAGCTCACCCAAAATGCAAATAGAAATTTATTATGATGAATTGTTTTTCATTAAAATTTTTTCTCATCATTATAATAGAGGAATAAACAAATTTATGATTTAATACCAATTTTACATATCAATTGCATATACACATGCTTTCAGTAAACAGGAGACCACATTTACATTTTCTTTCTTCAACTCTGTTCAACTTGTTTTGAGTATTTTTAATCCATAACTTAAATCTCATAAGACAAGGGAGGCTCATATGAGGTAATTTTCTAATAATCTTAATCCATTCGAACATGTTTTTGTACTTCACAAGGGAATGGAATCGCTACCGGGTAAGTGGAGCTAAAACTTCCTGGCCACTCAAAATCAACAGAGTAAGCAGCACAGAGGTGCACATGTGGAGTTCTTTATCTGTACAGAGGGTTACCATGAGTGCTTCCTCAAGGACATTACATCCTTTGGAAATCTGGGAGGAAATGAACAGTGTCTTTTTTTTTTTTTGAATGCTGCTTTTGTCCCAGTCTCAGTCTCCCAGTTGCAAATCCCCTTTTCTATAATCAGTCACTAGAACTGGGCAAAATACATCTTGTAACCTATGGCTTTCCGTGATCCATCCCCATATAATTCTCAAGTGAATTTGCTTTAAATCAACCAACTTGCCTTATTTGTGTCTCTTGTTCATATGAACTGAGAGTGTTAGTTTTGAAATTTACTTAACATACTGTGCTTATTTTATTCTTTTTCTTTAAATTTATTTATTTATTGCTTCAGGTCACATCTCCATCATAGTGTCCTCTTTTCACTCCTCCCAGTCCTGCCCTCTTATTTTATTCTTATACCAATGTGATGAGATAAATATATCACACCACCATTTCATGTGAGTTAGAGAAGTGAAGTGGCTCCACCAAACATTCACCTTGGCAGAAAAGAGAAATTGAATGTACTTTGACCTGAATCTAAAATTTTAGTTTTTTTAAATTTATTTTTTATTTTAATGTATTCATATGTATCTTAGTCTCTGTGTATACCCATGTGCTGTATAGTGCCCATGGAAGCCTGAAGGGGAAATAGGATTTCTTACAGCTGGGGCTACAGGTTTTTTGAGCTGTCTGATGTGGGATTCTGTGATCTGAATGCAGGGCCTTTAATAGAACAGTGGGTGTTCTTAAACAATGAGCCATCTCTCCATCCTGGCACTTTAGGACTGCTTAATGTGTTCAACTGTCTTCAGCATGTGGTGTGATGACCAATTCCTGTCATGTCTGAGAAGTTATGTATGTGATTCATTCAGTGAATGTAGGAGTTAATAGTTCTGGTGTAAAGTATGAACCCGAGGTTTACATGAACATTTAAATTAAACCATATATCAGTGTTATTTTTTAAACTAGCTCTGTTTTATTGATTACTAAAACAGAAAGACATTTTATCAACTTAGAATAGATAGACACAAAGACATCCTTAGTTGATTTAACCATGGGCACTCAGATTTAATAATATGTTCAAAGTATATGGAGAAATAAAATAGAGATTTCTGATTTGGTGCTATGCAAATACTAGTTTTGGTAACACTCCCCTAAAGTCTTTCCTCTTATAGATTGAATGCAGATTGTGAATGTGCTAATTTTGGATATAGTCCTATTTTATTTTCTATGAATGTCACTAGTGCATAACATTCATCTTTTCATTGCTGAGTCCTGTGTAATATCTAGTATAAGGACAAATCCAAGCTAAAAAGAACGTTTATTCTTTCTATTGAGAATAAAGGAAAATGACCCTCTTTTCTCAGATCCATGACTGTCATGTATAAAGCAGTCACATGTGGTCAATAACAGATCACCTATGGGATTATTATGGTTCTGAGCACTTGTGTCTCCAGAGTTGTTACTTTTCATTATAAAATACAATTGGCATTGTATATCAGAGGAATGCGTTCCCTGCATAGCTTTGGAATACAGCAAGCTATTATCATCAGGATTTGTGGACAAATAACTTGTGATTTTTCACTCAATGAGAAAATCAGCTAAGGATATGTTTCTCGGAATGTATACTGGTCTTCAAACTATGCGTGATTATACTCTAGAAAGAGTAATTTAAGTATTTTCTCTTTTCTTTGGTTCACAGATAAGTCACTTTGAAAAGCAGATAAGCCTTTTGTCAGTTTCTGAGAGCCATTTTTAAAGTGCCATCAGCAGGAAGATAGCATCCCTCTCTCCATTTCTATGGGTAAGCAAGAACAACTTTATTTTACAGTTGTAAACTGAAATTTTACCTCCTCTAAGAAAAGCATGAAAAATTAATTTTTTCTTTGACTAAAGTCAATCATCTACTTCTGGTAGTTAGCTCAGTTATAAAGTAGTGTTATAATGAGCCATGTGTGTTGTGTTGCATAATACTTTTATTTTTTCGAGACAGGGTTTCTCTGGGTGTCCTTGGCTGTCCTGGATTCATTTTGTAGACCAGGATAGCCTTGAACTCATAGAGATCCACCCACTTCTATCTCCCAGAGTGGTGTGCTTTGCAGTCTGTTGTAATGTTTCTCCAATCATGAAACTCAATCATCTTTTCAACTGCTTCTGAATTGACAGATTTTAATTTTATTTTCATAACACTAGTAATATCTCTTATACATTGAGAATACTCAATGATTACTTTGAGCCAGAGACAGAAGCACTAGTGTGGATACATGTAATTTTGGTCTATGTGTTCATTTCTCACATTGAAAAGATAATAATTACATAATTGCATGTGTGTTTTCATTGATATGTTATTTGATATTCATAGTTACTCTGATTGTTTCTCCATTAAGTCTGTCATAAGTCAAGGAATTGACCCCAGTACCATACAATCAGATGAATACATATGCAAATAAGATGCACATTTCATCTTTGAATCTGCCTCTACAGTTGGTTCATGTAGGGATGCTTTAAAAAAAGTCTCACTGCTCTGCTCATTCCTGTGTCTTGCCTTTCATTTATGCACCTGTTTTCTCACATCTTCCTTCAGACAGAACATTGATTCTACTCTCCAGAGCAGGCTTTCATTTGTCTCTGTGGATGCCAGGCAATCTTGTCTCCTGCTTGGCTCCTGTCTTCAGATCACATTCCTGTGTACCCAAGATTCCTTTTCAAGGCCTACATACTTAATATTATTGATAAGTCCTTTCACATTTCCAAGGAAGACTTAGAATTTCATTATCCTTCATAATTCTATTATATTATATTGAGAAGCTTAAGTTTGAAGTCACTACATCATTGAATAGTCAATGAATCACAGCTGTGATCAGGCTTTTTGTACATATTCTTAATTCCTTGATTTGTTTTTTAGATTTTAAGTAGTGTGTGTGTATTAGTGTGTGCATGTGTGCATGTGTGTGTGTGTTTACTTGACCAAGTTACACTAAGTATATACCTTTCTAAATAGAACCTGAGTCAAATATCCCCCAAACATATAAGCATGCTTGTTTTCAATTAAAAATCCTGTCAAGTCCTTAATAACAAAATTCAGGGAAAGGAAACAAAATAACCCCTATACACAAGTTGAAATTCAAAGCATCGATTACAAGGAAACCTTCAAAATAGGTAGCATTGAATATACCTGTCTGCAGCTCCTGAAGCCCCCTGCCTGGCAGAGTGTATTGATAGATTTGGATTTGTTTTTCTACAGATGGTAGAGGGAAGCTGCTTTCAGGTTATGAAGTGGACCTCAATTACAATTGCCATGAGTGTGAATTCTCCAAAGGGTGTGGGGATGTCCTCTTGAAAGAGATAATTGGTATACAATATATACATGCATAGAAATGCCCATATGTAACTCAGTACTATATACCATGAATATGCATAATGTAAAAGTAAAACAAAAGCATAGTTGGCAGTTGATATGTAAAAATTCTTGATATGTTTGTAAAAACCTGACTTCTGTCAAATTTTTTGAAGGGAAACAAATAAACATGAGACAAAACAAATCTCTAAGAATAGCACTGAGTTCATTTTGTATTGGCCAGATAGTTTTACATTAGCAAGATCTCTGTAGTAAGCTCTATAGAGCTGAGTCAATAATAACCTTTTCTTTCCTCAATAATTGTAGTTCTTTCGTCAGTCTTATTTGGTTTTAGTTTAATCAGTCTTGACCATTGCAATGACTTATGCATTGAGAGACAGATTTGAAAAAAATAAGTTGAGTCACTTCATTGCAATATGTAATTAAAAGAAAATATAATAGAACCTTAGTTTTTAGGAATGTGTTAGGGGAAACAAAGCAAAGCAAGGTATCCCAGATGGCCAACACAAAATGAACTCAATGGCATTCTTAAGTATTCCTTTTTGACTCATATGGAATTGTTTGTTGGTCTTTGCTTGTATATTATGGTTTCTGATTTTGTATCTGTATGTTTCTTTTTATGATGTATGTGTGTGTGTGCCTATGTTTGTATCTCTGTGTGTTTCTTGTGATTTTCATTTTCTTTTTTCTTAATTATTTGTTTGTTTTCTAAAGATGGAGAGAAAGAAAATGTGGAGTTGTATTGTTATAAAGGTAGGAGAATCTAGGAAGAAACGAAAGAGGAGACACCAAAATTATGATCAGAATATATTGTATGAAAAAAATTTAGTTTCACTAAAAAAATATTTAAAAAGATAAATTTGTTTTGTTGCTTAAAACAACTTGAACTGAATCAGTGATGCATTTCTATATTAATTTTATTTCTAGTTACTGTGAACAAATACACCAAGCAAAGCAACTTAGGGGAGAAAGTCTTCATTTGGCTTATAATTTCAGGTTACTGTACACCATTGTAGGGAAGGGAAGGCAGTAGGAGCTGAAGCAAGCAGCAAGGCAATCACTTTTACAATTAAGATAAAAGGACTTTTTATTGTACAGGATTGATTTATGTATTCTGAATTTTTTTAAATTTATTTATTTGTTGCTTCAGGTTACATGTCCAACATATTGTCCTCTTTCCCCCCTTCCCAGCCCATCCCTCCCACCCTCTATCCCCTGACCCTTCCATCCCACTCCTCTGGAGTGGAGTGTCCCTACATAACAGTCCCCCGCCCCGATTCAGAAGTCATATGAGGGCCAAAAGCCTCCTCATACACTGGGGGACTACAAGGCAGCACCACCAGGGAAAAGAGTCTCATTGCCAGGGAGAGAAAACTAAAAAACAAACAAACAAAAAGTCTATGTCTATGTTCCCTTCGGTGTGTTGGTTGTAGTACAGATATCCTGTACTATATGGCTAAAATCCAAATATAAGTGAATAGATGCCATGTGCATCCTTCTGGGTCTGGGTTAGTTCACTCAGGATGAGCTTCTCTAGTTCCATCCATTTGGCTGCAAATTGCATGATTTCCTTGTTTCTCATAGCTGAGTAGTATTCCACTGTGTAGATGTACCACAGTTTTTTAATCCATTCTTTGGTTGAGGTACATCTGGGTTGTTTGCAGTTTCTAGCTATTACAAATAAAGCTGCTATGGACATAGATAAGAAAACTTCCTTGTGATTTGGTGTGGAGTCATTTGAATGTATACCCAGAAGTGGTATGGCTGGGTCCTGAGGCAAAGCTA
The DNA here is from genome assembly GCA_907164525.1 of Lophiomys imhausi. Classification (NCBI taxonomy): domain Eukaryota; kingdom Metazoa; phylum Chordata; class Mammalia; order Rodentia; family Muridae; genus Lophiomys; species Lophiomys imhausi. Next base: position 1,572,505 of record CAJQZJ010000165.1, read on the forward strand.
TTCCAAGTTTTTAAGATAAGGCCAAACTGACCTCCATAGTGGTTGTACAAGCCTGCACTCCCACCAGCAATGGAAGAGGGTTCCCCTTTCTCCACACCCTTGCCAGCATGTGCTGTTATTTGAGATTTTGATCTTAGCCATTCTGACAGATGTAAGATGGAATCTTAGAGTTGTCTTGAGTTGCATTTCTCTGATGATTAAGATTGTTGAGCATTTCTTCAAGTGTCTCTCGGCTTTTAGGAATTCCTCCTTTGTGAATTCTCTGTTTAGCTCTTTTCCCCATTTTTTAATTGTATTATTTGGTTTCTTGGCATTAATTTCTTGAATTCTTTGTAGATTTTGGATATTAGCTCTCTGTCAGATGTGGGGTTGGTGAAGATTTTTTCCCAATCTGTGGGCTGCCGTTTTGTTCGAATGACAGTGACTTTTGCCTTACAGAAGTTTTAGAAGCCCAGGGCCAGATGTTTTAATACAGAATTCTACCAGACCTTCAAAGAAGAGCTAACACCAATACTCTTCAAACTCTTTCACCAAATAGAATCAGAAAGCACGCTGCCAAACTCATTCTATGAGGCCACAGTCACCCTGATTCCTGAACCACACAAAGACTCAACAAAGAAAGAGAACTTCAGGCCAATCTCCCTCATGAACATTGATGCAAAAATACTTAATAAAATACTAGCAAACTGAATTCAAGAACACATCAAAAGTATCATACACCATGATCAAGTAGGCTTCGTCCCAGGAATGCAGGGATGGTTCAACATACAAAAGTCTATCAACGTCATTCACCACATAAACAAGATGAAAGAAAAAAAAAAACACATGATAATCTCGCTAGATGCGGAAAAAGCATTTGACTAAATCCAACACCCATTCATGCTAAAGGTTCTGGAGAGAATGGGCATACAAGGACCGTACCTAGAAATAATAAAGGCAATATACAGCAAGCCAGTGGCCAACAACAAATTAAATGGAGAGAAACTTGAAGCATTTCCTCTAAACTCAGGAACAAGACAAGGATGCCCACTTTCACCATATTTCTTCAATATAGTACTTTAAGTTCTTGCTAGAGCAATAAGACAACTAAAGGAGATCAAGGGGATACAAATTGGAAATGAAGAAGTCAAATTATCCCTATTTGCAGATGATATGATAGTATACATAAGCAACCCCAAAAATTCCACCAAAGAACTCTTACAACTGATAAACACCTTCAGCAAGGTGGCTGGATACAAAAATTAATTCAAAAAAATCAGAAGCACTTCTGTATACAACAAACAAATGGGCTGAGAAAAAAATAAGGGAAACAACCCCCTTCACAATAGCCACAAACAATATAATATAACTGGGGGTAACTCTAACCAAGCAAGTAAAGTACCTGTACAACAAGAACTTCAAGCCGTTGAAGAAAGAAATTGAAAAGGCCTTTAGAAGATGGAAAGATCTCCCATGCTCATGGATAGGTAGGATCAACATAATAAAAATGGACATACTACCAAAAGCAATATATAGATTCAATGCAATCTCTATCAAAATACCAACAAAATTCTTTATATACCTGGAAAAACCTTTTCTCAATTTCATATGTAACAACAAAAAACCCCAAATAGCTAAATCAATCTTGTAAAAAAAAAAAAAAACAAACATCTGGAGGTATCACCATCCCAGGTTTCAAGCTGTACTACAGAGCAATAGTAGTAAAAAGAGCATGGTATTGGTATAGAAACAGACCAGTGGATCAATGGAATCGAATTGAAGACCCAGAAATGGATCCAAACACCTATGGCCACCTAATTTATGACAAAGAAACCAAAATCGCACAATGGAAAAAGGACAGCATCTTCAACAAATGGTGCTGGTCCAACTGGATGTCCACTTGTAAAAGAATGAAATTAGACCCATACTTATCACCTTGTACAAAACTTAAGTCCAAGTCGATCAAAGACCTTAACATAAGGCCGGTCACACTAAATCTACGAGAAGAGAAAGTGGGAAAAACCTTCAAAATCATTGGCACAGGTGACAAATTCCTGAACAGAACACCAACAGCTCAGGACCTAAGACCAACAATCAATAAATGGGACCTCATGAAACTGAAAAGCTTCTGTTCTGAGTTTTTTGTGTTTCCATATGAAGTTGAGAACTGGTTTTTCAGGGTCTGAAAAAATTGTTCATTTGAACAAAATGTCAACCTACAGATTGGGAAAAATATTCCTCAACCCCACTTCTGACAGAGGGCTAATATCAAAATGTACAAAGAACTCAAGAAATAAATGCCAAGAAACCAAACAATCCAATCAAAAAATGGGGAACAGAGCTCAACCGAAAATTCACAAAGAAGGAATCCCTATTGGCTGAAAGACACTTGAAGAAATGCTCAGCATTCTTAATCATCAGAGAAATTCAACTCAAGACAACTCCGAGATTTCATCTCACACCTGTCAGAAAGACTAAGATCAAAAACTCAAATGACAGCACATGCTGGCAAGGTTGTGGAGAAAGGGGAACACTCCCCCACTGCTGGTGGGAGTGCAAACTTGTACAATCACTATGGAAATCAGTCTGGCGATATCTTAGGAAACTTTGAATAACCCTAACTAAAGACCCAGCCATACCACTTCTGGGTATCCACCCAAATGATTCCTCATAAACCACCAGGACATATCCTCATCTATGTTCATAGCAGCCTTATTTGTAATAGCTAGATACTGGAAACAACCCAGATGTCCCTCAACCGAGGAATGGATTAAAAAAAACTTAGTACATCTACACAATGGGATACTACACAGTCATCAGAAACAACAAAATCATGTGATTTTTCAGACAAATGGATGGAACTAGAGAAGCTCATCCTGAGCTAGCTAACCCAGACTCAGAAAGATGCACATGGCATCTATTCACTTATAATCGAATTTTAACCATATATTACAGGATAACTATACTACAACCAATGCACCAAAGGGAACATGAACATAGACTTTGTTACCTGTCAATGAGACACTTTGCCCTAGCAGTCCTGCCTTGTAGGTCCCCAGTGTATGAGGAGGCTCTTGGCCCTCATATGACTGCTGAACTGGGGTGGGAGACTGTTACTTAGGGACACTCCACTCCAGAGGAGTGGGATGGAAGGGATAAGGAATAGAGGGTGGGAGGGCGGGACTGGGAGGGTTGGAAAGAGGGCCCTGTGGTGGAGATGTAACCTGAAGTAATAAATAAATATTTTAAAAAAGAAAAGAAAAGGAGAATCATAGGGCACACAAAGAGCACTGAGGTGAATACATATTATGGCATTATTGTGTTAAGGAACACCTTGTGCATATTTAGTATTTTAAAAAATAATTATATTTAAGAGCAGTTACCATAGAAGAAATATACAAGAAAATACATTTCAGATTATGTTTACCTAAAATACAGAGCCAAGGGAATGATTCTTGCAACTTTACATTCCAATTAGTCTAAATTTATGAACAGTATATAAACATCTAAGAAAGCATAATCAGCTTATTTATAAGTTTAATGGAATTGATTTATATAATTTACTTTATTTCTTAAGATGGCTTAAGTTCAGTGATTGAGCAATTTAAATAGTTTAAAGACATTTGATATATTAAATTTATGCATTTATTTTAAATTTTAATTTAGTTTAACTAATTAAGTTTCAGAACGAGGCACATATTTACAAAGTCTTCTAAAATCATATAGTAAAATTTCCTGGACTTAGAAGTAAAACAACTCAATTTATAAGTTAAGTATTTTACAAAAATATTATACCAACATTTAACTTAAAAAATTATTGGTACTTTAAGATATATGTCTATTTTCTCAATATAGACACTAACATCCTCAACACTCAGCAGCTTGAATGGACCATTCATGACAGCTGTGTCAGCTGGGAGCTCTTCATCCTAGCTAGTCTCAAATCATGACACAACACTTTATAAAACCAAGCTTTCCATTAGATATCCAGCCAAAGAGGCTTGGATAGAGTTCAGTCGCCGAGTATATACCTAACTTGGTGGGAACCTTCAGCTCCATTTCCAGCATCCCACAGACTAAGAATAGTGGTGCATTTTCTGTAACCCTAGCAGGAAGGGGAATGGGGGATTAAAAATTCAGAGGCATCCTCAGCTACATCATGAGTTACTGGCTTGCTTGTGCTACAATCCCTGTCTACAAACAAACAAGAACAAAACAAAACAAGAAATCTAGCTAAGCCTAGGAGTTCGTGTGATTTGTGAAACAAAGATGCCTTCCATCTTTTGGCTCACCTTGCTTCAGATTTCTCATCTTCAGTCTGTACTCAACCTTCCCTAACAACACACATCTCTGTCTTGTATCTTCTACTATCTCTGTGATGCTAACATTATTGCTTATTTGTCCCCTACACTGGCTGCATTCACATTGGCATATCCTATTGGAGTTCACTACATAAATCACCAAGATACTCATAATTTTATGACTCAATGTGGGATTTGCTTGGGAACACAGAAGTTTAGTTAATCACTTTTCTCATTTCAGGACATACTTTTCTCCCTATACTGGCAAGTTCCCTTCTTGGTTTGGTTTGTTATTTTGGTATTTTATTAATTTATTCTACTTTACCCTTTTTTCTATTCTCTTTCTACCTAGTTACAGACATCCACATATAAAGTGGTTTACAGTGCTTCTATATTTTGTTGCAAAGTGCATATTGCTTCTATTAAGACAATTTATGCATATATATGTATATATATCACATATATATATATCCACAATGGTGTATGATATGTATGCATACATACTTAAAAACACACCACACACACAAATTTATTTGGTCCCCTGTATCTTTGAGGTCTATATGTAGAGATTAAACTAGCTATAGCTGAAAAAATATTTTTGAAAAGTTATATGTGGGTATTGGTGGGTGAGAGTGCTTGCTGAATATGCATCAGGAATTGATTTCAAAACACTAGCATGTATGATAAAGTAAAAAATAGCCAGTGTTAGTTTCACATATACTCATGTATATAATCCCCCTGTTACAATGGAAAGATAGGGGCATCTCCAGGCCTTGTTGCCTTCCAATCTCCCTCTATGAATTCTGTCCTAAGAGAACAAGGAGGATCATGATGACAGAGCAAGACATTTGATGTCTTCCTGTGGCCTCCAAACACACACACACACACACACACACACAGACACACACACACACAGACACACACATATGCACACACACCCCATTCTATACTTATACAGATTTTTTACATTTCCTAAGCAATGAATTAAAATAACTATTTCAGATATTGTCAGATTTATTTCCATAGTGGTTGTACAAGTTTGCACTCCTATCAGCAATGGAGGAGTGTTTTCCTTTCTCCACAACCTCACCAGCATCTGCTGTCATTTGAGTTTTTGATCTTAGCCATTCTGACAGGTGTGAGATGGAATCTCAGTGTCGTCTTGAGTTGCATTTCTCTGATGATTAAGGATGTTGAGCATTTCTTCAAGTGCCTCTTGACCATTAGAGATTCCTACTTTGTGAATTCTCAGTTTAGTTCTGTTCCCCATTTTTTGATTGGATTATTTGGTTTCTTGGTGTGTAGTTTCTTGAGTTCTTTATAAATTATGGATATTAGCCCTCTGTCAGATGTGGGGTTGATAAAGATCTTTTCCCAGTCTATAGGTTGCCATTTTGTTCAAATGACAGTGTCTTTTGCCTCACAGAAGCTTTTCAGTTTCATGAGGTCCCATTTATTGATTGTTGGTCTTAGACCCTGAGCTACTGGTGTTCTGTTCAGGCAGTTTTCACCTGTGCCAATGAGTTCAAGGCTTTTCCACACTTTTTCTTCTTGGAATAGCTCTACCTCAAGACCCAGCCATACTACACCTGGGTATACATCCAAGTGATTCCTCACCAAACCACAAGGACATCTCTTCAACTATGCTCATAGCAGCTTTATTTGTAATAGCTAGAAACTGGAAATAACCCAGATGTCCCTCAACTGAAGCATGGATAAAAACAAAACAAAACTGTGGTACATTTGCACAATATAATACTACTCAGCTATCAGAAACAAAGAAATCATGCAATTTTCAGCCAAATGGATGGAACTAGAAAAGCTCATCCTGAGGGAACATATCCAGACTCAGAAAGATGCACATGATATGTATTCACTTATAATTGGATTTTAGCCATGTAATATATAACTATCCTATAACCAACACACCAAAAGGAACAGGAAAATAGATCTTGTTACCTGTTAGTGGGACAGTTTGTCCTAATGGAGTTGCCATATAGGACCCCAGTGCAAGAGGAAGTTCTTAACCCTGATATGACTGTTGAACTGATGGGGGCTGATATGTAGAGGCAACCCACTTGGGAGGAGTAGGATAGGTGGAAAGGGGGGAAGGTAGGAGGGGAGGAAAGAGTGGGAGGGTGGGACTGAGAGGGGTGGAAAGAAGGGACTGTGATGGAGATGTAACTTAAAGTAATAAATAAACATAAACAATAAGAAAAAAGTACAAAAGAAAAAAATAAATATTTCATAGCAGTTGTAGTTTACTAGAAGTTATAAGAAATATAGAGTTGACTTAAAACAATCAGAATGTGAAGGTTATATAGTAGTACTACTGCATTTTATATAGTAACAGAAGTACAAAAGTCTTACTTTTCACATTGAGCTCTAAGTTTTAAACATTTATGCTGTTATGTGTTTATGTGTGTATGAGCGTGGTGGTGGTGGTGATGGCTGTGTGTGTGTGTGTGTGTGTGTGTGTGTGTGTGCATGTGTGTGTAAATATATTATACTATTGAATATAGGATAATAGTATGTGTATATTCTGTTGTGTATTCTTTTTATGATGAACATGGAATTCATATTCATTGTCTCATCTCTACAAATACTGCATTAAAGATCATGTTCTCTTATAGGCTTTATGTAATTTCTAGGAAAAATTCTTTGCAAAGTGTATCTTGGAGAATTCATGGGCTGGGTGAGAAACCACAAAGAACTTGAGTATTTTCAGAGTGACTCAACCAATTTTAACTCCCCAGCCAGTGCTGGGCATGAAGGTTCCAACAGTTCTGGATATCTAGTGATATCAAGAATTATGTAGGGTCCCCTCCCCTTGTTTCTTCTCTCTTTTTATCTTTAGACAAACAAATATGAAATTGTACCCTAATCTTAATAATTCCCTAATAGTTAACTTGAATTGTATTATTTATTAACTATTGCTGGAGAGATGGCTCAGCCGTGAAGAGCACTGGCTGTTCTGGAAGACCTGAGTCAAATCCCAGCACCCACAAGGCAGCTGAAAACTGTCTGTAACTCTAGTTCCAGGGGATTTAATACTCCATAGAGGCACACATGCAGATAAAATACCAATGTACATAAAAATAAATAAAAATGAAAACTAAAAAAAAAAAACACTTTGAATTTTTTAAGTATTATTTAAAAAAATAACTCCATGTGATCCTTAGTATTGGGAGTTTCCTATTTTGGAAATTAATTATTCAAAGGCCTAGCAAGTTTTTAACTTTCATTCATCTTTGTGAAGAGTGATATTTATTGAATAGACTAAGTTTATGTCATTAATTTATACATTAGTTTAAATTATGTTATTATATTATATTATACATTATATTTTATTACATTATATTAGGCCACATTCTATTACATTGGATATCTGTTTTCTATCTCACATTGTACCTTAGTAGTTACTCATAAGATATATTCTTGTTTTCAAAGTTCTCATTACAAATAGTAGGATGCTGGATTAGACCATAATTCACTAAAGAACACTGCAGATAACTAGATTATTTCCAATTGACTTGTGTGTGTGATTTTTCTAAATGAACATTTTTGGTGTCTGGATGTGTACAGAGCTCATTTTGGAATTAATTTTCATATTCCTAATTCATTGCCATGGGTTCTACATGTTTCTCAATACTTTCACTTTTTAAAGTTTCTATTTTGTTCTATTTTATGTGAGGTTTTCAAAGATGTGAATGAATATGTGTGTGTGTGTGTGTGTGTGTGTGTGTGTGTGTGTGTGTGTATAGACATCCCCACAGAATCCATAAAAGGATCTCCTGGAGTTGAAATTTACAGTAAGTTGTAAGCCACCTGCCATGAGTTCTGTGAATCAAACTCTGGTTGTTGGAAAAACAGAAAGTGCACTTAACCTCTGAAACATCTCTCCAGTCACCAATTTTTGTTGAGTTGGGGATAGAGTTGGAGAGTGACAACTGTATATTGTTCCAGGAAATACCAAACACAATGTTAAACTCTGATGCAATCTATTTAATTATTACCCAATACGCTTTATTGAAGTTACTGAAACTTTGAATATACAATATGTTGGCTGTGTGACATTTTGGAGCCCAGATAAAGCCCACATTAAAAATGAAGAATTTTAGGTGCACAGAGCTTCAGTGTTTTCAATAACATAGGAAAGAGCAAAGATTACATAGGATTTATTTCAGATCACCTAACCCTGGATCCAGGAAACTTTTCACAACTTTTTCTCATTATTACTGTTGCAAGGAGAGAGGTTGGTTCCCAGAGGCAAAAGAAACTTGAACAGACTTGTATGGGCAAAGATCAGAATTCTGATAGGTCTTCTTATCTGAAATTGCCCATACCACTTGCTGTGTAGATTACCTGTAATATTCTTCCACAAACACATTTTTCAAAGAAGAAGGGCTAGTGCTGTTCCAGTCACCTCTATTAAGGCCAAAGCCTTGTCTTGCCCCAAATTTGATTTTTTCCACCTTTGCCAAATATTAAGAAATGAGAAAATAACTTGAAGATCTCTGAAATGAGAAGAGGGTTAATAGCACTGGTGTCATTTTTCTGATAATTTCCAAGCACTGTCAATCATATAAACCAGTACACTTTTATGTCAAGAATAGTTTGTATCTTTTTGTGTACTCAGGGAAGGTCAGACAAGTAAGAGACCATGAAAAATGAATAGTTCCTTTGCTGTGCCATCCTAATTCTGAGCGAGACACACAGGGAGGTCACCAAAACTGGCAAAAATCAAAACACTTGAAAAATTTTAATTGGGTCTTTGTTGGTTATCACCCAAAATCTTTTGTATCCAAGTCCCTCTGAAATTAAATACATAAACTGCACATGGTTGTGGTTTAGTAAAGAGGCTTTTCTTAGAATTGCTTCTTCACAAACTTTTTTTTTCCTTACTAAGTTTTAAAAAAATATGCTAGCTTCTAATTGAGGTAGCATTTGATGTATTTAGTTATTTCTATTTTTATTTGGAAAGAGAAGAAACAGGAGCTGACAAAGTAGCTCAATGGTAAAACCACTTTCTGGAAAGCTTGAGGACTTGAGTTTGATTCTTAGAGCCCATGCACTGGAAAAGAGATCCAACTCTTGTAGTAATTGTCTGACCTTCACACATGTGCCACGACATACACCCAACCCTACACACACACACACACACACACACACACACGCACCTAGCCCTACACACATGACTGCAAACACACCCATACCCATACACATACATACACACATATACACACTAACTCATACATGCATACACACATATACACATACACAGGCATACACACTAACATATGCATGCACATACACTTACACACGTAAAACACACACACACACAAAGACATATACAGACTCACGGGCACACACACACTAATGATAATGATGATAATAATAATAGTATAAATGCATTTTTAGAAAAGGAAAGAGGCAGATGCTTTTGTTAAAGATAGCTATTATAATTTTGTTCATGTTTCACTGTTTTGTATTTTACTCATGTGTATCTTTCATATTCTAGGATCTGGTTACTTTGAAGTTTACATAAGAATAAATACACAATAAAAAGAGTTGCACATATTTTTGCTGTGTAATCTCGAAAATAAGAAAGTAACTAACATTTAAATAATAATTTGATTACAAGGGCTAGAAAGATGGCTCAGTGGTTAAGACTAGTTACTGTTCTTACAGAGGACTTGGTTTCCATTCCCAGCATTCATGAGCCAGTTCTCAACCATTTGTAACTCCAGTTTCTGGGGACTAGATGTCCTTTTCTAGCCTTCACATATACCAGGCATATGTGTTGTACACATACATGTGCAGAAAATAAAGATAAATATTAAAAAGTAATTTTTGAGTAGAAGTTCTTAAAGATTCTGCACATAATATTTTAACACACTAAAAACTAAAATGCTCTGTTGATCACTTCCCTTCATTTGTACATATTTATCAAATTATAAATTGGTAGCCATAAATACCCATGCAGTCATTTGAATGAACACATGTGTGATAAGGATTTTAGTAGAATTGTCTAGAATATGTTACTAGGATCTTAAAAATTAAAATGAAATGCTGGTTTCCAAATGCTAGGTCAGAATACACAAACTATAATGCTCCTTCCACCTGCTCAGAACACTCAGCTTGCTCATTGTCAAAGCAAACACATGATGAAAGTTGGAATCAGCATTCCTCTCTAAAATTCCAGTGGAAGACTTTTATTTTTACTTCAAACTTTATTCCCTAGTCTGTACAGAAATACGTCTGGGAACAAACCTGTAGGAGGCTACTGCCACCTTTGATTATAAACACAGAAGTAGTCAAGAGCTTCCTGGGAGGTTCTTTAGTACCCTTCCCCAAATCACCTTCGATTCTTACCTGTCAGTATAATCTTGTATCATGGAAAATCTGCACAAATAGAAAAAAAAAACTAAGAGAGGAAAAGTATTTTGTACATGCTTTGAGGAAAGTGTTATCAAATTTACTATTTTTACATCTCTTAAACCATGTGTTAAGGATTAGAATGAAAGAATAAGAACTTTTCTTAAATTATTTTCTGGAATCACATGATATTTTAACTTAAAGTAGGAAAACAGAGTCTGACTAAATGTCATAGGTTTGGCTGAAAATTGTCAAAAACAATTGTTTTAGAGGCAGACACTCTAGGCAGCCAAGACATACATCCAAATTAGGAGCGTCTCAGTCTCAGAAGTGTTAGGTTATAGCACCACACCAACTTGATAACCTAAAATTTTAAACTAAGGTTTAGAAACTTTGACTCCAGTAAGGATAACCATTTGAAGTATTTCTGCACTCAGAGTTTTTTTTATACTTCTGTCTTGGACACGCTCAGAAATAACTTTCCTGCTCTCTCATTAAATTGTGTTACACCACAACTATTCGAGTGTACCTGCTCCTGGTGCAGATTATAATTCCCAGGTTGAAGATCTTTCTGGTAGAGATTTCTCTTCCCCTGCTGATGCTTCACACATCTTCCAGGACCGTACAGGCCATGGTGTTAGGTGAGCTGGAACAAGTGAGGTTTAAGCAGAACTTTAACTCACAGCTTACTCAGAATATTTCGAGTTAAATAACCAGAATAATCAGTATCCAGAGGAAAGAGTGTAGCCCCTTTTAATTGCATTACTGTTACCTTCACACCTTTCATATTCTGCTCCATTGCAGGAATGGCTAAGGACGAAAGTGTCTTGCATTTCATAAATGTGAGATATTGTCTAGACCAATCATGGCATCTAGAAGTAACTAGAGTCTTGACTTCTCAACATCCAATCTATTTTGTACTAGATAATGTCAGGTAGACAATGATAATGGAATGATCTAGGAGAGAAATCAACAGCAAGGCATGGTGGTTTGGTTTTCTTTATGGTTTCTATTTTCTTGTAGACAGAAATGATCTGTTGTAACATCATTTCCTATGGTCCTCAGAATGTTTGTTCCTAAATTCTGTTTGTGAGTGCTGTCTAAGCTACTGAAATCTTAGTACAGACACATGTAAAAATATCTATATAAAAACATTTATATTATGACATAGCCATAATATAAAGTACAGGCACATCTTAAACTATTCGGAGAAAAAAAAAAGTCTTAAGCTTAGTTTAAATACAAATTCATGTTCATGAGATACCTGTTTAAATTAACCCCCTTTCCTCAGATCTGTAGGTTTAAGTTTGAGGAATTCTTGTTTAGTAAGTATGAATTCAGGTCCTGGAATCTTCATTTTAAAATATACTTACAAAGTTATTTCTAGATGTTTACCCAGAAAGTAAAGTTTAGAAAAAACAATATTCTTAAAAAGTAAAGCCAATTTCTAGAGGGCCATTTTATGTACTCAAATAACAGTTCTAAGTACATGTATTTTTCCCAAACAGATATCTATTCAGATTAATTTGTGACATTTAGACATTACCCACAAAATGGATCTGTTCTTCTTTTATTGGCATAGCCCAAAGTGTCAGTTCTACTGCTCTGCTTTTCTGTCCTCAGAAACTAATAATGTAAAAATAATACCCTCAATGAAATCAAAAGAAGGCACCCTTAGAAAAGCTTATACAATAGTTTAATTACTGTGTTATAGTGGTGTCTTAGTGGATATGTCAAGCCTCGCTTTTCTTTTTCCTTTCACCTAAATGAAACACATTGGTGTCAGTTATTAACCTTAGTCTATTCGTTGATATCTCAGAAATTGGTTTTTTTTCCTCCTTGATCAGATTCATGTTGCTTTTTTAAAAAAAGTTGAAAATGCACACAATATATTCTGAAAATGATTTCCCCTCCCCCAACTCCTCCCTGGTCCTCCACCCATCCAACTCCATGTCTTCTTTCTCTCTCTCTTTAAAAAAACAAACAGGAAAATACAAAACAGCAAATGAACAATTGGGGTAAAACAGTGAGAAATCACAAGAAACACACACACACACACACACACACGAAACAATTAAAACAGAAAATTGAAAACTATAATATAAATGGAAAAGAGAAATAAAAATGTAAAAGTAATCAAATAAAATAATATGAGACAAAATATCTATAGAAACACCAGTTAGTGAATTTTTACAATGTGTTTGTTTATTTTATATTCCAATTACAACCCCTCTCCCTCCCCTCCTCCTAGTCCCACAGCGCCACCCACTTCTCCCATTACCCCC
>CAJQZJ010000165.1:1585457-1609141 GCA_907164525.1 Lophiomys imhausi
TCCTCCTAGTCCCACAGCCCCACCCACTTCTCCCATTACCCCCTCCTGCACGTCCCCCCCAGTGCCAACCCACTTTGTCCATCATGTTGCATCAGGACTAAATGCCTCCTCTTCCACTGAGGCAAGACAAGGCAGGTTTTGTAACCAAATTTTTAAAAATTATTAAATATTTACTTATTGATAACTATTCACTTATAAAAAATATAAACACTTAACTATTCATCCAACAAATTCCTACAACCCCTTTGACCTATCCACTAAACCTATTGATAATTATTACAACTATTTTCCTAACCTTTTAAAAGGATACAGTCTCTGGGGCAGGTCCTCAGTCCTCAGGAACACAGTCTCTGTGGTAGACCCTTTAATGCACTTAGCAGTCTTTTTTCTGGAACATCTCAGATGTAGATTTGTCAGGGTAAATTGGCTATTGCAGTCTCACCTTAAATAAGGCTTGAGGCTTTCTTCTCTCTGGGAGACCTCAGCTGTCTGTAGGCCAACTTATTTCCTTCGTATCAGCAACTCTGCTGTTCTGCCTCAGTCTTTAAAGCTGGCCACAGTTCCATTCAGGCCACTGTTCGGACAGGCCGTTCTGCCTCAGTCTTTAAAGCTGGCCACAGTTTCATTTAGGCCACTGTTCGGACAGGTCACACCCTTCTAGGCAAAAGCTGAGCCACAGGGTTTAGTCCTTGGCCTTTTGCTGTCTTGCTGAGGCTTTCTCTGTTCACCAGCTTCTTTCTGCCTCAGGGAGATCCAGCCATCAGTTCACAAGCACTTTCTCCATCAGGACTCGCTAGCATTGGAGCTCTCTAGTATGGGGGCCCTTTGGATCCATGCACTTGTTCTTAAATAGGAACTCTCCTTGTTCCATCTGTTTCAGCTTAATTTGGGCTCTACCCACTTAGCACCTGAAAACAATGCCAGGCCAAATACTTTGTTTCTAGTCCATTAAGTCTTTCGTGTTTTTCCTGGCTTCAACCTTGATTTTCAGTCCATTAAATCTCCTCTTTGTTTCCTGTTTTCACCTGACTTCATCCTTGTTTTCCCACAAGCTGATAATCTAATCCATCACAGCCAAGTTGATCTTCATGCCCCAAGTTAAGAGACTGTATCAGAAACCCCTAGATATTTTCTAAATCTAATTTAATTAATCTAACTCCCTACAAGGTCTGCTAGGAAAATGGGGTTCAAGGGAAGCAACAGAGACAAGTCTGTGATAGTCTCTACTCTACTTGTTAGGGGATCCACATGAAGACCAAGCAGACCCTCAACTTCATGTGTGTAGTGGGCCAAGGGCCAGACTTGTAAATTCACTTTGGAAATCAGTCTGGCACTTTCTCAGAAAATTGGGACTAGCTCTACATACCACAAGGACATTTAATCAACTATGTTCATAGCAGCTTTATTTGTAATAGCCAGAAACTGGAAACAACCTAGATATCCCTCAACTGAGGAATAAATAAAGAAATTGTGGTACATTTACACAGTGGAATACTACTCAGCTCTTAGAAACAAGGACATCATGAAAATTTCAGGCATATGATAGAACCATAAAACATCATTCTGAGCGAGGTAATGCAGACCCAGAAAGACACACATGGTATGTAGTTACTCATAAGCGGATATTATCCAATGAATTAATTTTGTGTTGGCCATCTACTACTGAGTTTGTGGACTACCCTAATATGTAGTTAATATACCCAGTAAAACTCCACTCAGAAAAAAAAAAAAACTATTTTTTTTCCTTTGCAAGTGGTTGTCTTTTGGAGCTTTTAGGTTAGGCTTGATCATGTCCACATCTTCCTCTTGGTGCTAGGATCCCATATAACTTGAACTCGCTCAGGCCCTGTGCACTTCAGTCTTTGTCAATCCATATGTGGGTCAGTCTTTTTGTGTCTGGAGGACACTATTTCCCTCATGTCATGCGTCACCTCTAGCTCTTACACTCTTTCTGACTCCTCTGTTTTCATATCTCCCTTCAGCCTGAGAGGAGGGATTTCATGAAGACGTCTCATTTAGGACTAAGTGTTCTAAAATCTCTCACTCAGCACGTTTTCCAATTGTGGGTATCTGTATTAATTCCTCCCTGCTGCAAGAGAAGTTTCTCTGATCATAGCTGAGTGAAACAGTTATATATAAGTGTAACAGAATGTCCTTTGGAGACACTTTATTGCTCTCTTCCTTTAGCAGAACAGTAGTATTTAGTTTTTAGTCCCTCCCCCCTTGAGATTCTTAACAAAACATTGTGGTAACATTAATAATGGTCTTCAATGTAACACCTCTCAACACAACCTACTCTCCTTCTCATTCTTCTCTCAGGAGCAGCTAACTTTAGCTAAAAGGTTTCACCGATTTATCTTTAATATGTGATGTACATTCCATGTAATTTTATTTTCTCTGAAGTTCTCTGATATCTCATGTGTGCTGCCTTTTCTTTAACTTCAATTTTCATTCAAAACCTATTAAAAGTCTCTATGCTTCCATGCACCCTATCTCGGTTTGTCTTTGTTCCTGATAGAATTGTCTTTATTGACCAATGAACATGTAGCTAGTACACTTCAAAGTTACAATTTTTTCTATATAAACATAAGTATATTTTACAGATTATAGATACCTGCACATTCATCCTACAATCAGCTGCTTTTTGAAGAAGATAGCAAATACATGTTCAAACCACTACCTTTTAACATACTGAGTTTTATAATTTCAGTACCTTTTGCAGGTTAGGCAAAAACTACTTTTCAATGAAAACTCATGAATGTGATTAATTAATGTATGCATATAATGATTATATAAATGGATATTTCCCCTTATGGTTAATATTTAGATAGCGTAGCTTTCTATAGAGCAAAAAATAAAAAAAACACACTTTCACTTGGATGAGACATGAATGATGATACTTCTAAAAATCAACAGCACAGTCAGCGCCTTCACAGCCCAGTTGGGGATTTATAAAAGAACTATTTGTTTCCACAGCAAATATTTTCTGCTTAAAAAGTGTTAGCAGATCCTGAGGCGTAAACACACACATTGGCACGTAGAGAGGATTTGTCTGCACTGTGTATGTCACAACCGTGGGACTTGTTATGGCAGGTGCCACTTTGCTTAACACAAGTTGTTTAAAGTGCTGGGATTCACTGTGGAAATATGGAGAGATATATACATATATACATATATATATATATGTATATATAATTCCTTTTCATTCATGGCAGGCTATTTAATACCATTGACAATGGGCTGTGTTTATTTAAACTATTTTAACCCACACCGCACTAGACCCACGAACTTTTAATGTTTCTTGAAATGTGCAATGCTGGTTTAATGATAGATCCGATGGACAGTTATTGAGGTAACACAATCCTAAGAAGGTCTACAAAGGCTGACATTAGGATGTGTGTCGTGAACTATACCGGCAAAGTGGAGCAGGAAACAGTGACAATGGACTGTGGTGAGCACTGGTAATAACAATATAAGGAAAAGTTAGTTTTCAATAAAACTAATTATTCTGAACATTAAGACTATTATGTGATGATGTGAATGTAGGATGCACCAGAGAGAGTAAAATAATCACTCTTTTATGAAACAATATGGTAGCAATTTTATATTTCTCTAGGTATGGTGGCACACTGCTGTGATCCTATTTAGCCATGGGAGATCACTCAAATCGACTTGTTTAAAAGTTTTAGTCATGAAATGTAAAGTTAGATCAACTCATGTGTCCTTGTATCTCGCATGATCAGGTTCCACAGTCAGTAACAGGGCTAAGTTTAGCAATAACCCACTGCTTAGAGTAAACATACTTGCATTGCTACACTGCATTTTCACATTTCCTCAGTTTACCTGCATGTAGTAATGAGCTCTGCAACGAGTCTGGCCAGATCTTCCTAAGGAATTGTTTTAGTGTTATGTCTCTCTCAGATTAGTTAAAGGAGTGTTTTATTAAAAGAACAAATTTTGTGGACATTTAAATACAAACATATTTTAAAATATACAGACTTTAAAATAATTAAGTTTACACATAAATGGAAAAATAATTAAAGGTATATCATTTGAGTCATGATGTCATCAAAGGACATAATAGGATTTGGGAGCATTTATAGCTGACATACGTTGAGTTACTTGTGACTTACTATAGCACATGTATGAAAAGCTATGTCTCTTTACATAACAAAAGGGTACAAGGAACCAAGTAAATAATTTAGTTTAAGTTCATATTTTACCAACAGCCAATGTCTTTATAAGTAGCATGAATGATAAATAAATGTCTAGAATTAATTCCTCTAAGTTTTTTCCAGTGAATTCTTACTCATGGAATTTAGAATGGAATGTATGCTTCCATATCCACAGCAATATATTACTCCTGTATATCTATCTCAAAAGAAGCTGTTAGATGTGGAAGTAATGGGGAAGAGAAAAAAATTAGCATTCTTAGAGGCAACTCTTGATTTCTGACATGGAAATATAGTGTCAGGTAGTTCTTCTATCCCACCCTATCTACCCATCCAAGTCTAGAGTTTAGTGCTTCCCTGAATACCAACTTGAACTAAATTGTTGATTTGGTTCCTTGTAACCTTTTGTTATGTAAAAAGGCATAGCTTCTTATATTTGTGCCTTAGTAGATCACAAGTAACTCAAATTACAATGTCAGATACAAATGTGTCCAATTATTCTGTCATTGCAGACAAGTCCTGACTTTCCTCAATGAAATATGTTGTCTCATATTGGGGTTCAATTTTAGAGAAAAGGGTGCATTCCTAAGAAAGTAAGTACTGGTAGGTTATAGCTCAGGCTTAGATGGAGGGATGAGATGTATGGTTTTCAAGTCTTCTGAAGAAAAAAGGAGAGATAAGAACAGGATTGGTCACCTGAGAGTGGTAATGCTT
The DNA here is from genome assembly GCA_907164525.1 of Lophiomys imhausi. Classification (NCBI taxonomy): domain Eukaryota; kingdom Metazoa; phylum Chordata; class Mammalia; order Rodentia; family Muridae; genus Lophiomys; species Lophiomys imhausi. Next base: position 1,590,344 of record CAJQZJ010000165.1, read on the forward strand.
TAATATTTTCACTGGAAGCAGAGGAGTGTATGCCAGCATGCACTAGCCTATTCCACTCCTGAAGGAATTAACCTATAGATGGAGAAAGTGTGCAAGACATAAAAAGACTGGGGATGCTTCTCATGGAAGAGGCATCGTGAGAACAGGAAGAAATTGATGCAATCTTTAAAAGTCAATCAACTGGGCTGAGCTGAGCATTGTGGCACTCGCCTTTAATCTGAGCACTCGGAAGGCAGAGGCAGGTGGATTCCATGTGAGTTCAAAGCCTGCTTGGAAAGAGGTTATCTAAGAGAAGGAATAGTGATATCCAGCAGTAAATCAGTAGATAAAGCATTCACTAATATGGAGTTATGCTGCAGCTTTTTTTTTCACAGTTAGACCAGTGACGATGTAGCAGAGCTTCTAGGTAGATGCCACTAACATAATAAAGTCTTTTAATGACACTTCTATCAGATAAACCCAATTACCAGGGATATGTTGAAAATAAAGTGACAAATATGAGGAGTGACCAAATTGTGGTTTTAGCACATGGCTAACTCTAGTATGTACTCTAGTATGTATGAGAGGAGAAGTATTTGTGCATGCATATATTCATACATGTGTGTAGATGATTGTATGTGCACATTGGTGTGTGAATGTATGTATACACATATGTGCACGTGCATGAATGCATATGTGATTGCATGTACTTATATGTGTGCACATGTGCCTACATTTGTGCACATGTAATTGGGTGTACATGAATGTGTTTGTGTGTCTGTTACAGTTATTCTAAGACCCTGAACCTTTCTATATCACTTCATAACTAAACTAGTTTTTTTTTCATTGAGCACTGGTTTATTTTTGTTTTTTTAATAATTTATTTTTTATTTCTTCAAGTTACATCTCAATCACAATCCCCTCCCTACTCCCCCCTCCAGTCCCACCCTTCCACCCTCCTCCCCCTCAACCCCCCATCCTCTTCCCTTCTTTTTTTTTTTTTTTTTTTTTTTAGTTTAAGGTATTTCTTTTTTCCCCCCAACAGCTCTCCCTTTCAGTCCAAAAAATGGTTCTTTTTCTTATAACTATAAATACCATACAAAACAACAGAAATAAATAGGCCACAATTATGTGAGTTATATGGATTAGCATACATTCCCAATGTCCAGTCCATATGTATTTGGCACCTGACTTTAACATTCTACTATCTAACCATCTCCATGAGTTTAAAGTTCTATATCTAACTCAGCTTTCATACTAACTTGCCTCATAATTTTAAAAATATCTTAAATCCAGTTTAGGTCTCAGAGTTGTGTTTTATTTACTTAATTATTGTGATATCCCTTCTTTTATTTAGAGCTTGAATCATCAAACAGCCCATTATTCCAAAATTCCCTTTAAAATTTCCTACGGACCATGAGAATATGAATCCTCATAAAGAAAATATTATGCTTATTTTCACAGTTTTAATGGGAATTGTGTGTAGACACTGTGAACCTTTTTTTATCACCACTTGATTTTAACAGAACCTGAGCCATTTTGTGACACTTTCTTAATTAGAAGTTTAGTAATGTTGAACAGAATCTGAAAAATCCAGATATTAGAATGTGCACTTTTATTTAATATAAAAATTTATCATAACATAATATCTGCAAAGCCAGGATAAGAATATCAAGTTTGTGTCAAATGTTATATTTCAGAATTATTTATTTGACTTTTCCTTATATATTAGAACAAAACAACATGCCTATAGACTGAAATGGGGGATGAAAATGAACAAAATGTGTTCTCTACAATGAAAGTTTGAATTCTTGGAGACATCTTCATTTTTCTTGTCCACTTAGAACTAGATTATACTTAGACTTTTGCATGAAAATGTTAAGATTTATTCTTAATGTTCTAATTTATGCAGGGAACATCAACAAATGATAAGGGTTTATATTTAGCAGAAATCCTTCTCTATGCCTCTCATTTAGTTTCCAGACTGCCTTTAGAACTCTTCTGTTGGCTGTGTCAATAGTTTTGGTGGGAAAGACATCACCTTGGTAACCATACAACCTCTAGTGGATTGCTGTGCCTGTGGCAGAAGTCAAGTGTTTAAAATGACAACTTTCCTTGTTGCGTATGAAGAACCCAAGTATAAAGCTATTTTTAAAACTTAAGCCGTAGCAGGACATTTATTTTATTTGCTAGATAAAGACTGAATTCCTTGTTTGCATTTTATCCATTTACTAATCACTCATTCTTCCAATTAATAACATATTGATCAATAAAACAAATACAAAAGTTACAGATAACATGAAGACAAAAAGAAAGTACAGGACATAGAAATAACTTATCTGTGAATATTCTTATTATGCTAAATCTATTTTTCAAAACTTAATAGAAAACACAGTAGAAGTAAGTCGCTGCTGTGGCGTGAAAGCATAAGAATTGATTCATTTTATGAAAACTAATGAGGAAGAAAACTTTCAGTTTTACTGCAATGTGGAAATAGCCTATAAGTTTTTTTTTTTTTTTATCTGACCTAACAGTGTAAAAAAAATTCAGTTACAGTCAATGAGTCTTCCTGTTGCCAACAGGAAACTGGCATTCAGCTTCCTCTGAAACACTGAAATCTCGATGGGAACCCCTGGGGCAATCATTGATCAGAAAATGCTTCTTGTGACCAATTCTGGCTTGAGAATGAGGTACTGCTTCAGGGGAACTGTTGTCCGTCTCATTAGGGACTTAGGCTGTCTTGAGCTGGGTCCTAGGAGACTCATCAGCTTCTCAATGGGGATCCACAAGATCTTTCTGGCAGAGAAGGATCACCCCTGAGAAATATGTCAGCGGAGTTCCCCATAGCAAAGCATTGCTGCTAGAGGGTTGGGTGTTCATTCTAGTTGCCTGTATCTGTTTTGCACGTAGGGATTAGCCTTTACGATCCACAGTGACTTAGTGATGTGAATACTCTCTTTTAGTGTTACTGTTTTTATCTCATGTCACTGGGCTTTTTGGTAGGTTAATTTGCTGTTTCAGCACCATCAGTATTTCTATAGGAAATGGTGGCTTATTACAAAGGAAAGTAGAGCCCACATGTAATTTAACGCCTGTTTCTTTTGCCCTGTCCATTTTCGTCACATTCTAGCACTGTAAACTCCGTATCTGGGCATGCAAATCCATCTGTTTCTTATGGGTAATTGCACAGTTCTCTTTTCTGCTTTGAAATGTCTTTCTAGTGGTTTAGCTTGCCTCACCCTGTATTGTGAGCCAGGGGGCCAGCACAGACACTACATCTCTCTCTCTCTCTCTGAAAAACCTATTTGACAAGCTGCTTAAAGCACCAACCACTCCAGTCACTAGGTGATTCTACCACCGTGCTTAAAATGTAACTTTGTCACTATCTGCAATTATTTCATTTGAAAATCTGTATGATATTCTAATACAAAAATTAAAACTCTATGAATTTAGAGATTATGTTCCTGACCAGAACCTATGTGATTATAATTATTTTTTCAAGTTGTCCCATGAAGTAAATATCTATTTATTTAATCCTGCCATCTGGGAAATATTGCTGGAAAAAAACATAAGAGTAATTGGATCTGGTGTTCACTGTGGTTTTCAACCTTCCTAATATAGCTATTGATTATATAATGTTATGCAGCAAGCTTTTAATATAGTTCATCATGTTGTGGTGACCCCGAACCATAAAGCTATTTGTGTTGCTATTTCATGACTGAAATTTTGTTTCTGTCATGAATCATAATGTAAATATGTGTGTTTTCTGGTGGTCTTTTGAAAAGGTCATTTGCTCCCCCCCCCCCCGCCAAGGGGCCACGACCCAAAGGTTAAGAAGAGCTGATAGAGGTTATCTAGTCCTAAGAATCACATCCAGAGCTGATAATCTCATCTTGTAGCTGATAATACATCCACCAATTGTTCCTGTATCAAATCTCAGGACAAGTGAAAAGACCCACTTTCCTAAAGATTTCTCAAGAGCTCAGTCAGCAGAGTAAGTGATAGAGCAAAATGTCTTTACAGCTTGAGGAGAAGTCAGCATCTACTGTGACATGTAACTATTACGTCCCTGCATGTGTGATGTCAACAACAGTCTTGGGCTGAATTATTTCCTTCTGTCCAAAAGAGACTCCTTTTTTTTTTTAGTGTTTACTTATTGCTTCAATTTACATCTTGAAAATAGACAACACATCTCAGCATTCTGGAGAGGCTCCTCAAACCACTCACACGTGTCCTCATGCCGCATCTACAGACAGAGTACTTGAAAGTAGGTCTCTACACAACTAAATGACAGAGAGGCCGGCTGCAAATAGAGATCTTTTGTTTTTGGTTTACTTACTCTTATTCTGCTCATGTGTAATGATGCGAATTCAAGATTTCTGCACTGTTCTGAAAATCAGCTCCCCCCCCCCTGGAGAAATTTCTCCATAAATAACAACCCTCATGAACACTAGCATTTTTGCAAGCCTAGTAAGTGGGTTTTAGAAAATGAGGGTGCATCAGATTTCTGTGCATGCATTTAATTGCTTGATGTATGTGTGAAATATAATTTCCTTTAAATTAAACCTCTTAGCATACTATTGAAGCAAGAATACTTGATCTGAATTTAAGACATTCCCTAGAGTGCTGTAAAAGTGGTTGGTGACAAATCTTTTTCCCCCTGGCAGTGTTACATTTGACTAAGTGGAGGAAATCATAAGAGATTGCAGAGATTATGAAGCTACTAATGCAATTCTTTCTGTGAATAAGTCTGAGTCTTAAGGATAAGGATATTCCTTATCTTTAGTACTCAGTTTTAGAGGATGTCGATCAAATCAATAAGACATTTTTATTTTTCTGGAATTACCTGTGGGTGTGAACTTGTTTGAAAAATAAAAATGTTTTAAAAGGTTAAATTTTAAAGGAAAGATAAGCAATGATATTTTTGGAAACATAATAAATAAATTTTTAAAAACCCTATTTTTTTCTCAACATTCCTATCAAATTCATATAATGTATGTACATCTCTCTGTATTTATCTTTCATTTTTTTTAAATCTACTTGAGTCAAGGTTTTGGAATAGACACTCCCCTAACATACAATTGGGAAAACAATGACATAACTTTAGTCTGAAAATACAATATTAAATTATCTAGCTATTGCAAGATAATGGGCATAACAAGCAACCTCATAGTCTCAAAGGCTTTCAAAACACAGAAAGATTTATTTCCATGTTCACATGTTGCATACAGGCTCTAATTGGACTTCTCTGAAATGGACACAGGGTGGACATTGTTGTGGTTCTGGTTGCTTGTACGTTTGGACTAGGTTACAATGGCACTGCCATTTCCCCAGTGACCATGGCTGGTTCCACTGCACAGCATAATTTTTTTGTTGATAAAAGATGGAATATTTTTATTAAGATATAGAGAGACTGAGAGAGACCAACAACCAAACTTTGTGAAACTCCCAGGCATAGTTCTATATCATATATGCTAAAAAAAATTCCAGTGATTTGAAACAAATACCATTCTTGTACTTAACATCAACTGTAGGAAAAGTAGCTCCATTCATTGTGGGAAAACAGAAACTGGTACAGGAAACATAGGAAGAGTAGCTCCAATTCTCAGAGTATGTGGAAAGTTGCAAATACAATTCAATCTTTCTCAGAGGAGAGAAGTCCATCCTCTTGTCTCTCATTATCATCTCTCTCTCTAACCCAATTCCTTTCACTGTTCCCAGTAATACTCATATCTACTTCTCTTCAAAACATGGGGTAACTAAAGTGAGTCTTCTGTAAATTATCTCTCCTGATCTTATGCCTATAAATGTTGCCTATATCCTGAGAATTGTCTAACCTACACTGATAGCCCAATGCTCTCTTAAAGTCTGACTTTGTAGGACCAGGTATCAATTCAATCATATCTATTGTAAATCCAAGGATTTACATCTCAGCTTCAATATGTTTGCTTCATTTCAGGCTGCTATAAAAAAAATGCTAGACTAGCTGAAATTATCAAGGGGAGTTTCTTACATATAGCAATGGGGACTAAGGAACCCAAGATCAGGGTGTCTATATGAGGGCCCGCTTCCCAATTCAAAGATAACCTCTGTTCATCTTGTGTTAACGTGGTAGAATTCATGAGAAAGTGGTCCAGAGTCTTTCTTTACATGGGCATAGATACCCTATGAAGGAGGGCTATATTCTCATGATTTCACAACCTGCACATCTACTTTATCACTCAACTTTAGAAAGCTGAGTTAGGACACCATCACATTAAGCATTAGGATTTCAGCATGTGAACTAAATGAAACCTCATTTTAATGGATGCTCAGAGGCTTACAACCTGAATCAGTTTTCTAGCTATTGAAAGGAAAATGACCTCTGGTGCTGACATCATACCTCGAGTTTGTTTGAAGGGTTTTTTAAACAAAGAACTATTTGTGCCATACTTTATGGGAATGTTTAAGTGCATCATCTCGCTGTATAGTAAAATGTGTTCTGGAGAACATTCTATGAAACACAACACTAAGCTGGTTCCAACTTGTAAAAGTCTACAAGACTCTAAAAAATTCCTACTGGTCTTCTGGACAAGACAGAGACCCTAAAGGGATGTGAGTTTTGCTGTTCTGGCTCCAGTGGCCAAACCATCTAGTATGTGGATCAGGGTGGCAGTTTCTCTGAAACTTTCTGATGGACTCTGCCTATTTCTTGCATCCTCTGTCTTGTCTGAATTCTTTCAACAGAGATTAGGAGGGTGGGAGTAAAAGGGGATCTAGACAGAGCTCCATGCTGTACATCACATTCTGACCACAGTTCTTCTCAAAAAACAAACCTATTACATATCGCCTGTCCTAAATATTAACTTGTTCTAAATGTCAGCTTCAAATTCTAATATCCAAAATCTCATATATATATATATATATATCCTTTAAATCATCCAGGGATGTAATCCAAGGTCCAGCAACTACTGAAGGAAATTGTTTTCCAGTTGTGAATCTGTGAGAACACACAAGCTGTTTCCAAAATGAACTGGTGAGACAGAAACAGGAAACAAACCTCCTTCTCAAATGGAAGAGTGAGGAGAACAAGCTCCCAATGTACAAGGTGGTCTCTAGCAGAAGGCAAGGTAAGGCTTGAGGTAATTCTGTGAGGCCTCATGTTGTGCCACCTAACTGCAGACACAAATTATAGAGATAACTAGTGACAGAAAGGAGAGCGAGGGGTGGGATTTAACTAATGTGTGCATTGGAAATGGGAAAAAGTGAAGGGGTTCAGTGATCCCACGTTCATTTGTAGTGTACTGTCATGAGCTTTAGATTTAAATGCCAAGAAAAGCAAAGAAAAGAAAAATTAGACTCGTGGATTGTAGGAATGAATAATTAAGCAGACACAGTCAAGGTGTTTGGTTGATTATTGTTTTGTTTGGGTTCTGTTAAAGTGGTCCATAGAGATTGTTAGCTCCCATTGCAAGAGAATATTGGTCTGGTTCTGAGAAGGTAACTTCTCCTCCAGGATGGAGCTTCACATCAGTGATGGCTAGGTTTATCCCAGCTGTTGTCTTTTCTGTTCCTGGAATCCAAGCTGAGTACTGGTTGAGGACCCTCACTAATGCTCTGTCAGCCTTGAAGTTGGTGGGATATCTGAAGTTAGATACAACTGGCTTGTAGACAGACACTTCTTGAGTGGTCATCATGTCCATATAGAGTTGAGGAGTTTCACCCTAAGTGAAGGATGTGGACATAAAATAAGGAAGAGGTGCTATGCTTTCCACTCCGCTTCCGGTATCTTGTGTGCCCAAGTGAGGAGTCAGTGCTTTAGCATAAGAAACTTCTACATGAAGCGACAAGTTGATTGGGCTTTTAGTGCAATACGTTAGTCAAACATCATAAATCTTGACAAACTACAATTCTGGGAGCTGTTAGGAAATATAAATTCTTTTGTAGTTTGAAGATAATTTCCTGATTATATGCAAGATAAGAAATCTCCTGAAATCAACACCAGAGCTTCCCATATTTCCTGTCTGCGTGCCTCAAGTATATTTATGTCTAAAACCAAAAATAGTCACTGAACATCATGCTAAAGTTTAGCAGACTTAAAATTGAAGATCAAATGAACATTTCTCCTAAACATTTAAAACCTTTCCCTTTTGTCATAGTATATATATATATATATATATATATATTAGTTCCTTCATGTAAGAAAGACAATGCAAATTGTGCCTGTCACACTCCTCCTAAACATCACAGATTCTGCAGTATGAATAGCATTGTGTTTCTGGGTCAAATTTAAATACTTTCAAACGCTTCTCCCATTGATGGAGGACAGAGAAGACAACATTCACAAATGCTTTACTCATTTACGTGAGCTGTGTTAATAAAAATTCAAAAGGCCTCTGGCTCCAGCCGTGTTTACTGCTGAACATTCAATTTCAATTGCATGCCTCCTTACCACACTAAAAACAGCCCCCGTCTGAATTTCTATTTCAATTCCCCGAGCTTGATATCTTGGAATTATGTTCTGAGTAATTTTAGAGCAGGGCAAAGGAGATGTATAGTGTAGAAATACTAATAATTTTGCTTCAACTAAGTTAAAATTTACTTAATCATATTTGAAAAAAATATGTTTCAACTAGAAACAAGTGAGATGTGAATAGTGAATGATGCCTGGTCTGCTAAAACAGCAAGAATACTTTCTTAAGCATAGTACACAGAGAACTAAGGTTCTAAAACAGTGAGTATACTTTCTTAAGCATGGTACACAGAGAAGTAAGGTACTTCTTTACTTCGGTTATTCATATTAAGTAAGTATTATTGCTTGATTTGGACCATGATGGCATTGTTCAGCTTCGAATAACACAGCAATTCCATCTGCTTTCTACTCTTGGTTTTGGAATTTTCCAATAGAACTCAGAAATCTTAAGATTGTTCTATTCTGCTACGTAGCCTAACACATGGCCAGTGCCAATGACTGTTTTAAGACTGGTGTATATGGAAAACTCATCTTATATAGTTTGCTTTTATTTTAGATTATTTGTATAAATTTTTAAATGAATTTAAGAATCTGTCTTTCAGATGTAGTTATCCAAGGTATATTTTATTAGTAAATCAGAACATAATTATTTGAGGCGTATTGGGATATATAAACACTTGTTTCTTTAGTCTATAAATCAACCACACAAATTCTGAAGTTGTATCACAGATACAAGTGTACATATTTGCATATGTCTGTGTACATATATATGTGTGTGAGTGGTCTATATTCACATGGAGCACAATATATGCTAACATTTTTAATATTGTATATTCAAATATTAAATATGTATATATTTTAATGTTTGTTTGAAAAAATTAATAGTTATAAAGTTAATGGATACCTATCTTTTGTTAAGTATAATGTAAACCATAGATATTTAAATTGTTTTTTTTTTTTTTTTTTTTACTAAAAGTAGTTTATTAGGTATTAGAAAGAAGGTCCTGTTGTCAAAAGCATCTTGCAGCCAGGTGGTAGTGGTGGACATCTTTAATCCCAGCACTCCGGGAGGCAGAGGCAGATGAAATCTCTATGAGTTCAAGGCCAGCCTGGTCTACAGAGTGAGTTCCAGGACAGACAGACCTACACAGAGAAATCTTGTCTTGCAAAAACAAACCTAAACAAAAGCAAAACCAAACAAAGTGTCTTGCAGAGGTGACCTTGGTTCAAGCACCCCCATCCAGGAAGCTCACAATCCCATTGTAACCCGACCTTCAGAAGATATGGTTTCCTCTTATGTCTCCCAAGGGCACCTGTACACACTCCCCCACTCCACCTATACATAAATAAAATACATTAGTTGTGTTCACAGTCAGCTACTATTTACACAGTTTAAAGATATAGGAAGTAAGTTAAACCTCCATCATGATAAGTGCGTGTTGTTTTCTTGGGTGGCGAAGGTATTTTTTTTCTGCAGTAGCTCTCCTGCAGGACTCTGCTCTTCCTGTGGATATGAGAAGGGGGCTCCTGGAAAGCAGGTTGATGCCATTTTATTCTCAGATTTTCTTTCATTTTATCTTTCTTTTTTCTTTTATTCATTTTTTTAAGTTTTTGAATAATATTAATGTGTTTTGCTAACAACTATTATAGAAAGCTGTCACACACACCCCTCACAAATGAAAAGAGGGAAAAATATAGAAAGTAACCATCATATTTGGCATGTAAAAATTTACATTCAACATTTTCCCCCCAAAATTTGTTTATTTATTCAAGTTACATCTCTAACACAGCCCCATATCCCCTTCCCCTCTTGGTCCCACCCTCTTTCCCCTTTCTGCCCTCTTTTTTTCCTCAGATGAGGGGAGCCCATATCAACACCCCTCAGTTCATCAGTCACATGACAGCTGAGAACTTCCTTTGCACTGATTCCTGATTTGGCAACCCAGCCAGGATAAGGTGTTCCACTAAAAGACAACAGAATAGGGACCCCACTCCACTTGTTAGGCTATCTGTATGTAGATCAAGTTACCTATTATCTGTATATGTGTAGTGGACCTAGGTCTGGTACTAGAATGGTTTTCCTGTATAAATGGCTTATATTCAATTATAAATGAGTATTTACAATCTGTATCTTTCTGAGCCTAGGTTAGTTCACTCAGAATGAGCTTTTCTAGTTCCAATCATTTGGTTGCAAATCACATGTTTTCCTTGCTTCTGATATATGAGTAATTCCATTGTGTAAATATACCACAGGTTTTTTTTTTTTAATTCATTCTTTGGTTGAAGGACATCTGAGTTGTTTCTAGTTTCTGGCTATTACGAATAAAACTGTTATGAACATAGTCGAGCCAATATCCTTGTGGTATGGTAAGGAATCTTTTGGATATATGCCCAGGAGTGGTATGACTGATCTTGAGGTAGAACTATTTCCAATTTTCTTGGATATTGCCAGATTGATTTCCCAAGTGGTTATATATAAGTTTGCACTCCCACCAGCAATGGAGGAATGTTTCCCTTTCTCCACATCCTCCCCAGCTTGTGCTGTCTCTTGGGTTTTTAATCTTAGCCATTTTGATGGGTGTGAGATGGAATCTCAGAGTCATTTTGAGTTGCATTTCCTTGATGACTAAGGGTGTTGAGCATTTCTTCAAGTGTCTCTCGGCTGTTAGAGATTCTGGTTTTTTGAGTTCTCTGTTTAGCTTTTTAACCCCAGTTTTTGATTGGGTTATTTGGTTTGTTGGTGTTTAATTTCTTGAATTCTTTATATATTTTGGATATTAGCCATCTGTTGGATGTGGGATTAGTGAAGATGTTTTTGCAATATGTAGGCTGCTGTTTTGTTCTAATTACAGTTTCCTTTGCCTCACAGAAGCTTTTCAGTTTCATTAGGCCCCATTTGTTGATTGTTGGTCTTAGAGCCTGAGCTATTCTTTTCAGAAAGTTGACACCTGTGCCAATGAGTTCAATGCTTTTCCCCACTTTCTCTTCTATTAGATTTAGTGTGCCTTGTTTTATGTTGAGATTTTTGATTCACTTGAACTTAAGTTTTGTGGAGGGTGATAAGCATGGCTCTATTTGCATCCTTCTATCTGTTGACATCCAGTTAGACCAGCACCATTTGTTGAAGATGCCTTCCTTTCTCCATTGTATGGTTTTGGCTTCTTTTTAAAAACTTAAGTGACTGTAGGTGTGTGTGTGTTTATTGCTGGGTCTTCAATTCGGTTCCATTGATCAATCATATCTAAACATAATGAAGGCAATATACAGCAAGTTGATAGACAACATCAAATTGAAAACAGGGTAACTTAGGGTCAAGGCTTGGCTGCCCAGTCTCTCTGTATCTCTTCAAAACAGTTCTTGAAGGTCTAACTACAACAATAAGACAACTAAAGGAGATCAAGGGGATACAAATTGAAAAGGAAGAAGTCAAAATATCCCTATTCACAGATGATATGATAGTATACAAATGACCCCAAAAATTCTACCAGAGAACTTCCACAGCTGATAAACACCTTCAACAATGTGGCAGTATACAAAATTAATTCTATAAAATCAGTAGCCCTTCTTTACACAATAGATAAGTGGGCCTAGAAGGAAATTAAGGAAACAACACCCTGTACAATAGCCACAAATAATATAAAATACCTGGAGGTAACTCTAACCAAGCAAGTGAAAGACCTGTACAAAAAGAACTTCAAGTCCCTGAAGAAAGAAACTGAAGAAGATATCAGAACATGGAAAGATCTCCCATGGTCATGGATAGGTAGGGTCAACATAATAAAGATAGCCATTCTATTGAAAGCAATATACAGAGTCAATGCAATTGCTATCAAAATACCAACACAATTATTTACAGACCTTGAAAAAATAATTCTCAAGTTCATATGGAAGAACAAAAAACCCAGAAAAGCTAAAACAATAAAAGAACATCTGGAAATATCACCATCCCTGATTTCATGCTGTACTGCAGAGCAATAATAATAAAAACTGCATGGTACTGACATAGAAACAGACCGGTTGATCAACATTCTTTTAAAATTTTTAATTAATTAATTAATTAATTAATCATACATCCTGACTGCAGTTTCCCTTCCTCCTCTCCTTCCTGTCCTTTCCCCCCTCCCCCACTCCTATCCATGCCCTCGCTTGCCCTGCCTTTCTCTTTAGAAAGGGAGATCCCTCCCATTGATATCAACAGGCCTTAGCCTACCAAGTTGCTGTAAGGCTAGAAGCATCTTTTTCTCTTGAAGCCACAGGCAGCTCAGTAGGGGGAAATGTCTGAAAGGCAGGTGACAGAGTGAGCAACAGCTCCTAGTAGGTAACTGAAAATGACAGTCTACATATAAGGTATAGTGTTCATTTTAACTCTTGCAGACATTGCTTCAAAATAGCTTCTCATATTCTAGTATATTACATATATTCTATGCTAACTTCACCTTCTCTTTTGTACTGCAATTCTAGAGGTGTCTATTACCAATAGCATGATATCTGTATATCCTCAGTTTTTTTAAATCTATGAATGGTCTGATGATGTTTAATTCAACCAACCAAAATTGATTTCTTTGTTACTAAAGACAAGTTTTCACCTACTTGTAAAATAAAGATAGATACTTGTAAGATACTGTTAAGATAGATTGAAACCTGCACTCTTTCTCATTTCTAAATATTTCCCTTATTAAATAGGTAAAATTCTACATGTATTTCCCACAATATTTTCTTAAACAAGGTACACTGTTAACTTTTCCACATTGCTTTCATTTCTCAGGACATTCCTTGTTACTTAGCTTGCCATTAGTGTTTATAGTTACTTTCAAATTACTATTTCAGGAACTTGCATCTGACATAAATTCTTATGAATATTTTGAAACATGAATGTTTCTAATGTGTTAACTAATTGTTAGTTAAAAGAACTCTTCAATAAATTATCCAAGCAAATTCAAAACCAAAACCAAACCAAACAAAACAAACAAGAAAAACAATCCAACAACAAAAACAAAGCACATTATTTGTGGTATAATTTCTGAGTGAATTTTTTTTTTAATTTTCTCAAATCTAGCTACCCTTTGTAGAAGGTTCCTGGCTCTTTCATATGAAAGGAGTTTCTATTTTCTAGAGACATAGATAATGCTATCCAGCAATATTAGATAGTAAAATTAAAATACCTTAATCTGCCATGCTTCTCATATTTTGTCCTTCTATATTTTATCAGAGAGCTTCTTCTCTTGCCATTTCCGGTGGTTGTGTTTATATAATGGGTTAGAATAGCCACAGAGGCCCAGTTACCTTTTGGGTGTTTTGTTTGTTTGTTTTTGTTTTTGTTTTTGCTGTAAACATATATATTTCTCTTCAAATACTTAAATTATAATTTAGAAAGAAAAAAATACACAACCTTTCTCAGGATTCTAGTTGAAATCATTTTGATTTTATCTTTTAGCATGCACTGAATTAAGAAATACTTTTAAAGGCATTGATAAGTTTACAAATATAATTGTATACAGTAATGGGGCTTCGTAAAAGCAGTGCAAAGTTCTGATTTATTTGTATTTCATTAGGAGATCATTCTATCTTTCTAAGTGTGCAATAGGATAAAATCCCTCAAATTATTCACAATTCTCTCAAAGCCTGAAGTCTCTTTATCTAAAGGCTTGGCCATGTAACTTGCTCTGGGTGAGACAGTAATAATGCATATCACACAAGTAGGGATTCCAGGACTCACAAGTATGACATTTGCCTTGCCTCGCTGCCACCAAGGAAATGATGAACACCATGTGGGTACAGATGTATCCACTAGCCATACCGCAGGTGATTATGAGAACCTACACCCAGCCCTAGGTGGGTGTTCATCACAGACAAATTATTACATGGGTCACCGATGCTGAAAAACTTTGGCGGAATAACCATCCAAGTATTTCAAATTCACACTGGATATTCACAGAAGCATGAGTTAGAAAATGATTCTCATTTTTGTCCTTGAGTCTTAGGGTGTTTTGTTACACAGTAGACAATCAATGGCATCTATGGGTAAATTAGATACCACAGGAATATAATGTTGATATAATGCTAGGACAGCCAATTTATGTTAAGTATGTATTTAGAGGTGACTTTCAAAAGCAGAATTCTGTATCTTGTTTACAGAGGATAAATTGTTTTCAGGTAAAGCAATACATCACTAATATGAAGTACTAAAAACAAGTTAAAATTCACTCACTCTTCTGATTCCTCTTAACCTTTCTTCTCCTCCTCAGAAAGACTCTCTGAGCTATAAGTAATATTTGACTGTGGGATTCTGTATCTGCTCCCATCAGCTGCTGGATGAAGTCTCTCTGGTTTTAGATGATTATTTTGCTAAGCTTTGGTCCCAGAATATGTTGAAGGCAGGACAAACTGTAGGTCAAAGTTTTTATGGCTGGGTTGGTATCCCAATCCCTCCACTTGAGATCCCACCTGGTTACAGAAGATGTCCAGTTCAGGCTCTGTGTCCCACATTACTAGAAGAAAGATGCCTAATTTCAGTTCCAGTCAGGACGTATTCCCAAGGACTAACCTTAAAGGGAACACTTATTCTGTAAGCCAAATCAGACTTTGGTTGTGTGCAGATAAAAGATGATCTTGTTATTTGAAGGTTCCTTTGTAGGTAGCTTACATAATTTTGTAGGTAATTATATTTACTAGCTAGTCTACTGGTTGTTCAAATCCACAAGGAGTTAAAATATATATATCTGAAAGGAGAAAAGAGGAAAGATAAGTATAGAGCATTCTTCAAAATTGCTTCCCAGACTCTACTTGGTTTTAGTTGAAGATCAAGAGCATATTTTTCTTCTGAAAAAAATTAATAACTTATAATACTTCTAAGAGCCACAATGTTCTCTTAAATTAAGGTTTAACTTTTATGTGTATTTAATGACCAGATATCTTCTTTAATTAATTTTAATTACAGAATATTGTGTGATTAAACTTGTGGTCAACCATTCTCATAATTGCCAAATGTACATTTCTAATTGGGTTGAACAATGTAATTAAAATCATTGACCTTAAGGATCTAGTTAGCTCTTTCTTATTCCTTTATATAAAATGTATATTAACAATCATTTAAATAACTCATTTTTACCTGATGCACTCACTGTAACAGAATATCACTCTTAAAATTAATTTGCTCACTTATTCACATACTTGAATATACTTTTAAAAATGCCTTTTTTCATTTGTTTAACAATTACTTGTTTAACATGAATCACCAAGTAAGTACTATTAATACTCTTTCCAATGAGATACTTTTAAAATTATTTGGATTGCATATTATTAAATTGGATTATTCAACCCTCATGAAATTACATTTTCCAAGTATGTGAAAAAAAAAGGTCAAGAATTACTTTGCAAAAGTGAGGTCTCTCAAGCCATTATAGAAGTGTGCTGGCAAGACATGTATACTATAATTAGAAGAAATAGTTACTTCTCATCTTAATATAAATGCATTGAATTGACAGAGTAAGCAGATATGCTATAACATTGATTTTGCCTGACAACATTATATTTAGACAGTCGTGAAAATGTAAATGTTGCCATAGTATTTAACTTTAGAAAAAATAATTTTTGAAACGCTTTATTACAATTATTAAAAACACAGTAATTTTAATTGTAAGTGATGAAAACTGGAAATGGCAAAATGAGAAGACATTCATTGTCTACTAAGAACACAATGAGTTGGGAGATACTGTGATAGGTAAATGGGACAATTAAGAAAGTATATTAATGTATAAAATTGATATTTGTATATAATATTATGCTTATATTTTGCAAAGCATAATCTATATATCTTTTTCAAGGTTCACACCTAATCTGCAATAAAATTTAACATTATATAATTATAATGATTGACACTGATAGTGTCAGGTAAAATAGATGTCAAATTTGATTTAGGTTTTTTTCTGCCCTTAAGTGTTGAGTGTCAATAGATGATTGTTATATGTGAAAAATTAAAAAGTAATGATGTTAATATAATGTGGTATTATATTATGTTAATTAATGTGGAGAACTATTGATGTGACTGAGAATTGGAGAGCTCTTCTTGAAGAGTATTTTTGGAGGTGTGTGGTTATATTTGCATAGACACTGTGTATTTTTTTTAATACTGATTCTTGTTTTTTAAAGACAAGGTTTAACTGTGTAACCGAGGCTACCCTGAATCTTTTCATTGTTCTACCTCAGCCTCTCAAGTGCTAAGATTACATACCTGTGCTAGCATACAGAACTCCAGCTTTTATTTTAAAAATTGTTAGCTTTGAAATATGTTTACAATTGTATTTTCTTCTTTCCTTATCCCTAAAAGTTACCTAACCTTGAAAAAAAGTGAAATTTCTTGAACTCACTTGAAATGGTGACACAACACAGGAGAACCTGAGGCATAAAGGAACAACGGAAATAAGATGGCATCCACAGCGATCACTATCAATGACCAAAGAATAAGAAAAAATAACTTTTGCTATACCTCATGGAACTCAAAAAACAAACCAAATTAGTAGGAGGGACAGAACCTGAACAAGTGAAACAGAACAAACCATGGAGAAGGCTAATGAGATGAGAAGGACCAGGTCCCTGTTAAATTCTATAGTCAGTGAGAGTGTCAGGGCTGTGAACAATGATGGGCCACGTGGAGAGAAAGGGATGGTGAAAGTTTAACAAAGGACACTAAAGCATGGGTAGGAAGAAGCAAATGGATTGGCATGCTGCTGCACAATAAGATATTTGTAAGTTTTGCTAATTCCCCATGTGTTTCAAGAGGACACAAGAAGGACTTTTAAAGATTCTTATCATAAAAATGCGAAATGTTTGAATAAATAGATACTTTTAACTCATTTTAAGCACTGTACAATGTATAAATGCATTGAAATACATTCAATTTGTAAATAATTGTAATTGTTATACTTTATACATCAACTTAGAATAAGTCTAATTACAAAAAATGCTACCCATCTTCCCACCAACATAAACATACAAAATAAAACCAAATCTTTATTGTCAGTTGGAAATATTATCAAAAAACTTCAGTGCATCATTGAGATTCTCCCTTATGCTCAGTAAATATCATAGACTTATACAAAGTGGCTGTGATAATATTCTAAGGGATGAAGTGATGATCCACTTCAATTATTCCTCTAGAGAGTAGCATTTTATTTAAGTACTTGCTTAATACTCTCTTCTGAATAATTACCCTTTGGCAAGCACACTTGTACTCAAGCAGCTTTTTAACATGATGCTATTTTCCATAAAGTTACTGGGAGAGATTTCTAAAGGCCTGGTAAGCAGTTGATCTACACTGTATTTCACTGTGGCAAGATTTCCATGACATTATTTTTATCATTGTAAACTTATGACCAGTGGTAAGATAGACTAAGAAAGGAAAAAAATTGAAATGAACTATATATATTCTATTCATTATAAAGTACCTCAATATTTAATGGAATATAAACTTTTCAAAATGTTGTAGAGATACAGTAATCTACAATTCCAGGCACATATGTAGTTTTCAGTTTCCTAGTAGCCACTATCACCATAGATAAGAATGAAAGGATAAGATTTATTTATTTATTTATTTATTTATTTTTTTATAAATACTTTATTTTTTTTTCTTCAAGTTACATCTCAGTAACAAACCCCTCCCTATTCCCCCTTCCTATCCCGCCCTTCCACCCTCTTCCCTCCAGAGGTTTCCCCTTTCAGTTCAACAGCTGGTTCCTTCTCTTATAACAGTAAGTATTATACAAAACAATAGATATAAGTATGCCACATTTATGAGAGTAAATTGGCCCAGTATACCTTCCCAATGTTCAGTTTATACCTATTTGGCCCCTGACTTTAACATTCTACTATCTACCCAACTCCATGAGTTTAAAGGTCTATATGTGACTCAACATTCATACTATCTTGCAACACACTTTTAAGAGTATCTTCTTAGATCTATAACACCCTCTTGATTCCTAAACAGTTCAAAATTTAACTATAAGATTCTATCTGTCTATTCTTCAACCACCTCAGAGACCTGAGAGGGATAAATATATTTGCTTATATAGGAAGTGCAGAGCCTGCAGCTTCCAAAACTAAGAAAGAACATACCAATAACTGCCTGGACAGTTCCCATTTTCTCTCCATACATTCCAGCATCAATCTTCAGGCTTTGGGTCCTGTTTCTCTGACAGACATTTGTTGTAGAGCAGGGATTATGAAGGACTTACCTACCCTGTCTTGGCAGAGTTAGGCTGTCGACTTCCCTGCTACCAAAGAATCAATGAAACCAAGAGTTGGTTCTTTGAGAAAATCAACAAAATAGACAGACCCCTAGCCAAATTAACTAAAAGGCAAAGGGAAAGAAC
>CAJQZJ010000165.1:1614141-1630946 GCA_907164525.1 Lophiomys imhausi
CCAAACATGGATCCACACACCTATGGCCAACTAATCTTTGACAAAGATAAGATTTATTTTTAACAATCCACATAATGCAGGCAATTGTTCCAAAAACTTATCACTTCAGCAGGCATCCAATGTCAGTAATATTCTAATGGTATATTGGGTATCTTGTTACTGCTCTATGTTCTTGAGATATGACATGTAGGTAATACTCGATACTGAGCCGTCTTTCCAGTGCATCATGAGCTCATGTACCTGTAAAACAGAAAACCTACTGGGCGCTAGAAGCCTGAGTTCAATTGCATCATCACAGAATGTTAGAGAGTGATAGTTTGGAGGCAAAATAGATGTGAAGTACACATTAGTTATGACAGATATTGCACTAAGGAGATACCACTAATCAATCCTTACGTATTGTGATCTGTTCCTGTAGGTGGCACCCTTACACCCTCTATGAATATTTATCGGGAAAACTGGTTGCTTTGAAGGATTTAAACATGTAAATTTGCATAAAAGTCTTTTGCTACAAGTTAATATGATAATCTATACCTATAGAGCTAATTAATTTGCCAATAAATTTAGTTTTGCCAAATCAAACTTTTAGACACTAGAAAAAATAAGTCCTATGTAAACAACGTCTGTCAGTTTTAAAAAATGGTTTCATTCAAAATGTATAGCAAATTCAGCTTCCAAAAGACATAATTTATACCCCATGTCTGTTTAAATACCAGGAACAAATTAAGATAAGGTATTAGTCAGGGTTCTCTGAAGTCACAGAACTTATAGAATGAATCCATCTATGCATAGAAGTGGTATTTCTTAGAATGGTTGCGTTCCAGCTAATCCAGCAATGGCTACCTATGAACAGAAAGTCCAAGAATCCAGTAATTGTTCATTCCATGAGGAATGGTCTCAGCTGGTCTTCAGTATATGCTGGAATCCCAAAGAAGTAGGCTCTAATCCCAGTGAAGAAATGGACTTACTAGTGAGGTGAAAACAAGCAGGCAAAAAAGCAAAAGCTTCCTTCTTCCATGTCCTTACATAAGATTTCAGGAGAAGGCATGGCCCAGTTAGTGGTGACTTTTCCGAGGTCAAAACTTCTGGATTTATATTATAAGTAGATCTTCCCACTTCAAAGTAAGCAAAAATCTCTCACAGACATGCCCTCCATTTTTGGGTTTTAGTTAATTCCAGATGTAATCAAGTTGACAAACAAGAATAGACATCACAGATAATAACTGTGACATTTCTTCTGAAAATCTACATAGTAGTTCTTTAAGCCTGCATGTGTGTGTATTTATGTGTGTGTGTGTGTGTGTGTGTGTGTGTGTGTGTGTGTGTGTGTTATGGATGTGAGTGTTTATTGGTGTGTATGTATGAGAGTGTATATGTGGTATATGTATAAGTTACAGCAGATAGATTTCAGAGATCAATAATAGAAACAAAGATAAAATGAGAATGTGATGATGGGGTGGTGTTAAACATTCTAAATGTTAATTAATTGGTCCTGCTTGCTGTCTATTACTTATATTGTCTCTGATTGGTTAAATAAAATGCTGAGGCTTGAGATTGGGCAAAGACAGAGAAAGGTGAGACTTCCTGAGATTAGAACAGGAACTCTGAATTTTACACAGAGGATTAGTTCATTCCAGCCAGGAGCAGGAAGAAGGAGAACAACACACCATGGGTGAGAAAAGAAAAAACCTCACTCCACATGGCCAGGAACATCCGCATAGTGTGGAGAATAGCAGTCCAAGGGGACATATGTATATATGGGGTCATATTTGGGTAAATAAAATTATCAGCCAGCTTAGGTGGGCCAAGATTGCTCAATTCAGACCAAAGCTTGTTAAAATCCACGTGTGTCTGTGTGTACTCATTTATAATGGCTGGTTAATGATTAACTGTCGCCCAACTAATTTTAATTAATTCTACAATGCCAACATAATTTAATTATTTTTTCTACAATGTGGCAATGATATATTTCAGTGAACATTTAAGTATACACATTACTAATATGGACAATACTGGTAAACAACATTTTACAGTGCCTGTTAAAGTGAATTTTTCCACGGTTACTTTTGGGATTTTCCAGATATCTGAAAACCAAAACCAGGATTTTCCTTTCAATGTTGTCACAGTATCATCTGGTTTTAGTGTGGGATTTCTATATCCTGATAGGCAATGCTTCCCTCTGACTAGAAGAACCATCCCTTCCTGACCCCAATAGGGGAGGAAAAGATTCAAAGAGAAGGGGAAGAAGAAAGAAGAGGGAAATGGGGAGCATGAGAGGAGAGTAAAGATCTATCTGAACAAGTTTTAGGTGTGTGGCCCTGAGTAGATATTTAAATGACTCCTGGATTCCTTGACTCCTGCAACGTTAAAATCTCCAGTTAGAATGGGATGGCTGGCTTCTTACAATAAGTATATTACAGAAGAGAACATAGAGAGAGAGTTATATGGCTTTAGACTGTGGGTAAGAGGAATGCTGCTCTTGGCAATCTTAGCAGTTTCCTGTGGAGTATAACCTCTAATCTAATATCCAATATCTTGTTACCTTAGTCATTAATCTCTCACATGTAACATGACTATTTGCATGTAGAAAATATAAAGTTACTATATTATTGAATTGCTCTCATCTGTTAGGGATGTAATATTTTCAAATTATTCCAATAGGCTAGTTAAACATGACCTTCCCTTTACTGAGCCAACAGTGAGAACTGTTTGTGACATTTCTCTTCCCATGAGGAGATCTCAAGGTATCACTTCAACATCTTAAGTGTAGCCACCATGGTTTAAGTAAAATCATGGTAAATGTTGCAGGAAGAACTGAAGAAGAATTAAGAAACTGATGGCATTTTAAATCATTCTTGTATTGTAGTAGAACATGCAGGGGGATCTTCACAGTACCATGATGCATGTTAAGAATGTATATTGTATGTGAATCTCCCTGTAACCTCTTTCAAGGTCAAGTGTGAAATGTTATAACCACCCTAACCACAAACTGCACTTCTCTTCTAAGGCATCTATCTGCTACCCTCAGTTTGATGATAACTGCTCCCCTCACATTGTAGAGTAACTAAGAAGATACACCTCAATGCATTTCATAACTGTTCTGACTATGTTTCAAAATGATGTAAGTCTAACATTATATTGCTAGTTGCAGTCTAGATCAGGATCACATTGTTCACTCTTGACCTTATGATGCTATCTAAATGAACAAATGTAACTTGTTGATTCATTTTCTTATGATTCCTTTACAATGCTTCATCATGTAAATAATGCTACAATTTTTTAATGTTTATTTATTACTTCAAGTTACATCTCCATCACAATCCCCTCCCTCTACTCCTTTAGACCCCACACTCCCTTTCTCTTCTCCTTTTCTTTTTTGAATAATTAGGCCACAATTATTAAAATTATAAGATATACATTTCCAATGCCAAGTCCATACATATTTGGCAACTGATATTAATATTCTATTTTCTATCTATCTCTATGAGTTTAAATTTCTATACCTAACTCATTTTCCATCCTAACTTGCCTTACTAACTTTAAAACATCTTTTTAGACCTAGAACATCCTTTTAATTCCTAAACAACTAAAAATTTAACTGTGAGACTATAACTATGTATGGAGAGAAATTGGGACTGCCCAGGCAGCCAGTTGTCTGTCATTTTTTATTTTTGGAAGCTGCTGGCTCTGCACTTCCTTTATAATCAGATATGTTTATCCTTCTCAGGTCTCTGATATGGTTGAAGACTAGATAATTATAATATGCTATAACTTATCTGGCAATTTTTATTCTAATGAACATGAGGGTACTTTCCAGATTAAAACCTTTATGAAAAGCTATAAGCACACATCTTTTTGTTTCTGATTCTGCATGTGAATAAATTCCCCGCTGTGTATACACCTATGAGAACTAATGGGATTTTCATTAATTATTCCAATTACTAGATACCAAAGTACCCCCCAAAGGGACTGCCTGGATTTATATTTCCTCAAAGCAACACTGTGAGCTTTTCCCCATTCCTACAGACTCATTTTATCCTTTATAATACAATTAATGAGAATGTTCTTCTGCTTTTCCCTAATGGTTAATGTGCTTTAATTACTTTTCAATATTTAGTCATATATGTAATTTTTTCTTTATTAGTTTTTGAACCTATTTGTATGGTTAAAATTTTATATTATCTTTCAAAGAAAGACAACATGTACATAACTCATTGAACATGGAGAAGTTGATCTGGCACCTACCTACTTTTCACCCCTGCTGACTAGTATTCACAGTACTAAAAAGTACTCTGCAGGCTACCAAAGGAGAAAGGTAACCACCAACCCAAGTAAAGACACTTCAGTCTACAATAGTGACCTACTTGGAAGATGAGCTGGTGTAATAGTGGCCTATAACTTGTGGGAGTAACCAACAAATTTCTGTTGGAATGAAGGCCCACTTCATGATATGGAACCTATTGCCAGTACTGCTCAGCAGTCAAGAACTTGAGACTAGATAGGCCAGGGACTTAGGACAAAACAACTACTGTTCTACACAGAGAACACAGAGATTAAGGTACTTCTAAGAACATTCTGCTATACTCACAGATCATTGTCTTGCTCAACCATAATCAGAGAAGCGTCCACTTCCTGCAGTACATATGGACAAATAAAGAGACCCACCATTATACAATGTGCAGAGAGTGAGGTACCTTTGAACATTTAACTATAAATGGTCTGTCTCCATCAAATCCCTCTCCTCAGGGCTCAGGGATCCCTGTAGAAGAGGAGGAAGAAAGATTTTAAGATCCAGAGGGGATGAAAATAGACTCTATAGAAACAAGGCCTGTACAGTATATGAGCTCACAGATACTGTGGCAGCCTGCATAGGACCCGCATAAGTTTAGGCAGATGGGGTTCTAGTTCTGAGAGGGGAATTGGACAAAAGCCCCATCTACAACCCAAAGGTTATCTCCAGTTAACCACTTTTTAGGGCAGGCCACATATTCAGCAGTAATTGGCCAATACAAAACAAATTTAAGGACACATTTTGGAGACTCTTTACCCCATAACATTTTGTCAGTTTAGTTTGGATTTTTTTGTTTTGTTTTTTCACCTTATGGATCTTTTGCATATCTATTATTGTTTGAAATTCTATGTTTTTATGAGATTTTTGTGTACATGATTGTGAATGTCTCTGTATTTATAGGTGTTTCTTATGCCTTTTCTTTTGCTGTTTTTATTCTGTTTGTTTTGTCCTATTTCAGTTTGCTTGTTTTTGCCTTATGTTATTTTATTTTACTATTATTGTTTAGATTATTATTTTCTAAAGAGAGAAAGAAAGGGTAAGGTTTTTGATGAGAGGAGAGGTGGGGAGAATCCAGGAGCAGTTAGAGAAGAGGAAACATATTCAGAATATATTATATAAAGTCTATTTTCAATAAAAGAAAAATAGAAAAAATAAAAATGATTTATGCCTATTTTTATATTTTATATTTGTTATGATATTCAAATATCATTTCTAATCTTTTTCTTATTAAAAAATCTTTTATGCCCAAACTCTAACTTCATATATTTTCTGATTAATGATGTTTCTTTTTTCATAGCAGCTGTAGTTACCACACATGATTGCCCAAGATCAAAATTCCAACATACATGAGGTGGGCTGATCCTTTCATTCACCCCTTACCAAGGAGCTAATACCAGCTGATAGTTATTGAGGGAAAAAGGGAGGGAGGGACACTCGTTTTGAGGATATTTCCACTAGTGAGTTTCCTTTGCTGCAGTGGATGGCATGACACCCATCTTCTATTTATTTGGACTTAGTATATTATCCAAAAGAAGAAGGATGTGTTGGAAGAGGAAGAAGAAGGAGGAAGAGGAAGAAGAAGACATGAAGCTGAGAGAGCACATGTTGTATATGAGATGGTGGAAAAAAAGAAATGTGGGTTCATAACATATTTCATTGTATTCATGTATGAAAATATCAAGAATCAACAAAAATCATAAAAACAACATGCTTTCATCCTAAATTATAAGCTAATATCCAGATCATTCAGATTTGCTGTTTGTATTTTATTCTAAATCCTTGAGTTTGGTTCTAGTTCCACACACATCACCACACATACACACATATACTAATCACATAATATATGATGTATCATGTGTGTGCCTGGTGCCCTCAGACAACAGAATGGCACTTGATTCAATCAATCTGGAGTGAAGGTTGGCTGTGAACCACAATGTAGGAGCTGAACTGGGTCTTCTAGAAGAGCAGACAGTACTTTTAACTACTGAACCATCTCTCCATCCGTACTGTTCCCTGTTTTTCCAAAGGTAATGGTACATTAGTGTCTAAAAAGCAGTGTATTATCCCACTTTTTTCTTTGTAGTATATCCATTGCCTTAAATCAGTTTTTTTTTTTGCTTATGGGAGAGTCCCTGTAGGAATACAAATTTAGTTCCAGCAGCTAACCTGCCCTTCCAACAGCAACCTGTCATATTACAAAGATCACTTCATCTTGAGGCATCACATCTGTGCCACACTGTATTTCTGAAAGGAATTGTGGCTCATTCTGGATCTGTAATTTTCATGAAAATGTAAATTAATAAGACAAAGACTTAAATTATGTTACACTTTTAAGAAACCTATCAGGAGGATTGTTCCAAGAGAAGACTAATTTTTCCTCTTTCAGCACTCATTGGGTACCCATAGATCTTCACTTGGGAATGAGGACTTGTGAGACTGCCCCCCCCCACCCTATTTATTCCAGCATTTCTATTGTCAATTTTCATCTCTTGTTTTGGCAACCAAATCATGATTTCATCGGTGCACCTTCCCTATTATATATGAAGACATTATCTCATTGTAAACGCCCTGGTCCTAAGATGCTTAGAGTCTTTCTGCTCCCTACTCTTGGATGTTTTCTGTACCACAGATAGAGTGGCTGTGTTTTAAATGCATCAGTTGAGGCTGCGTATCTCCCGGTCAGTTTTTCTCAGCATTTTGACCAGTTGCGGCTCTCTGGTTCTTTCCTGGTGCCGTGGTCAAACATTCTTATTTTTAAAAACTACCTAGAAAGGGTAGGAGTGTAGGTGACCTACATTTCCAGGTCATTGCCCACCATTAAGGGAAGTCACAGGGCAAATCAGGCAAGAAGTTAAAGAAGCAACTCTGGAGGAACGCTGTTCACTGGATCGCTTTCTGGCTGTCTCACCGACTCATGCTCAGTTAGCTTTCTTGTACAGTTTTGGACCACATGTGTTGGGATAGTACCATTGACAAGGGAGACAGGGCTCACTGCATAAACTAACAATTAAGAAAATTTTCTACAAGCATGCTTACAGTTCAGTCTGATCAAGAAAATTCCTTAGTTGAGGCTTCTCAGATGAATCTAGAGTCTGGGATTAGGTGGTTTACTAGGGTTCTGCAGAAGCTGAGGTCAGTCCCTTTGGCTTTGTTTACTAGAGCAATATTATCTGTATGATCAGACTCCAGAGTTTCCCTGCAGCCTTTCTCTACTGGTCTCTTAGGGAATAGTGTTGGGTTTGAACTACCATAAAATATCTTTGTTTAAAAGCTTCTGGGGGAAGTCCTGTGAGTGTGCCAAGAGGCTTCATCATTTTCTCTGAGTACAACCAAGTATCCTCCACAGTGATGCTATGGATATATGGGGCATGACTGACAGTTTTATGTTCAGATCTTTATGGATATGGAAGTCCTATAGATAAATAATTCTATTAGCTGCCAAAGCTCCCTTGGGAATCATTAGGTGTAGTTGTGTGAGTATCTGCAGTTTCCCTCACAATCATGCTAGAAACCAGTTAGGGATAATTCGAGTATAATCTTGATTGATTTTTCCACTGTTTGTTTTGTTTGATCCTTCCTTTCTCTCTTCCATCCCTTTCTTGTCTTCTATAATTTTCTACTATTGACATGTGACACATGATGTAAAGCACATTTATTGAAACAAGGGAAAATACGTTTCTCAGATAGAAAATAATTTTAATAAGAATCTCCAGTGGGAGATGATTGAATTAGTCACAAGCCTATCTCTTGGTAGGAAAAGCCCCTTGTTCCAACTGTAGACAGAATGCTGTCCAAAAAGGACAAAACCTGGAAGCAGGTAAGTCAACAGCCTAGCTCTGCCAGGACAGGGTAGGTAAGTCCTTCATAACCCCTGCTCTACAATCAATGTCTGTCAGAGAAACGGAAGATCGATGCGGTAATATATGGAGAGAAAATGGGAACTGTCCAGGCAACCACTGGTATGTCATTTCTTAGTTTGGGAAGCTGCAGGCCCTGTACTTCCTATAAAATCAGATATATTTATCCCTCTCAAGTCTCTTAGGTGGTTGAAGAACAGATATCTAAAGTCTCATAATTAAATTTTGAGTTGTTTAGGAGTCAAGCGAGTGTTATAGATCTAAGAAGATACTTTTAAAATTGTGTTGCAAGTTAGTATGAATGTTGAGTCAGATATAGAACTTTAAACTCATGGAGATGGTTAGATAGTAGAATGTTAAAGTCAGGTACCAAATACATATGGACTGGACATTGGGAATGTACGCTAAGCCATATAACCCTCATAACTGTGGCCTAATTACCGCTGTTGTTTTGCATTGTATTTATTATTATAAGAGAAAGAGCCATTTTTTGGACTGAAAGGGAAAACTGTAGGGGGAAATAAGATATACCTTAAACTTAAAAGAAAAAAAAAAAGGGAAGAGGATGGGGGATGAGGGTGGGAGGGTGGGACTGGAGGGAGGAATAGGGAGGGGACTGCAATTGAGATGTAACTTGAAGAAATAAAAAATAAAGGAAAAAAATAAGAATACTTAAGAAAAATTATTACAAAAACAATTTCCCACAAACAATGACAGTCTTAAACTACAGTAGAAACAGAAATGTACTTTGTAGACTTAGGCAGTTTATGATGTTTTTACACAACTCATTTGCAGGTTAAATTAATTTTCTAGAACATGGCTCATTAACATTTTTAGTGTTTGTCATATTTTAAAATAATATTGTTGTGTACCATTGGAATAAAATTAATAGTGCATTAAAATGATCTCACCTTAAATCAGGGACAATGTTCTGTAACCAGAATTTGCAATTCCCTAATGACATTTTTCCCTCTACTATGAAAAAGAAAAGCTTCTATATTAAAATGATGTATGAGGGTGGATGGAAATTTATGATCTTAAGTTGCTGCAAATCATTCGTATTGATCTGTTTTGTTTCCATTCTACTGAAGATAATGGAAATCATTTGTCACCTGGCTTGTCCCAGCTGATTTGAAAAAAGAAAAAAAAAGGTTTTTAAAAAAAGAAAACAAAAACCACACAAGTCCATTTATCAGACTTGCTGAAGGTCTGGTACAAGTGTGCTTATGTGTGCAACCCGAAGATTCATTCAATTTTTAGGGAAGTAGTGAATATTATTCTATAGTGCTCATAGCCTTAAATAAATAAAATACTTATGTGGAAAAAATGTATAATGGAATGTGTAATATAGTATAATAAAATGGTAAATATGGTGTTTATATTGGCCAGTCAAATATGCTATGTATAAATAATATTTTATAGGTGTTTGTGCCATAAAAGCTAAAATTAAAATACAATTGTGTGAATTTAACTTTGGTAGTATTATATAGCAAAAATAAAAACAGTAACACCAGTATAGCAAGACAAGCTTATTATAAGACACATTCCTTTGAATTTTACTTTTCATTTTGGCTGTCTTAAAGTTTTCATTCTGAAAAATAATGTTTTGTTTAAATTTACTTAGAGGAAAAGGAAATTTAAGATGCATATTTGTGCCATCTATTTTCACAAGTGGTAGGAATTGTCCATCTTGAAAAGCAAACTATATTTGAATAATTTTCAAATTCTCATAAAGTTCTTCCTTCTGACTTACATTCTTTTTTGTATTCCAAAATGCAAGAAACAAACAACAACAAAACTCAGAAAACAAACAGACAAACAAAACAGCGACAAATACCAATTTGACTCTCTAATGGTGCTGAATAAAAATTTAAATTTTCCATCCTTTATTTGGTATAATTTTTGGGAACTAACATAATAGTTCCCTTCACTGTATTCTAGGCTGTAGACCTGAGATGAAGCTACCATTGCGTTTTACTGAACTGAATCCATTTACTCATTATTTCATTGAACACACTGTCCTCACACTCACAATTAAGTGCACTCATGGAGATACAAAAGTGGCTACAGAGGACTCTGTCCAGAGCACACAGTCTGTGAGAGGGGTTTCTAATCACATGTGGTAGAAAAATCCAGTGTGACATAATATATGACTAATATATATATATATATATATATATATATATACATATATATATATATATATATACATACACAAGTAATATAATTTGAATATGAAAAATGAAGGGAATGCTTCTTAGAAGATCTGGAAACTCACAGAGGAGAAAAGAAGGAAGAAAAAGGGGCTGGACTTTAAAAAAGCATGAAATGTCATGGGGTGCCCAGACCAGTGTGAAACCAATGTGGGTAATAAGCCATTTTATGATAGATGGCACAGGACATCTGAATATCTTTTAAAGGACATAAACACATCCTGATCTTTATTAATATGTTATTGTATGTAAATGACTGTTTTGCTTACTGGTATAAATGTGTTTCACTACCCAGAGTTGAGAAGAGGTTGTCAGATCCCCTCGAACTGGAGTTGCAGATACTTGTGAGCTACCTTGTGAGTCCTGGCAACTAAATCCCACTTCTCCAAGAGCAGCAAGTGCTTTAACCACTGAGAAATTTGTTCAATCCCTAGAGTCATTATTTTTACTCAAGAGAAGGAGAATTCTGGAAGAGAAAAAAAAAAGAAGTCTTTAAAATGAAAAGGATCACATGCTTAATATTTTACAAATAATCAAGAAAACAGAAGCTGGCGGTGGTGGCACACTCCTTTAATCCCAGCACTTGGGAGGCAGAGGCAGGCGGATCTCTGTAAGTTCGAGGTCAGCCTGGTCGACAAAGCAAGCCAGGATAGCCAGAGCTTTTATACAGAGAAACCCTGTTTTGCAAAAAACCAAACCAAAACAAAACAAACAAACAAACAAACAAACAAAAAACCAAAAAGCAAACAAACAAAAAAACCAAAATAAAACGGAAGATGGAAAGAAAAGGAAGGACAAATTTACTCATTTCATGACCAATAAAAGTAACTTTTATTTGCCAGATGTAATTGTCATCTTGGAGGCTTACTGCCTCTGTTTGCTAACCCAGGCTAGTCCTGGACACTTGTAGCCTGCATACAATCTAATCTAGGCCTAGAATGTTTTCAGCCTCTGAGACTTACTGCTGCATTAGCTCAACCTTTCTAGCTTTTTCTGAATTCTTGCTGGCTGGTTCAACTCATCTGTTCTAACTCAAACTCCTCTCCAAGATGACTGATTCAAATTGTGTTCTCTTAACTTCTCACTGAATTGCTCTGCTTGGCCTCAAACTAACTGGATGTATACCCAGAAGCGGTATAGCTAGGTCTTGAGGTAGAGCTATTCCAAGTTTTCTAAGATATCGCCATACTGATTTCCATAGCCATATCTATGGCTAAAATCCAATTATAAGTGAATAGATGCCATGTCCATCTTTCTGAGTCTGGGTTAGTTCACTCAGGATGAGCTTTTCTAGTTCCATCCATTTGGCTGCAAAGTACAATATTTCATTGTTTCTGATGGCTGAGTAGTATTCCATTGTGCAAATGTACCACGGTTTTTTTTTTTCTTGTTTTTTGTTTTTATCCATTCATCAGTTGAGGGACATCTGGGATGTTTCTAGTTTCTAGCTATTACAAATAAAGCTGCTATGAACATAGATGAGGAAATATCCTTGTGGTTTGGTGAGGAATCATTTGGATGTATACCCAGAAGCGGTATAGCTGGGTCTTGAGGTAGAGTTATTCCAAGTTTTCTAAGATAGCGCCAGACTGATTTCCATAGTGGTGGTACAAGTTTGCACTCCCACCAGCAATGGCGGAGTGTTCCCCTTTCTTCACAACCTCGCCAGCATGTGCTCCTTTTCATTCTCTGGCTTGTTCTGTCTTCACCTGTGTCTAGCTTGTTCTCTTTTTAACCTGTGTCTGTAAAACTGCCTTCTCCAACCCCCCTTCTCTGTGCAGTTCTCTTAAGTCCTCTTTTTCCTGTCTGTTCTATTCGCAGTTGAGTGTATTCTATCTCTGACTCATTCTGTCAAATCTTTCTCTGATTCATCACTTTTTCAACCCCTCAATTAGATGTCACTTTCAAACATGTCTGCTTCCTTCTATAAACTAACCTTACCTTCATTATTTGGGATTAAAGGTGTGTACTAGGGGTGTTTCTGTATTCCAGCTAGATCATACTGTAATCCAGAGTTTGTCTGCATTCCAATCAGATCATATAGACCTAGAAGGTCTTTGGATGTTATCCTTTGCCAGAACATGCATGTTGCTGGATAAAAATTCCTGTACAATACTTTTGTGACAATGACTGGTATACTACAGAATGTATATCCAACATTAACTTCCAACAGTTTATGTTTTGTTATTGGAATTGAGAATCATGTTTTTTTCTCTTTTTGAACTATGTCAACAAGTAATGCTACACTTCAAAATTTATTGGTAAGGAAAATGCCCTTAATTTTGTTTGATATTAAGCATGGAAATGGATTTTTGATGTAAAATATTAAAAGATTAGGAGTTGTAATACCAAGACTCCAAATTATCTTTCCAGATTTCATGTGTTTGTTTATTTAGGGTTGCAAAATGTCCTACTGATTTTGCTGTTCAGGGAAATGAAGAGTTGAATGATTGCTGAAACTACACTCCATTTCTCCCAGTTTCCCTGGTGATTTCTAAAATATCTAGATTCATTGTTTAAATCCATCCTGAGAATGCCACATTTCCTAAAATCCTAGAGGACATGAATTTGGCAGGTGGGATGGGGCCACAAGAGCTTTTGCAGAGCAGTTTTTTCACCTTAGCGTCCACTTCTTTGTCCCTTCTGTGGATCTTTCATAAGCAGTTATTTATTACCGTTTCACAACTGGAAACAGTGAAGAGATTTTTACATGGAGAAAATGGTGTGGTTGATGGTGTCAGAGAGGTTAATTATTTGTTTTCTTTTCCTTTGTGTTCTTTTATTTCTTATGTAAAATAGAAAGGCTGTGTAAACTACTGAGAAAATTTAGATTATGTTAACTGTTCTCACCTTTTCTATGAGAAAAACACCTATTGCTACTTTTCTAATTTTAACATATTTATTTACCATACTGAGTACTTATGTTTGTATCTCTAGAGATCAGTTTAAAAAGTTTTTTTTTCATATACATATGAAGTTACCTATTTTAACTTTTAGCTTTAGCATTACATTTTGACACAATTTTGCTTTACCCCAGTTAAAATATATCCATTCTGAAATTTTTTTTTGTTTGTGTCTATTTTCCCACCCAAATAAGAACCTTACAAAATTCAGCCTTTTCACTTCTATAATGGGACTGCGATTTGGATGTAAAATAAATTTATATAAAGCTGTGAGGCTTGGCTGAGAGGACATGATCTCTGGGACATAATCTTCTCAAGAAGATTATCTTGAGTTTCTACAACAGCCATGCACAGATCACTAACTTCCCTCTTTGACCCTATATCTTTCTCATTCTTTATCTGTCTGTAAGATCATATTTTATGTGTTTAAGGTTATGAAATGTTCCACTTATAAATAATACAGTATAATGGAATATATGTATGTATTATAGATGGGTTAATAACTTATCACAAATATAATAATGTTGTGTTCTTTTATTTCCTACTCAGCTCAGGAAGTAGAATGTTACCAGTGTTCAGGAAGCTTCCATTTCACTCCTTTTGACACATTACACTTCCAAGAGTAACTATTATCCTATACTACGCATACATACTTTCATGTGCGTTTGTTTATTATATAAGAGACTCTCAGGACAGGAAAGATGACTCAATGGTTAAGAGGAATTTCTGCTCCTACCTAGCACCAGTGTTCCATTCCCTACACCCACTTTGAGCAGCACACAACTTCCTGTCATTCCAGCTCTATGGGATGCACTGACTTCTGTCATCTTCAAGCAGGTTTGCACAGGTGGCACCTAGACCCCCTCCCCACATAAATAAAAGTAAATATTATGAAAGAAACATTTATACTTTTCCTCCTACTAATACTTTTTACATGTGATGTTGAACTTGTTTTGTTTGTTTGTTTTATTTTATTCATTTGTTCGTTTTGGTACATGATTTTAGACTGTTCATGTTATTGTTGAACATCAGTGGAATAAATGTATGATTCTTAATGTACTAATTATCTTATTTATATTTATTGTTCTATTTCTATCATCTGCTTTTATTCTATGCATTACATTTCTCAAAACTCACTACTAAAATTTTTGTGCCCCAGACAGCATACTCCCAGAGAGAAAATATACTTTCTGTTTTCTGATGTTTGTTTCTGGCAACTGGGTCATAGAGTGCAATGGTGGGGGGTCCTATAAATGTCAGATTGTAGATTGAGCATAGTCTTTCCTACTCCCTAAAGGCCTAGAAATGATGCTCACTGAAGTTATGCTGAGGTGAGTTCAAACACAGTTCACATTGTCCCACAACTAGACACTCTACAATACTCAAGTGCTGCTCCCAAATGCCTGCTATCTTCCCAGAATGAGCATCTTTCTTAAACCCCCATCCAGCATAGTCTAGCTGTATCCAGGCACATTCTAGCTCTGTTGGGACTGGATAAGAAAGAAAGGTTATGAGAGCAAAGGTTTTCAGAGTTGTTGTGAAACTGAGACTACCCCGTGGGTGCAGAGAGACTTCTGATGCTTCTCATCCATTCACTCCTCTCTCCCTCTCTCCCTTCCTCCCTTAATCCTTCCTTCTCTTCTTCTTTTTTTTCTTTCTAACCTATGTATTGAATGCTACAAGATTTTCTCTAAGAATTATATTTTACGATGTTAGCAACTGTGCTCTTGGGAAAATCAATCACAGGTAGAAGTTTTGAAGATAAAGGTTCTGTCTTATTAGTGTGGAAAAGTTTGCTTGAGCTGAACCACCATTGTGAGATGGCAGACAGACAAATGCTCTATTTGCAGAGTGTAAATGGCTCTATAAACTCCCTCTTACTTCTCTGTATCTGTGCATACATATTTGAATCACCATTCTTCAGAAGTGTTGATAGTCTTGATTTTGTACAGACTCTCTGAGATTCACTGTTTCATTTTGTCATTCATGATACCTTCTAACCACATTTATATATCCAGATACATTGTACATTCTGGTAGTAACATCTTAGTGCCCATGTGGCTCATTTATTTATTTTTTGTCCATTTCATGATTCAGTTTAGGATTAAAATCAAAATCATGGGAGCCCTCAGATTGGGAAAAGATCTTTAGCAACCCTAAACCCAACAGAGGGTTAATATCCAAGATTTACAAAGAACTCAAGAAATTAAAAAACAAAAAAAATCAAATAATCCCATAAAAAATGGGGTATAGAGCTGAACCAAGAATACACAACAGAAGACACTCTAATGGCTGAGAAGCACTTAAAGAAATACTCAATATTATTCATCAGGGAAGTTAAGGTCAAAACAATTCTGAGATTTCATCTTACACCCCTCAGATTAGCTAAGATAAAAAACTCCCAGGATGCAAAGCAAGAGGAACACTCCTCCATTGCTGGTGGGTGTGAAAAATTGTATAATCATTTTGGAAATCAATCTGGTGGTATCTCAGAAAATTTGGAGTAGTTCAATCTCAAGACCCAACTATACCACTCCTTGGCATGTATCCAAAAGAAGATCGGCCAACCACAAGGACATTTGTTCAACTATGTTCAAAGCAGACTTATTTGTAATAGCCAGAAACTGGAACCAACACAGGTGCCCCTCAACCAAAGAATGGAAAAAGAAACTATGGTTCATTTCCACAATGGAATACTAGTCTGTTATTAAAAACAAAGAAATCATGCAATTATCAGGTAAATGGATGGAACTAGAAAAGATCATCCTGGGTGAGGTAACCCAGACTCAGAAAGATACACAGGATATGTATTCAGTAATTTCTGGATGTTAGCCATATTGTATAGGATAACCATCTTGCAATCCACAGGGCCCCAAAAGCTAAGTTCCAAGGGAGGCTGTTTGAATCTTACTCAGAAAGGAAATAAAATAGACATAGGAAGTGGATGAAGACAGGAAACTAAGTGGGAGGGGTATGAGGAGGGAAATGAGTGTGGTGAAAGCTCGGATGAGAGGTGAGAGAGCTGGGAGAAAAAAGGGAAACCAATGGGAGGCATCTCTGAAACAAGAGGAGACCAGCGAAAGAGTATTCCTCTGGGAGGATAGGGTTGTTACCCTAGCTGAGACTCCTAGCAGCAGAGGACATGAAGATGGAAGTGGTCACCTCCTAGACTGACAGGACCTCCAGTGGAGGGAGGGAGACACCAACCCACCCACAAAAACTTTGACCCATAATTTACCCTGCATGTAAGGTGTTCAGCAATAAAGATGGAGCAAATATTGAGGGAATGTCAACCAAAGACTGACACAACTTGAAAGCCACCCCAAGAGACAGAGCCAACTCCTGAGACTTTTAATGATTCTCTGCTATAGTTGTGGACAGGAACCTAACATAACTATCCTCTGAGAGGCTCCCACCCAGCAGAGGATTGAAACATATGCTGAGACTCATCACCAAACAATAGGTGGATCATAGGGAGTCTTGTAGAAGAGTGGAAGGAAGATTAGAGAGACCTGGAGGGGACAAGAGCTTCACAGGAAGA